>JAUMHF010000021.1:9229127-9250534 GCA_032359275.1 Microctenopoma steveboyesi
TGCATCCTCTCTCCTTTCTCCCTTAGAGGGGACAGGCAGGGAGAGAAAACAGGAGCTGCCCATGTATTTCTTTGGAATTGGAGAGGAGAGAGACAGAGCAGATGCGTTGGCAGGAACAAAGCTGAGGTTTTCTGTTTTTGTTTTCTTTTTCTTTCTCCCTCCTGTCTCTTATGTGGTGTCGACACAGATAACAATCAGATCAACGTGGGCAAGGACCACCACCACCACCTCACTGCGAGCCTCTCATCGAGCTGGATCCCAGTGTGGAGCTGGGTGTGCGGAAGGCTAACGACAGGCTAGCAGGGCGCTGCAAGGCTCTGTGGCAGCGAGAAGAGGAGGAAAAAAAGGAGGAGGGGCTGTGGTGAGCTGGTGGGCTTCCTCTGCCTCACAGACACATTTTATTGACTTGCTAATTGGATGAGGCACTCGGAGGAGAGGATGCGGTGACCAAGAAGAGCTGCTCTCCAGAGGAGGGATACAGGCACAGGAAAGCATTGCTTGGATGGTGTAAATCCATCTACTTTATCTCTTTTTTTACATTTTTCTGGAGACACAACAACAGATGTTTTTCAGCATCTCCTAGTGACCCCCACACTGTGCATACATAATTGTATGCATGACATTGTCGAATGAAGGCTTCAGCTGCCAGATGCTTCGTGACAAGTGAATGATTTTCATTTTGATGCTTTTTTTTCATCCTGCTCCCGTTCACCTGTTTTTCTCTCGGATTCATCAGTGGAAAACCCTTTTTGTTAGCCTCGTTTGATGTGCCATTACAAATGAATGGTAATAATACATTCTTCATCAATTGTGCAAGGAGCTGTGCAATGGATATTCTGCAGGAAAAATTAAGGTATGACATGAGCAAAAGCGAAGGCACATACTGTAGTAAGGTGGCATTATTCACCCAGTGCTCATTCTAGTCCTACTTAAGAAATAGATCAACCAAATGTGTAGACTGTTGCATAATTCCAGCCTGAAATCGTAGGCTAAGGTATCTACACTGTGGAAAGAAATGTCTTCTTCTGTCTGTGTTTACTCCTCAGATTTGTACAGAATAGATGCGTTTAAGAAGGAAAGCAAAGCTAAGAGAGGGAAGGATTATGAATGAATCAGGGGTAGAGACCAGTAGTAGCAGTGTGCTTTGAGGAGAATTAATGGAGGCATAGAAAAAATAGTCTAGACTTGTTTCACCACTAGGTCAGGGTTTTACATATAATCTGGAAACTTGTCATTTGAATCAATCCTCAATTTCACTCATCTCATTGACTCTTCTTGTCTTTATCAAAGGGTTTGAAGGGAAAGCACTATTCCTGCCAAGTCCACAGACGCGATATCAGACATATCTCGAGGTTTTCAGTCTTGTCCTGGTTGCCATGACTGAAGCGTACAAGTCGGACTAGGTCAGCGAGCAGGTGCCACTGTGCTGAGGTCTGCTGTCCCAATGAGCAAAGCAGGCAACCCACAGAGACGCACCACCTACCTCATTTCCCTCACCCTGGTGAAGGTTGAGGCTGTGCCAGAGGATGAGGCAGGAAATCAAAAGGAGGCTCTTCCAGAGGGGGAAGGGAGCCCTACGAAAGAGGAGGAGCAGGAGGGAGTGAGCAATGCCCCTGTAAAGGAGGAAGCACCACCATGTGTGGAAGTGGTGGAAAAAGAAAACATACGGGCGGAGGAGGAAGTGGAACAGGTGCAGGTCAAGTATAGTAGTCCCACTGAAAATCAGGGGAAGCCTGAAAGGAGGGAACAGTACGAACCCCCAAAAGACATTGTATCATTTAGTAAAAGCAAAGATACTTCTTATGTTCATCCACCTTTTCGGCAAATGGTCAAAGTATGTGGAAGCACTGTCTCTGAGGGAACTGTGCGCAGAGAGGGACCTCGCTCTGATGCCATGCGCCCAAAGACGGAGCTTTACAGAGAGACTCCTATGTTGTACCTAAAAGGAGAAAATGGATCAGACATGAACATTCGCTCACACTGCATCCTCCCCTTTTCTGTCCAGCCTCAGGTCAGTCCGCGTCCTGAAGTTGTGATGAGGTCACATGCAGGAGGAAACTCTACATGCTGGAGGGAACTCAGAGAGGCCAGTACGAGCCTGTATCACTCTGCTAAGACTCTGGATCGAAGGGATAACCGTTTAGGGGATCAGTCCCCCTTGATGGCAACTACACCTCTGGGGCCTTACAGGGCGTCCTGGGCGGACAGCGATGGCAGGGGCACGCTCATTCGACCTGGAGCTCCCAGCAGTGGAGGATTTTCGGGCATAATGACCAGGGACAGCCCTCAGGGGGAGAGATTCAAGACTGTTTCTGTTTCCTTGCCTGCACCTCCTGCCACTGAAGTGTCCAGGCCTCAAAAAAAAGGTACAAGTCGTACCTTGGACAACAGCGACGTGCATTTCCTCTCTGAAGACCTGAAGAAGGGGAAGGAGGGCCAGGCAGGTACCATCCAGCGAGCTCCTCCTCGAGACCGCAAGATGCTGAAGTTCATTAGTGGGATTTTCACCAAAAGTTCAGCTGTGCCACCCAGTGCTGCTGCACCTCCACTCTACCCAGCTTTGGAGAGGGGCTCGAGTGAGGAGGAAGGTGAGTTCACTTTGAATTATTTGTAGGTTTGTGGCATATTAGTCTCTTCCTCTAATGATGCAAGTGAGGCTGCCCATACACAACAAAATGAAAATAGGAGGAACTAGCGGGTCTTTATTTACACAAAATGCTAAATTATTATTCTAATAGTCAAGTCATGGCTGCAAACAATGTTGTCACCATCTCATGTTTTGGTTCACCCACCATTGCTCACTTGGGTTAATATGAGGTAATTGGGTTAATATTAATATCAGTGTGATTAAACATCAATTATCACTGTTTGTGTGCACTGGAGCTGTGTGGACCTGAAACCTTTAGTTTGATTACAGCACAAATTCCCTCACAATTTATTAATTTCTAAATTATTTTATTTATTTAGACAGGCTGATTAATAGTGAAAACAAATGTAATAATTATTACATTTGCTCTAAAATGTCTTTAAATGTCAATATATATCATCTTCCCTAAAAGTAAAAGCTTGAGTAATGGATAATTGTTGTAGGCATTATAATAGTGAAAAATAATACTTATTACTTACTTACTTTTCCCAATGTACACGGTGGTTTGGATGTCTGTTCTGTTGAATATCCCAAACTATGACACCTAAACAAACCCAATTAGTCCCGTCAGGAACTACACTTATCTACTAGAAATAAAACAAATGCTGCAACTTCGTCTCTCTTTGTTAATATATTCTAAAGAAAATCATCTTTGACATAGAGTGTAAGTTTGGAGTAAGCTCTGAATAATTTGTCAAGAGTAAGTGGGACATGAATAATTAAGGTTGGGGATACACAGAGCTGTGTTCATCGCAGGACTGAGGAGAGCGGGAACCTGCCACTTCCTGCTCTGTGCATAGAGTTAATCAGCCCGAAAATGGAGCCTATTCATTCTTCAACACTATATTGTGTTTAAGTGCCTTTGAGCAGCATAGTCAAAGCTTTGTCGTATCAGACCTGTAATTTAAACATATTATGTTGGTATTCTGATGACAGATAAGCATTATTAAGCATCGTGTGTATACAGGTGTACATCATGTTTCTGTGCCTCTGACACGTGTCACTGTATCCAGGAGAGACCATTTATTGTATAGAGACGCGGGTTGGAGGATTCTGGAAAATTGAGTTGCCATGGCAACAGCAAGCCGTGAGCGATGCTGTTCGGTCTGTGGTGTGACGCCGTTGATGGAGGCGAACGTGGGTGTGGGTATTGCCCAAAGATGGGGATGAAGGGGAGTCGCGGGGGTTTAAAGTTAGCATCTATGTCCTCAGAGAGCGGCGTGTCACCAGAGCCCCGCCCGAGCACAACACAGCCTGACAGCCTCAGAGAGAGAGCGTGTGTAGGTGTGTGTCTGTCTCCTTTATGCTGGTATTCTAAGGCACACAAACTGCAGTGTCCAACACAGATGTGCTGCAAAGGGCAAGTCATTAAAAAAAGTTGGTCAGAAATGTGCAGGATTTTAAACATGTAATTTTAGAGATAGAGGTATATCGTCGTACCACACTGGCTAATCTTTCGTTTTGCTCAAGAGAAACTGAAAAGACTGACTTGAGTTTTATGTTTTTCACAGGGAGTGGAATAGAAATATATGTATGACCTCAGAATTAATTAAAGGGTGAGCTATGGTAGCAATAAAATGAGAATACTAATCCCTTTTATGCTTTGTTATGGTACTAAGAGTGTGCCATAGTGAGAAAAAAATTTAATTAACCTTACTGCCTATACCACAATTTTTCTTCATACCATTAGCCCGTTTAACAAAGTCTTACTTTGGTCTATCAGGATCACATCTTATAAAGCATTACTCACTGAACAACCTGCTGCGCAATAAGTCAGGATTGCTGGAGCATCATTATGATCACAGTGAGCAATGAACTAGATGTATCTCACGAATATTTATCATCTTGACACTTGGAGCGTAATGTAAGTATTTAATATTAACAGTCGTTTTACTGTTGGTGCCAAGCGCATGTCCGTATCACTTAGAAGCAAAGCAAGAAAACCAATACAGACAAACCTCTAGAGTTTAAACATTAATATAATATTAGGGCACATAAGTAAATGTGAAAAGAACGGTTCATTTACAGCGGAATAATTACGCCCCTCTGTGATTCTTCCTCCAGTTGTTTTCTATCCTAGTTTACAAGTGCTTACGCTCAGTAAGAGTCACAGATTCATAGAGCATAAAGACCTGTCAGAGGGATGAGTTTGTTCATCTCCGGAGATGCTCAGCTTCTTTAAAGAGATGAGACATTTGACATCGGTAATCTTCCATCAACTGTTAAAAATCCACTCACATTTTGTCTGTTACCAAATAAAGTTGCACAAACACAAACCAAATCTCTCACTATGAAAACATTCATCTGAATTAGTACCTTGCTGTCAGAATCTACTTCAAAGACTTTTCTTTCATATGTCACGTTTTCAAGTGCAGATTTATATATATAAATATATAATATACATGCTAATTATACAATACTGGATGAGCTTGTCTATGCATTGGTATTAATACGTATTAGCTCTAAAACAGGGTTCATCTTCTTGACACCACAGAGAACTGAGTGGCGTAACCTGTCTTGTTTCAGTTGACACTAGCTTCTATAAAATTCAGGATATGAGGGAAACTGTCCTGGGAACAAGATGAATTATCTCTTCACAGCTGGCTGAATTCTTTTTTGCCATCAGTCTTCAGGGCTGAATAGAATAATAATTTATTCTAAGACCCTTTTTTGCAGGACAACCGGAGAAGGGCTAAAAAGTGGCCTGTGTAACAATCTTAGGGTGAGCGTATTGGTGATGGGTTTGGAAGGTAACATTATACAAGAGGTAAATAAGCCAGGTGTGGATTTGTTCTAACCACCTGTATTATGGTCAGTACTTTTACAGATCTCCTGTATCGAACTCATTATAAAGTCTGACACAATCTTTCAGTATTTCATATCAGCACCTCACAAACTACAATGGTAACAGAAGCTCTGTAGTTGTCTTGTACATCCTGTATCTTGTTAAACAGGTAACTGCATCAAATGTTTCCAGTACTGGGCCTGTTTTTATGTGCATCACTATCTATTTTATCTCTCCCGCTGTCAATTTCTGTTTGTTAGCTGCGTGCACCAGCAGTCAAGAATGGACCGTGAGCCAGACTGTACAGGATCTTCACCTAGTAAGCACAAGCACATACAGTAGCTTTTACAAACCACTGACTGGGCTTAAATTCTGCACAGCATTTGATATTTTGTCTCTTGTGTTCTCCAGGGTGTTTTGGGAGGTCTGTGCAGTGGGAAGTCTGCTCTTGTCCACAGACATTTGACAGGAAGTTACCTGCAAGTGGAGAACGCTGAGGGTTGGTTTCACATGTCCTCATCTATAAACTTAAACAGACCTTGATCACTGCAGACATTTTTACTTCTCATCCCACTACATTCATTTTCTAGCTACAATACAGGACCTTAGTATTATTTTTGTGCTTTTCATGCTTTAAGTCACAATATCTGCTGTGAAAGAGGATTAATCTGTTGGTTACCTGTATTTGCAGGGCGTCAGTACATTAAGGATGTCCTGGTTGATGGGCAAAGCCACCTGTTGATAATCAGGGAAGAAACAGAACTGCCAGGTGCTCAGGTGAGTCGCAAACTAACCCCAATTTGGAAAATACAAACTTCAACTATTTAAACATTATGTAAATGAGTCTTTACCCTCAGCGTGTTCTCATAGTTTGAGTAATATTCCTTCTCTTCCTTAGTTTGCGAGTTGGGTGGATGCAGTTATCTTGGTCTTCAGTTTGGAAAATGAGGCCAGCTTCCAGGAAGTTTACAAAATCTACCACCAGCTTGCAATCCACCGGCCTGTCGCTGAGATACCTTTCATAGTGGTCGGCACACAAGGTAAGATACTCGCATACAACACGTGTCTTGAGTCACCTCAAGTGGTGAACTCTGTTTAGCTTACAATTTATGCTTTTTCTAGATAAGATAAGCAGTACCAACCCCAGGGTCATAGATGATGCCAGGGCCAGACAGCTGTGCTCCGATGTGCGGCGCTGCACCTACTATGAAACCTGTGCAACGTACGGCCTCAACGTGAACAGAGTCTTTACAGATGGTATGGGTCCCTGTCAGATATACTGAATATGAAAAACACTGCTGCAGAGAATTCTTTAGTCCAAATTTGTTTCGGTCCGCAGCTGCTCAGAAGATCATGGCAGCCAAGAAACAAGCCGCTCTCCTGGCTTCTTGTAAATCTCTCCCTAACTCCCCCAGTCATTCTGGAGGCTCCACTCCAGTGTCAGGCGTCTACCCAGGACAGGTGAATCTCCTACACACTGACTGGCTCCATTCTTTATGTTTTTTTGTACAGATCATTTTATAGACTATAAGCACAGTGTTAGAATAAACTCCTTTAAATGTCCTTCCTTCAGGCCAGTAACGGTGGTCAGAGCAGTGATTACTCCTCATCACTTCCCTCCACTCCTGTGATCAGTCATAAAGAGATCAGCAGGACAGTAAGAGGGGAGAAGCAAGACAGTGCCACGCCTGGGTCAGTCCGCAGCGCCACCCGAAGACGCGCCTCGCATTTTGTGGTACAAATCATTCAAGTGATTTTTCTTGTTCTGAGGTCAAGCCACATTTCACCAAAGTTAAAAAGCTACTGCTGGTAAACAGGCAAAGAATAACATAAGAAGTATGATACAGTAACTGGTACCTTAGAAATAACTGTACCTTGTTTTGGTATTTGTACAGCGTGTTGTACAGAAACCTTATCTACGCATCAACCAAGTCAAAACAATGAGCTGAAACATGTTAAAGCTGAGGGGTGCTTATCACAGTATCTATGGGTTTGTTAGTTAATGCATTTTTGTCCAGGGTCGGCGAGGCAGTGACTCAAACAGAAGGAGTGCAGATTATAAGGGAGATCTGGGCAGCGGACGCGCCATCCCCATCAAACAGGTACAGTAAGACAGTAGTGCAGAAACTATGATATATGTAATGACCCTGTGTAGAGGACATCGCTCCAGCAGTCTCTTGATATGGAATGTGCGAAGGCAGTGTCATCATGTGGAGAGACGATGAAGTGTTGTGATCCCTCATACTGGCCTGATGAATAGACGTGGGTGTTTTTGGCAGCCAGCAGTCATTGTGGTGCAAAAATGTGTGAGATGAACAAATGAGGCATTAGCAATAATTTCTCATTCTTCGGTTTTGTCACTTCCATCAGGGCATCTTGCTGAAGCGCAGTGGGAACTCCCTTAACAAAGAGTGGAAGAAGAAGTATGTCACACTGTCCAGCGACGGCATACTGTCCTATCACTCCAGCGTTCATGTGAGTCAGTGTGTTGTCAAGGCACTTTAAAGCACTATGACGCTGAGCGGTGTACTGGTGGCTGGTGGTTGATGGTACTGTTCGCCTTGGCAGGACTACATGCTGAATACCCCCGGGAAAGAGATGGACCTGCTGCGAGTGACTGTGAAGGTGCCAGGAAAGCGGCCGCCTCGTGCTGTACCTGCCTGCGGCGCTCCGGCTGGACTCAACGGGAGGGTCAAAGATGTGACGGGACCTGAGGGCTTCAGCACAGGTGAAAAAAATGACTGCACTATACGAGCATGTGGGAAATTCTAATTTTAGATGCCTACCAAAGAAGTACAATTGGCTCAACTTTTCCCTAACAAACATAAGCAAAGTAGAATTAACGCTTTGCCGTTGTATGCATGTGTTAACCAGTCATGTTTCTGTTTACATGCATGCTTGTCCAGATTTATATCCTGATTACTTCATTCAATGATCCATGTGACCAACTGGTTCAGATCTAGTGAAATTCTCTTATTCAAACTGTAAACTGAATTTACATGAAGTCAGTGTCCTTAACCTTTGGCCATCAAAACCTAATCAGTTCATCGCTGAGTCCAAGTTGACTCTTCTGCCAAATTCGAAGGACTTCATTTGAAGTCTGTTCAGACGAACATCCTGAAATCATGGTGTCTCGGGCCCTAGACGTCACAAGCATTATCCAAGAAAGAAAATGATTTATAGAGCATCATAATGACTTTAGTCATGTTGTAAATTTGTGAAACCATTTCCTTATAATCATCAGCGTCTTATAGTTTCTCTTGTCGTCATACAGAATTTGTATTTGTGTATTTCTATTAAATTGCTCTGTAAATGTGCATCTGCGTACTATCTCTTTAGTCCCTGTAAGTGCCAGCAGCCTCCTGCAAGTGGAGGAAATGGAAGGGCTGGGTGGTGCCCTGTTCCTGAGGAGTAACAGAGGGGCTCAGCGAATTCCTTCCACTTTATCCAACCACGCTCAAAGTGTTGGTGAGTAAAAGGACATTATGTATGTATAGAATAGACGTACATTAATATTCTTTGAGCTCAAAAACTGTAAATGTATATAATTTGGTGTATTTTTCTGTGATTGTGTTGTTAGACTGCACATTTGAGGGAGTCTCCAGCTCCCCCTCCACCAAAGATGTAGGGTCTGCCTCCCCGGTGACCGACAGGAAGAAGCATCGCAGAAAGAAGAGCATGAACCAGAAAGGAGACGCAACCATCGGCCAAGCAGATGGTAACTGCTTACAGCCTCCGATGTGTTTGCATATATAATAAGTATATTGCATTTTGATTATTATTTTGGAAACTAACAGTAATATTTGTTTGAACTTTAAATTAAGTGTAATATACTGTTTTATTTAATATCATTTAATTCATTTAATATTGTCTCTATGTCTCTCTTTCTCCTTCTTCTCATGCAGCCAAGCGCAAAATGTGGAAACTTAAAAGCTTTGGTAGCTTAAGAAACGTGAGCAAGACAGGTAATGCTGATCTGTCACGCTGCATCCTTCAACCTCCTGTTTGTGTCTCACTGTGGTCAGATATGGGTGTAACTGTAACTGCACTAATGCACACAAACTAAAAGTTTCTGCTTTTGCCTTTAAATCAGCCAAAAAAGAAAGAAAAACTCTCTTTTGTATGTTGATGTATGTGTCATCGTCTTTCTCAGACGAAGACAACTTCGACTTCCTTATCGTGTCGAGCACTGGCCAGACGTGGCACTTTGAAGCCCAGAGTGTTGAGGAAAGAGACGCCTGGGTTCAAGCCATCGAGAGCCAGATCCTCGCCAGCCTGCAGCTGTGTGAGAGCAGCAAGAACAAGGTTATTGTTATGTTATTTACATTACATCATCATCAATACATCTGTATTGTACTGTGAACATATTTATTTCAACACTTTTATTTAAACTTTATTTTAACACCTTTTAACAGTAGGCATCTATTTATCCTTCTTATTATTACAGAATGTATTACTAGGTCTAATAATATTAATAACATTCTGAATAAGAATTTTATAATACATTATATTTTAACAATGACTAGTTTCATGTTACACATTACATTATGTAATTAAAATTTCAACAAAATAAAGGTTTGTGAAGATCCAAACTATTTAAATCTGGTGTATTTATTTAGGGTAATAAAATATTGCCTCTGTATCACCAGAGCATATTCTGTCTTATTCTCAGTTGAATTGTGTTTCAGTACAGGGATCATCTCACTGACATGATAAGATAGTATTAATGTTCTAACAGTTAAAGATGTGCCTCTGTTGGTATCATGTGGCCCCAGATGTTCCTGTTTACATTGAGGTGGTCATAGCTGCACATCTGAGGTGGCGTTTATGCACATCATGTGTGTGAAGTGCATTTTTGGTAGCCATATTATCATGAAATTGTGCCCATGTTTCCACCTGCCTCTAGAGAGTTTAGTTGCCAGGGGCGCATGCACAAACTATAATATAATGTTCCATTTAGATAACACAGTTTTCAGAATACAATCCGTGGGAGTATAATGATGTCTGCAGGGTGAGAAAAATGCATAAACAAACTCACAACAAAATCGAAATGAAAAGTATTTTAAACTTCTTAATTGGATTAGTACTTGTGTCCAGGTATAATTGTAACGGAAAGCATCCCTACAAGTTTCTAAGCAAACTATGGACAACAGACAGCAACAACATAAGCACATTAATCATAATACAGTACAGAAAACCAAGGTTAGCGATTTCTGTATACCTGTAAATGTAAATGCAAATTCAAAGGTGACATTAAGTGTCCTCAGGGATACATATAGAGTGCAGTATAATTATATTACGTGCTGTATATTTGCACTCTGGGACTTCTGGATAAGAGGTACACCAGTTGGAATCTCCTCTTAAGCCATAAGAAGAATGTTACGGCTTTAAAAAGAGATGATGGCAGCTAATTTGTCATTACCAAAACCTGTCCTATCTCCAGCATCTGACAAACTAACTGTTCTGCCTAGTAATGGATGACGCCCAGTATGTCTCCAAAGCCTGTTTCTAAAATAATAATTGGCACAGATATGATCGCCGATAACCTATAATCTATGATGCATTAGTTCAGTAGTCCAGCAATGTTCTAGGAAGAAACCCTTCATTTTACAACATTGCAATGATTATATACCACAGCTTTTTCACTGAAAGATTTGATTTTTGTGTTTTTTTTCCACAGGCTCGCAAGAACAGCCAGAGTGAAGCAGTGGCTCTGCAGGCAATACGCAATGCAAAGGGCAACAACTTCTGTGTTGACTGTCAAGCTCCAAGTTAGTGATAGACTCAAACAGCTTTTTCCCTCTTTGTACATATACTTAATACTTGTACTTGCACTTAACTCATCATTCATTTCAACTTTGGACATGTGTGATTATTACAGTACCCTTGTTATTTGCTCTTGGGTCAATTTTTCATTTCAAAGTCTGAAATAAGAATCAACCTGACCACACTGTGCAGAGAAAACGATGCAAGGGGCACTTGAAGCATTCTTACATTAGACCAAACCGACCACTGTGTCCCCCCAGCTCACTCTATTTCTATCTCAAGAAAAAAGTAGAGCCTGTATTCAGCCTGTATAACATTTAAGCACACTTTTACTTTCATTAGGAAAAAAGTCTGCCAAATAAAATTTGTAAATTAGGAAGGGTTATGAAGTCTTTTCTCATTCAGTCCAAACTGGGATGCAAAGCGTAATAATGATGCACCTTTGTTTTTGTAAATATACAATAATACAGTTTAGTATACAAATATACAACAACAATTATTGTTTCAAATGATGTGGCACTCTAATCTGTTGTGTGTACCATCTTTCTCCCCAGATCCAACCTGGGCCAGTTTGAATCTGGGAGCTCTCATATGCATCGAATGTTCTGGGATCCACAGAAACCTGGGGACCCACCTGTCACGTGTTCGCTCGCTGGACCTCGATGATTTGCCACGAGAGCTCACCCTGGTTCTCAGTGCAATCGGCAACCACATGGTCAATACAATATGGGAGGCCCGAACACTGGGCCGCCGAAAACCTGCACCTGATGCTACACGGTAAAGACGCACAGCCAAAGAAGATGATACACATTATGAAAATATAACATTATTCATATGACAACACTGCTTAACATAAAACTAATGCATGCAGGTAGAGCTGCATACAAATGACAGGAGAAAGAGAAGAAGCTGAAAATGTATTTCCCTAATCATTTCTCTGTTTCCTGTAATCATGCATGTTCAGAGAGGAGCGGGAGTCGTGGATCAGAGCCAAGTATGAGCAGAAACTGTTCGTTGCACCGTTGCCTCCTCCCACTCCTAGTGAGGGGCCAGACATCACGCTGTCTGGTCGTCTTCTGTTGGCCGTGATGGAGCACAACCTTCCCAAGCTGCTGCTCCTTTTGGCCCACTGCACGAAGGAGGACATTAATGCCCCTCTCAGCCTGGTACTCTCCGCCAGGTCTCTCTTAGCTCTGCGGATGCCCGGCTCTGCCCTGCACGCTGCCTGTCAGCAGGGCGACGTGGTGATGACGCAGCTTCTTGTTTGGGTGTGTTTACTTTGTCTCACTGCAGTTTTGCCACTGGTGGTATAAGAATCACAACAGCTTTCCTGCAGATGTGCTGATTCATATTACCAAGGAAAAACAAGCTAAACATTTTATAATCTTTTGTAACCTTTACATGAAAACCATTAGCAACAAACAAAAGAGCCAGCAGAGCACTCAAGGTGATCTGTGAGCAAGTGTCACAGCTCATTTAAGACATTCCCGTTAGATTGTATAACCATGTGTAACAAACCCTTTTATATGGGGTAATAAATTCTAACCCAGCTTTTCGTCTTTTTCAAAATTCATTCCAGTATGGCTGTGATGTTCGGTATCGGGACAGTCAGGGGCAGACCGCGCTGGCTCTGGCTCGCAGTGCTGGAAGCCAGGAGTGTGCCGACATCTTGCTCCAGTACGGTTGCCCGAATGAATCGGCCCACTCCATCGCCACTACAGTCGGTTTCGCATCAGCTGCAACATCAAGGTTCCCCGTTGCCATGACGCAAAGTCTGACGGTTGCCACGACTCTCAAGATCTCGCACAAGAGCAGCGGCACCAGCTTGAGCTACAGCACCACTAGAAGAGCAGTGTCATAAGTGGAAGCAGTGTGGTATAATGTGTGTGTGAGTGTGAGTGTGGGCTTTGCCCTCATAGTGTCCTGTAAGTTCACACAGGCCAGCAAGATGAATGATGAACATGTCGCCACATGTTGAATTCCGGGAGCCAGATGAGGTTTCACTGTGTGTGAGTGTCACAATCACTCACTGGTTGTCTCACAGATACTGTATCTTCAGTCTGCTAGAATGATTTAACCAAAAGAGAAAGTCTTCTGACTACACACAACATGACATCCAAGCACCTCTACTTTCAGATTTAATAGGAATGTATTGCACTGAATACCAGCTGGTGTGATTTATATTTTCTCATGCAGTCAATACTGAACTTCATTCTCCACCAAGTTATAAATGAATATCAGCTTTTGGCCTCAAAGCGCCTCTCAAAGCATCTAGAACGCAGTAGTTTAAGAAGTGCAATAAGTTCACTGTTTGATAGATGGACGTCTCTATTTTCAAGTCTGCAGTGCTCGAAATCCCAAGGTTAAACACCTTTTTAACTCTAAAGACCCCGAATGTCAGTTTTACATTTAGAGTGCATAAAACATGTTATGTTGCACACAGCCGGTTGTTCAGTGCATTAAAGTAAATTTTTTAAAAGTACTCGAAGGGGGAGGTTGTTTTAAACATAATAAAAATAACTGTATAGAGATGCATTGATAAAATGCTATAATATTCTAAAAATTTAAAAGTGCTTCGTTTTCAATTGTTATTGTATGATTTGTACAGCTGATTCTCTGTAAAAAAAAAAAGAAAAAGGAGTTACTCATAGCTGTTTGGATATTTACTGTACATCATCTTGATTTAGTTTTCTTTTGATAACCGACTGATTAAGTAAGATGTCGTCATTGCTGTGTGTACAAGATGTGTGCTTTACGAAAGGTTGTTATCAAGACGAGTTTATTACCAGATGTATAAATGATCAAATGAAATGTCTTGATTTTTACTGAATGTATACAAAAACTGATGATCTGAGATTTGAGTTTATTCTAAACACTAATGTGTTTTCCACATAATGCAGTTTTAGTAGACTGTCAGGGTCTTTTATTTTTCACTGAGCTAATATTGTTCCTGCTGTGACTATTAGAAATTAATAGTACGGTTTAATAGATAAAAACTTGGCAAAGGTTCTGAAGTGGGCCTTTGAATGATTGTATTTACAAGTGGCTGGAAATCAACGTGAACTAGAGAAGCGGTTCCCAAATAAATATTTAAAAAAATACCATAATAAACAACTTTTCTGCAGTATTGTATGTATTTTTGTTGAAGACGCCACTGTACATGTCTGTGATGTAAGCCTCTCTATCCATTTGTATTTTTTTACTCATGCAATGATTCATAGAGCATTCATTATCAATACATGAAGGCTACTGCCCAAACTGTTGTGTTTGGTTCAGTGTTGTGTGTTTTTTCCGTGTGTTTCCTGCTTATTGTATTTCAAATGTAATTTTCCTTATAATATATATATATATATATATATATATACAATACATGATCAGAAACAAAAGTGACATAAACTTAGGGAAACTTATATCAATATGTTTGATATTTATTCTTCTATTTGTATTCAGGAATTATATTAAAATACCAAAAATGAGGAACCCTAAAGGAGTTTGTCTACGAAAAGCAATAAAGCTTCTCATTTAGAACCGCCTCCATCCAAAATAAATCCTCTCTGTGAATTTTGTTTGTACATAGCTTTCTAGTTACCAGAGAAAGAAGTCTGACATCCAGTGGATTGTTGTAATTTTAGTTCATCACGTACGAACTACAGCCCCTAATCTACATATACTATCAGGACTTAATAGACTCAGATTCAACCCAATTTCTCAGTAACAAATACACTAGAAAAACATTTAACAAAATATTTGAAGTAGTTTTTTTAAGGATAGGTTCACAAATTCAATAAAAGTGTCCATGAAGACTTGGTTCCTTTAAAAGATTCCTCCGAAAAGTCTCCCACTGTCTACTGTCTCTTCTCCATCTGAAGGCAACATAAGGCTACAACCTGCTAAACTAGAGGGTTGGACAGTTTAAATCAGACAGATATTGATATTAAGTGGATCTCTTCTGCTGTTATTAGGGTTGTTGTATCACCCTCCTTGTGCCTAGTGTGAAAAACAAAAAACTTTACATCTTGTGCAATGTTAGTGACATGAACCCAGCAAACTCTGCAAGCGACTTGTGCTGATTGGTTGCTATGGCAACTAGGGCTTTAGAAGATGTCCACATCCAAATCAGTGTACCAATGCATTTTGATTTTTGCTTTTAAATACATCTTTGAACAGAATGCGGACTGTGGATTGGGTCACACATCACTTCCATTGTAAGGTCTTTAGGTAAATCTCTCTTCACCGCCAGTAGGAACAGGAGGGACGGCTCTAGCATGATGGTTTAACTCCTTGACATAATGTTTATTATCGCACATCGGTTTGGACCATCTCTCTTGACCACATCTGTTGTAAGGTATATTGTATAGAATATAAATAGTAATATACATATGTTATTGGTTTCTGAGTGAGGGTATGTAACAGTCTCTCCTTCGCCTCAGTTTGTCCGTTCAGCTGTTGGTCTAACGTGAAAACCTCATGTTCACCTGAGGAGATTCAGGAATGTGTGCCAAGAGGACTGGGACACGGGAGAGGACTAGATAAACACATAAATGAATGCTTCCCTGCTGAGAATACATTTTAAAAAAACCCACGTTATCCTTCATGCTGGATGCTGTTGCCTTCACTTAACTCTTATTCACCTGTCACATTTACAAACAGCTGAACGTCATGATTTCTCAAAACTTTATTCAAGTGGAACGTAAAATACATGATGCAATATGATTCCTGTGCTACAACATTTGACTAAAGTGTTGAAATCTCAAACTGTGGATGCACGTAGCATCCACTGATCTTAAGCAGCAGTGCACTGGATGGAGGGAAGCACAGTAAATACTGTGCACTGAGTTGAGAGGACAGGAATTGTGATGTTTTGCTTTAATGCTGCTTTGTACCTAAATCTACAGGAGCCAATTTTCCTCATCACAAGTTTTTCCAAAACTTTAATTGAAAACAACCATGACTTGCAAAGTTCTTTTACAAATAAACCTAGTCCATGAGATACATAGATATGATATAGAATAATGGGCATAAATACTGAAAAAGCACATACATTATTTAGAAATTTATTTGAAATGTTCTGAGTTTCTTGACGCTGATTGGACATGGCATACATTTTGCATAGATGAACTTATCCTGTATTAAATGATGGCAACATAGACCAAGTCTTAGGCAAATATCTTAGCAATGAACTCCCTGAAACGTTTGGCGTACTGCTCTGGATGAACTGTTGAGATTTCTGCTCCTCCCTGAAAACACACACAGAGTCAAAGCCACAGTCAGTAAGATGGAAAATGAGAGCAGCTCTTTACACTGAACAGAAATGTAAAGTATACACAGTGACTGCTAGCCAGTCTCTCACCCCGTGTTTGACAGCTTTGGCTGCATGAGCAGCTTTTTTCTTGGTGTCGTACTGCGTCAGCACATCAATCAGACCCATAAAATAAACCTCCCTCTGAGGTGAACCTATGTGACAATGATCCACAGTAGTTTATGATACTGATATTAATCTGCATATATGATCATCTTTGATTTGTTGTATGACAGTACTTCTCTAACCTACTGAATACACCAGGGATGTCTCTATTGTCAGGACTCACCTACAGCACTTTGAACAGCATACACATCCACGTGAGGGTCAAATTCCCCAGGACACGTGGGTTTGAAGGAGTTCATGTTGCCAGCTATAACCTCAGGTGAAGCAGAGACAGAGGCAGAAATTAGGCCATTTGCATCGTCTTCCTCCTCAAGGAATAGCTCTACCTCCCCCTCCACCTCCCTCTCTGCCCGCTCGACATCATGGATGCCCAGCAGTAGGCTGTAGTCCATGATCCTCATACGCACCAGAAACTGCATGAAGAGGAAACACAAACACATGAGAGGAAACCATGATGCAATGCATTCCTTCCATCCGCTTTCCTTACCTCAATGTCTCGGTTGAGCTTCTCCATAATCTTCTCTTTCTCCTCGTCACTCACATAAACCTTTTGCATGTTATTCTTGAAGTCTGTGTCCTTGTATGTGGGCAGCTCTTTTATCTGAAAATGCAGGGTGAAGGTTAACTAAAATTAGATTTAACATACAAATCACAAACCTCATTAGGATTTTTTTTATTAAAACACATCAGCCACCTTAGTTCTACTGACACAAAAGCCAAATTATATTACCCTAAATACTCAGATCAACACAACTGAGGTTTCTAAAGCTGTGCAATTATTTAAAATCCAACCATTCAACCAGCTATTTTCAGCTTTTTATGTAGGTCAGAGTCACTGCAGGCCAAAAAGAGTTATTTAAACGGTGTATATCTAAGGGACTCTTCCGTGAAAACAAGAATCTAATCTTTAAATCACATTTGTCATACAGTAATATCATATGACTATACAGTAAATGTGATTTCACACTATGTCCTCAAAAAGATGCCAAACTGGAGAAAACAAATACAGACTTAATTTAACTGTTCTAAACTCATTTATAGTTTTTCTTAGTCATACAGGATCTAATTTTTGTGTTCTTATAAATATGAATTTAAAACATTTAAGGGTTCAGTGGGTTGATAAAGGACCTCCCCACCACGATTAGAAATGCTAACCTGTATTGATATCAGTTATATATTCGTCTTCAGTGGCTCCGGTGGAGTCTAGTAAAGTAAAGTTAAAGTAGAAGCTTATCATACGACCTCTACCATACTCTAAACTCACCTTCTCCTTAACACTTGCCTCCCGAGACAGCTGGAACCCCTGAGGACAGAAAAGACACCAACAACTATTATTGTAGCTTAATTGATCATCACGTCCCTTAAGTCTCTGAAACATAAAATGTACAAGTCAAGTAAAACGAAAAACTAGCCCATATCAAATGATCGGTTTTCTCTTGTTTGTTATTTACCTTGAGGTCGTACTTTCTGTGTACATGCAGTCTGTGGCTGAACATGTTCCTCATAACTAACAGGTAGGTGTCCTCATTCTCCACGGTGATTCTGTACATGGCCAAGAACTGAGGGAGCAGCGTGCTGCCATGGCAGGTGGCAATATGCTGGAAAGGAACATCAGTGAACAGATAATGAACTACGTCTGAGGTTCAGTGGCCTGAGATCAACAAAGCACAGGTTATTTGCCGCAGCTTTGCTCTGTCTCAATCACTTCACTTCGTTCAAGTTTTGGTCCATAAGAAACTTATAGCTGATAGTTAGAGATGACTAAAGCTGCAATTTTAATATGAGCAAATAATTACAGTAGAGTAACAGGGTGAAATACACAGTTATACAGTTAATTGCCTGTTAGTCAAAATTTTTAAAATTTATTATTTCTCTCCAACGTTATATAATTCAATATAATATTAAAACGGCCTTGTGGTGGCAGAAGAGCTTGTGTGGTCCAGTGATCCTCAGAGCTATGTTGTCGGGAGCTATATGCGCCTGGTAGGGTCTCCCAAGGAAAAAAGGTCAGAGGTGAAGATCCAGAATAATTCGATCCAAAATGACCCCAATGGATAAGAAAAAACAAGGAGCGGCGTGTCCCTTGCCTGGGAAAGGGTACCCGGGGCCCCACCCTGGAGCCAGGCTGGGGGTGGGAGCTGACTGGCGAGCGCTTGGTGGCTGGACCATGGACCGCGGTGTCCAGTCGGGCTCAGCCTGAAAAAGCGCTGACCAGGGCGCCCAGGGCCGCATTTTGATGATGACTTTGTAGTTGTGTCATCGGATCTGCGGTTTTATGTCTTGGACACTTGACGAGAGGGGCTGAGCTGTCAACTGATCACCACCTGGTGGTGAGTTGGATCAGATAGTGGGGGATGCTGCCGGACAGACCGGGCAGGCCTAAACGTGTTGTCTGCTGGGAACGTCTGGCCGAGGAACCTGTCAGCTCATCCCGAAGGAGGCAGGGGACATTGACTCCAAATAGACCATGCTCCTGGCCTCCATTGCCGAAGCGGCAGTGCAGAGCTGTGGCCGTAAGGTTGTCGGTGCCTCTCTGGGCGGCAATACCCGTACCTGGTGGTGGACACCTAGGGTGTGGGAGGCCGTCAAGCTGACGAAAGAGTCCTATTGACTCCAAAAGCAGCTGAGGGGTACCGGCGGGCCAAGTGTGCAGCAGCCTCGGCCGTTGCAGAGGCAAAAACTCAGGTATGGGAGGAGCTTGGGGAAGCCATGGAAAAAGACTTTTGACTTTTTTTCTGCACCGAGGGGATTCTGGCAAACCATCAAGTGTCTCAGGAGGGGAAAGCGGTGCTCCACTAACACTGTGTACAGTACACTCAGCCTTCCCGGTAAGGTCTATGCAGGGGTGCTGGAGAAGAGAGTTCGACCGATAGTCGAATCTTGGATCGAAGAGGAACAATGCAGATTCCATCCCGGCTGTGGGACACTGGACCAGCTCTACACCCTGGCCAGGATCCTGGAGGGGGCATGGGAGTTTGCCCAACCGATTCACATCGGTGCTTTGTGGATTTGGAGAAGGTGTTCGACCCTGTCCCTCGAGGGATCCTGTGGGGCGTGCTCCAAGAGTACAGGGTACGGGGCTCGCTGTTACGAGCCACTAAGTCCCTGTACAGGAGGAGCAGGAGCTTGGTTTGCATTGCCGGCAATAAGTCTGACTCATTTCCTGTTGAGGTTGGACTCCGCCAGGGCTGCCCTTTGTCACCGATTCTGTTCATAACTTTTATTGAGAGAATTTCTAGGCGCAGCCAAGGGGCGGAGGGGATGCTGTTTGGTAACCTCAGAATTTCATCTCTGCTTTTTGCAAATGATGTGGTTCTGTTGGAGTCATCCAGCAACAATCTCTAGCTCTCACTGGAGCGGTTCGCAGCCGAGTGTGAAGCGGCAGGGATGAGAGTCAGCACCCCTAAATCCAAGACCATGGTTCTCAGCCTGAAAAGGGTGGACAGAGTGCTGCCTCATGTGAAGGAGTTTAAGTATCTCGGGGGCTTGTTCACAAGTGAGGGACAAATGGAGCGAGAGGTCGACAAACGGATCGGTGCGGCATCTACAGTAATGCAGACTTTAGACCGGTCCGTTGTGGTGAAAAGAGCGCTGAGTCAAAAGGCGAGGCTCTCGATTTACCAGTCGATCTACGTTCCTACCCTCACCTTTGGTCACGAGCTCTGGGTAGTGACCAAAAGAACAAGATTGCGGATACAAGCGGCCAAAATGGGTTTCCTCCGAAGGGTGGCTGGATTCTCCCTTAGAGATAGGGTGAGAAGTTCGGTCATCCGGGAGAGACTCGGAGTAGAAACAAGATGGCGCGGCCCCCGTCAGACGCCTTCCTGTCCTCTCCAACTAGGCTGTATCTTTATCTTGTTATTTATCTTTCTGTACTCTTTTCTTTCTTTAGTTCAATCTCTGCTAGTATAACGTATGACCGTGACACTCTTTTCCGTTTAAGTAATCTACCGGACAACCTGTTTTTACACACTTTTTTGGCTGACCCGACGTGGCCGACGGAAATCCTCCGTACCGCCGAAAACAACAATGGCGTGGACCCCGATACGAAACGGCGTGGGAAGAAACGTAGGGGGAAACGCGGCGGACTACGACACCGGCTGAGAGAACGTCCCCACAGACCCCCACTACCCAGCATTCTACTTGCAAACGTGCAGTCTCTAGAAAACAAAAAGGAAGACCTCCTTGCCAGAGTCAAGTTCCAACGTAACATCAGGGACTGTAATCTCCTTTGTTTCACTGAGACATGGCTCACTCCTGATGTCCCGGACCATGCCGTGACACCGCCAGCATTCTCCATCACCCGAGCGGACAGAACTGCAGCAGCCGGGAAATCCAGAGGTGGCGGCGTTTGCCTTATGACTAACAACAGATGGTGCGACCCACGGAACATAACCACTCTCGCCAGCTCCTGTTCACCTCACCTGGAGCATCTGTCCATTATGTGCCGGCCATCCTACCTGCCCCGGGAGCTAAACTCTGTGATTGTTACCGCTGTTTACATACCACCTCAGGCGGACACCAACATTGCCTTAGCTGACCTGCACGATGCGATTAGCGACCATCAGACCAAACACCCTGATGCTGCCGTCATTGTGGCCGGAGACTTTAATAAGGCGAAACTTAAACGCGTCTTGACAAACTTTTACCAACATGTCACCTGCACCACAAGAGGAAATAGCACATTGGACCACTGCTACACACAGTTCAAACACGGATACAAATCAGTCTCACAACCGGGCTTCGGAAAAAGTGACCATAACGCCATTTTTCTGATCCCGGAG
>JAUMHF010000021.1:9250634-9285208 GCA_032359275.1 Microctenopoma steveboyesi
CAGGGACACATTTCACTGCAAGTTGTACGAGTATAACTGTGTACGTGACGAATAAAACCTCTTGAATCTTGAATCTAGAGTCGCTGCTCCTCTGTGCGGAGAGGAGTCAGTTAAGGTGGTTCATGCATCTGGTCAGGATGCCACCTGGACGTGGAGGTGTTACGGGCATGCCCCACTGGGAGAAGACCCCGGGCAGACCCGGGACATGCTGGAGGGATTACATCTCCCGGCTGGCTTGGGAAAGCCTTGGGGTCCCCCCAGATGAGCTGGAGGAGGTGGCCGGGGATAGGGCGGTCTGGGTTTCCCTGCTTAGGCTGCTGCCCCCGCAACCCGACCCCAGATCCAGCAGCAGATAATGGATGGATGGATGGATACTTGGACATTCAGTTATCATTATGGTATTGTCTGTCAAGGATATTGACTCACTAGTGACTGGACTTTATACTACAAGCTTTGAAATGCATTTACTATACTTAGGTAATCTCCATTTTTTATATTCTTTAATAATTTTAATTACTTTGTAGACATCTTTTACCACATTTGTCAGGTCAGGATTAGATGACAGGGGACCCAATAAACAGACCAGAACCAGAGAGTTGAAACAATGATGGGAAATTTATTATAACAATAATGAACAATATGGAGTGATGAGTGAAGGAAAAAACTAGTTGCAGAAATAATAAGAAGGGAGCTGAGAGAGGGAAATGGACTACACAGGGAAACTAAACTGGAAAGTAGAGACTGGTGAACTAAAAACTAAAGGTGAAATGACCAAAACCAAACCAACTTACCAAAGCAGTAGTGAAGGGAGGAATAAGAGCCAAAAGAGAGACTGCTAGTGAAAGACAGAGGAGCTGAGTGCTCAGCAACAAGATGGGAAACAGGCAGCGGCATGGAGCCACAGATCCGACAACCAGGGTAGAGTGCAGACATGAATGAACCAACAGAAAGGTGAGCAGTGCAAGGTGTTATTTAGTGAGTGGACTAATGAGGGAATGAATGACACACAGGACTAATCAGTGAGGACGAGATTAAGCGAGAGCGTGACCAAAGTGACTCAGCGGTAGGTAAACAGGGAACCAGGAAGGCAGGCAGGCAGGCCAGGGTGTGAGGTGGGAGAACTTTGACATGAACAAGTCGTTTTCTGATGATCAGGATCAAATAAAATCCACTATGAGTTGTAAAATGGTAGAAGCACTGTAGCTTTTCCATCCGTCTGCTCTGCGTAGCAACAGACAGAGAGCCTTTTATAAACTTACATTTTTATGTAAAAACAAGAGCCCTGGCCATGTACCTTCACCAATAAAATAAAAAACCCTTTTTGAAAGCACTCATCTTTTAGCTTTTTAACACCTTTTCCATGGCAACTAGGATAATCGCTTAAAAAGCACCTCTTTGACTAATACAATTCATCCACACATTTTACTGCTTGAAACTAATACATAAGCCGGAAACATAAAAACAGAAAAAATACTTTTTCCACCCTGTGTCGTGTGTACCTGGTGATACTCTGAGAGAATGTTGTGCATTTCTTCCACCTCCTCGCTGGAGATTTCTTTCATCACCAAAGTGCGCTCGTATGATGTAAGCAGCAGCCCCACACGCTGCCCCTCCTCATCTCTGAGTGGAGGACTGCGAGCCAGAGACACCTGTAGGCGGGTGACAGGACAACATCATGAGCACACGTGGAATCCACTTTACAGTACATCTGCCCTTGACACCTTTAACATCCGCTCTATTTATACATTATTTTAAAACCATGTTCACTGAAATACAGCAAAATAGCAAATGTCTATGATAAACTAAATGTATAAATGGCATTTTATAAACAATGTGAGCTCTTTGTTTGTAGCATGACTTTTGTTAGCACATGCTTTGAAGTATCCATTCAGCTTGAATCGCATATGTGCGCTCTAAGCAAATGTGCACTGAGCAGAGCCACCTGGCAAATGCAAATATCACGCAAAGAAATGCAAAGGTAGACATGAACAGCAGAGTGCATACACTAGAAAAAGAACAGAAAAAAACTTGAATGTTGTGTTAAGATGTTTTTGAAACCTCTCGATATGTTTTAATATTTTTCCTGCACATTAAAAGGTTGGCTTTGGTGGGTTTACGATCATACCTGATAATCTTGGTCCTCAATGCCGAAGCGCTCTCGCAGGTTTCTGAACACCTGGGGACAGTACTCTTTGAATTTGAACTGCCCAGGAAAATTCTCTCTAAGGAACAAACAAGCTTCATTACGTTATGTAAAAATAATGCAGTTTGTTTCCTGTGTAATGATAGATCAAGCTGCACACAATCAGTGTTTAATAAAAATGTTTTATATTTTATATTTACCTTCATCCTAATGCTCAAAAACATATTTCATATGCAGAGAGATTTTTGCAGCTGTTTCTGATCTACTCATTTAAAATTATTACAATATACTGTGGTGTCAAGTACTGCAAATTATAGAGTTACCCAAATTGACAATTGCATCCATTGTTAAACAGTATTTAAACTATCCATGAATTTATCGTATCATCTGGCTCATTTGCATAGTTTCCACATTAAGTGATATAAAATAAAACACCATGACAGCAGCACTTTGAGCAGAGAAAACATTGTATTGTTCTTCCTGCCTCTCTTTTTAAGTCTTTACACAACCTGGATTCCTGAATGGATTAAAGGATTATTAAAAGCCACTCAGTTTTCTAGACTCCATTTGCATAGAAGCCTTACAGCAGACAGTGCATAGCGCAGCTTTCATAAATATTTATTCCTTTGAATCAGCGTCTGGTAAACACTTTGTCCTCTGTGATCTACAGCCCAAATTTTATTACATTTTCTGGCAGGTTTCCCCTTATTTGTTAGTAATGGTACTTGTAATAATAACATTATTAGTGGTGGTAGTAAAGGAATTGTTGTTCCTTAAAAAATCTGCAATTTCTGATCAGCACAAATAGGCACGTAAATCAAAAGAGCCACAGAAATCTGTGCAAATGACAGGAAGTAAGATGAAGGTCCCTACAATCATACAGACAGAGATGAGAGGGGCACAGTACTTGTTGAAGAGGTGGTTGCTGACTTTGATCTTGGTGCTGGCTTTGAAGTCGTCTGGAAGCAGCATGACAGGTACAGGCACCTGGCTCAGGTCATTAATCTGCGCATGATCAATGGACAGTTCATTAAAATGTTTTTATACTAAGACGGGCTTTAGCAAATATTTGACACATTTAGCAGCAGACATACCTACCGAATGATTGACTCCCCACATGAGCACGCTCAACACTGGGTCACTGCCACGGAAAACTTCCACTTTCTGCTGCACAAAGTGTTTCTTCTTGGTCTTCCTTTTGGGCGCCCTCAGAGGGTTGGAGGTGGCACCAGGAGAAGACATGGTACACTCACAGCTATCCACGTCTCAGTCTGCGAGCAGGTTCTCTGTTGTCATCCGTGGTGTCCTGTGAATGTAAAGCAGCTTCCGTCTCGCCGTGTGGAGCCTCTGCAGCAGCAGCAGCAGCAGCAGCAGCTTGTGATCGTGCTGCGTCTGTGCATGTGATGTGGGACTGGTTCAGATAACTTCAGATAATGCTTTTTTGTTGTTGTTCACTGCCACTTGTCTCACCCTTTTCATCTACAATAAAAGTATTTAAACCATTTAATTATTAATCTGCGGTAGATCAGTTTACTGTAAAAACTTTCTTAACGACTTACTGCTCTAAAAACTGTAGCAATCATTGTGTCACCACAGCTCAGGGTTGTGTTTGCAATTCCCAAATGTTCACTAAATCAATGAAATTAAAGTTTTATTACTTAAGAATGCATTAAGTTTTTAGTAGTTTTCAAGAGAAGTAGTAAACAAAAGTCATAGTAAAAGAGAAATTTGCACAATAAGTTAAACAGAACTATTGTTTGTGAAAATAACAGATCAACTTCAGCAGGGTTGTACTGGATGTTCCAGTTTTCTGTCACACTGTGTCTTCACACACATAATGTGATTCATTACAAACAGAGAGCTTTCAGAAATTATAGCAAACAATAGTATTTGTTTATTGCAGTGAAACCTACAGTATATTCCATCATAAAACACGTCGAGACTTTCTAACCTTTCATACAAACCTGCATTGTAAGAGAAGTTACTGATTTAGAAATGTGTTTAACTTAATATTACTTTTATATTCAATATTTTCTGAGAATTTAATTATTCATGAAAACGTGTTGGTTCAAGTACAATTTAAATGTATTGAGCCACAAGAAATATGCTCTTATGTGTTTTATTTCTGTTCTTTTGATGAATGATTGGGATTAAACAGATGACATTAAAGAAGCATATTTTATTTAAAAACTCAACAGAAAACATTTTGTAATACTGTCAGTTGTATCCGTCTTAACCTTTTGTAAAACTCTTCTTTGATGGATCAAAAGGTGAATTTGTTATTTTAAAAAAAATCTACCTCTATGTAAATTTGTTTTTCAGGTTCACGGCGCAATATGTTGTATACCTGTAGAATGACTTTGCACTCAAAGCATCAGAAATATTAATTACATAAATACCAATATCGAAGCAACATAAATAGGAATATATTTAAGGGATATGTACAGCAAATACAGTGATAGAATAACAGTGGTTTCAATTGTTTAAAATGATAAGTATCATAATATATAAATAAAATATACTGAGTGCATTCAAAAGACTAAATTACACCTGTATTATGTGTGATACAGACCCGGTAATAGGAAAAATAAAATAATAATTATAAAAACATATTTGGCCTGGTAGCTCAATGGGTTAAGCGTCAGAGTGGGAAGCAGAAGGTCGCAGGTCTTTTTGTGCCATCCAATGCAATGTTAGACATCGAAGGATGGCAGATCAATATAATCTTAATGTGTTCAGTAGAGGGCGCAAAGAGACAAAGTTACATCAGGTTTTCATTGGTGGAAAGCTGCTTCTGGCTGATGGTGAATGAAATGTGAGGCACTGTTTTCAGTTCCGTTAGACTCTGAATGGTGTTCCTTCATCTTTTCCTCTTGTTGGTAACAAACCACCAGCCACCTCTGCTTCATTCAAGGCTTTGTGCATTTTAACAACTCAAGCCACCTTTCTTCTTGCCGTTTGAAGAGACTAGAATGCCGTTCTCATCTACGCACCAACACCTACCACGCTGCTTGCCTCGAGATGACCAACACTGCACAGAGAGAAGAAACAAACTGAAGCTTCGTGTGCATCTGGTCTCTATGAAGAATGATTCTTATTAAGAGAATTTCAGTAAATTCCCATCATTCATATTATTTGAAAATTCACCTGCTTCTTTCTGAAGAAGCCACGCTTATCACAGTTGGGCATGTAGATATCATGATCTGACTTGAATAAATGGGCATCGAGTCCTTTGATGAGTGTAGTTATAAGCTTACGACATGGAGCCTGTAGGAAAACACAGAGTAATTGCATGACTGATTTCAGGCCTGTTTTTTCATATAATATGCACAGACTGGAACAATATTCACAGACATATATAAAAAATATGTTTACCTCATTTGGATCCTCAGTAGGTGCTGGGTCTAGGATCAGATAAAGATGCATTTTTTTTTATCTCCAGTTAAATCAATCAACATGAAGTTTGCTTTCTTTTAGTTCCTTGTAAGTACCTATATATATCTATATTTATATATATATATATATATATATATATGTGTGTGTGTGTGTGTGTGTGTGTGTAATGAATATGACAATGATTATAAAAATATCTTTTATCCCACTGAATACTATGTGACATTAGCCTGATGTTTTGATTTAACAGCTTTAACAGTCTGGGAACTGTAAACTAAAGAAATGTGTGTGTGAGTGTGTCTGCATGTGTTCAGATTTGCTTTTAACCACCACAACTTAGTTGAAAAAACGCTAATTGAACAATTTCATTTATTGATTAAATGAATTCATGAAAACTTTAGATTCTTTTAACTATGTCCATCTATGACCAAAAAGACCTACCTGCAGTTTGAACGTCGTCAGTTGGGCTGGGACTGCTAGAAACGGTGCAGATACCTTTGCCTTCCAGAAGAGCACGAAGTGGTCTTGCCTCATCATCTGGAGGGGCGCAACGCAGACCGTGGGCACAGCCCACAGTGTAGACACCACATTGTTCTCCAACAGCAAGTGTGGTGGCATTCAAATCTACACGTGCCAGACGCGGTGAAGGTTTTCCTTTACTGGTGGGACTTCCTCTGGACAGTGTGGTCAGTGGCACTGGCCGTGACGGAGTTGACTGCAGGAAGAGTAGCAGCAGAATGGTTAAATATTGAAGCATCTTACACTAAAAGTTATCCACTAACAACCAGTATAATCTGTGTCTGTGTGTCGTAAGGTGAATGTAATTCCTTCAAGTCAAGACAAGGGGATAAAGAGGCTGACAGACACTGCTGGCAGCAGCTTTTAAAGAGCCCAAACCAGTGGGGAAAGGTATGGGAGGGTACATGATGAAGAATGTTAGCTTTCCCTCTCATTTCCACATAGAAGAGCACACCCCGTTTCCCCTTCCCTCTGACAAACACACTCATGTAGCTCATACCATATGTTGTCTGTCATTCTACACAGACATGAATCAAAGGTGATAAAGTAATTTTGGAATGTATGTAATTATTGTATATGTGATTACATTGTTCTGCTGGTTTCCAGCTTTTGAGAGAACAACCAATTGTGACGCAATAAACTAATACAAAAAGAATACGGTAGTAAAAATGCTGCTTATGCTTGTAATTTATCACAAAAGGGAATGTTGATTTAAGCATTGACATCACAGTGCATTGTAATATGTAATAATAGTCCTATAATCATCAGCAACAGTGGTGGAGTCATCTAAGACCTAATACAAGTATAAACTGTAATTTTAAAGTTGTCTATGAATATTCTTAGTTAAAGATGTTTATTTTGTTCATGTTTTACTCTGCCATGTTCCTCTGACAGCTCAAATCAATTGTTTGCAGATTTATGCAGGCTGCTGAAGACCATCAAACTTAGTAAAAAGTAAAGGTTAATTTAGTGTATCAGTATATATTTCAGTCACTCAAGTGTGCAGTTTTTGGGGATTTAATGAGGTGATAAAAAGTAAACTATTATTTATTAAAAATGTATAAATAACTACAAAACGTAATAAAAACAAAACGTATAGTTACAAAAACAGGAGCAAAAAGATTTTGTTGTTTCCAACTTTCCTTGTTTTTGACAATATTACTTTTCTTTAAATAGCAACCACTAAACAAACAGTTCACAAAGTCTGTACCTTCAGGGTTAAAGATTTATTAGAAATGGCCAACACTGACAGGCTGAAGGAGTGCCACTCACAGGCTGAATGACTAAGACATTAATAGCCACAAGCAAATAGTCCCACCCTGTAAATTCCGCCATGTGAGTCACAAACACATTAAATTAGAAGACAGGATCTCAAAGATCCGACACTGTGTTTTCAAACCTAATGTATCATTAATATCCATTGCCCACTCAGATAATGTCTGTGAGAACACAGTGTACACAACATAGTATTTCTCAGGGTTAGAGGGGATATACTGTGTGCAAGCGGAAGTACATTTACATGACTTAAATATTACTCAAATCCAGCAAACGTAAACAGGCAGTTCTTTGGTAGACTACTGTCAGGATTAAGCAATATTACAAAATATCCACTGAAACAATACAAATGTGTTGTGAGATACTTTGCCATCGCCTACTATTTATTCCTTAAAATCTTTAAGCTTTTATTGGTAAAGCTTATTCAATTGTTTTTTTTATATCAGTGGTATGCTGTACCTTGATCTTCTTCCAGGAGCAAACATTCTCAACAGTAAACATTTTCTTTGTTTAATTTCTAGAAAATGTGTTATATACATTCATTAAGTATATAATTGACTATGATATTTTAAATCAATCCAATGTTTAAACATTTTTTGTATAGAAAAGTGACAAAAGCAATCTCAGTGTGAATTTTTCTGCTTTATGTCATTGAAAATATAATATATTTAGGTATCAAACTGTTAAATGGACAAAAGAATAAGTGACATGTTTCATTTCTATCTTTCAGTTTCAGTCCCACATTCTTACTTCAGCATGACCTTTATCCATAGACAGGAGCTACGGTCTTCAGTGACATGAGCAAGGAGTCCTCCAACAGATGATTTGGCCCTCACAGTGTCCTGACCTCAACATAATCGAGTCAGTTCAATGAGGGGACATGATACATTGACATCATACTGTACAAGAATAACTACAAGAATCCTATGCAACGATTCATTTTGTGCATGAATTGTTCATACAATATGATCTGCTCTACATCTAGGTCAAAAGTATAGACAAATTCACCATGCTGGTGGAAAAAGTAAGACATCTCATTGGCAACAAATAAATAAGGTCTTCCAGTAGTTGAAGATCAGACATATTTTGTAGGAGGAATTTTAGACTGTTCTTCCTCACAGAGGTGCTCAGCCAGATTCTCAGGATGTCTGTCATTCCACATCATCTCTATCTGGTTGAAGTCTGGGCTGCTCCAAAATCTTTTGTTTTTTAACTCTGTAGATTTACACTGATACTTACACTGATACTGCTATAAAACTCATTTTATAAAGTGTCAGACAGTTTGTCTAACTGAGGACCAGTGGATATCTCAACTCTCTGAAATTACGTTGTAGCCATTGACAAATCTAGGCAAATCAGCAATTTGCCTAGATTGCCTAGAACAGGCCTAGAACAGGTTTTTTTTCCTGCATCACATCAGCAGATGCTTGTGGACAGCAAGCTCAAAATGTTTTTATAAAACTTTTTTTTTATAGTCACGCCTCCAGTCTGGATACATTTATGGTCTTGTATTTGTGCATCTGACCTAAATCCTCATAATTTTTTCTGTCTTGTATAAAACAGTAGGATGACGGTGTTTCCTTCCATATAGACAAACATAACTTTCATAAATGACAAAATGCAAAACGTCCTCACAACCATAGAAGGGCGCACACGCGCGCGCGCGGCACTGCACAGGTTAAAGTCTGTTAACTGTATGTATCCTCTGATGTGATTGGTGGAGTAGGCGGGACTTCCGACAGGGCAGGTTGGACATAAAGTGACAGACTTCACCTCCTTAAAATTGGAAGAAAACCCGAAGGACGACGCGTTACAAGTTTTAAAACAGTAAGAAATCAGTATGAAACAGCGGGGCTTTGAATAGTGTGGGTATATTCATGTTTACTGGGCATTATTAGCCGTACAGCACGATAATGTTGAGACGCTGAAAGCAGCTAACCGGCCAACCAAGAACTCACTGTAGTTTGGGAAATGCGATGGTGCGTTTACGGAAGGCTCGTATATTATTTACCGGAGAAGTTAACACGTAATATGAGACAATATATGACTTAATGTGTTCACGTTATCAAAATACGTCACCAGTCATAACCTCGTATGTACGCAGGTAACGTGGTGTTAACGTCACTCACGAAAATGATGCAACAATCATGAACGTTAAACAAATCTTTTTTGTTTGTATTTTTTTTTTTTACCTATACACGAACCAGAGTGATAGTATTATCATTCTTGAATAGACGATCACCAGAGACAGTCTTGCTTCATCATAACGTGACTAATAAACTACTCATTTATGGAAAAAGTATATCAAGCGATTACTTAGGGAAATAAATGTAGTAGAAATGCCTTGCACACTTACTCAGTACTTGTTTACATTGGACAATTGACTAAAGTAATGTATCATTCTGTAGTTTAGTTTTTTTTTCATTTAGGGAATTAGCTGTTTTATAACAGTTTACTAACCAGACCTTATGAAACCAGGTCTAGATAAAAACAGAGATATGGATGATTGCTTTAAAACAAAGCTTCTAATTTGTGAAATGTTGGTGTGAAAGCACAGAAAGAGTTATTCTGCTTCTTTTTTCATATTCACATCAGACCAGAACAGGTCTACAGCCAAAAGGTATAGTTAGATTTGGGCCACAGCTGTTCAGTTGATAGGACAGATGTCCACAAACCCCAGGGTTGGTGGTTTTCTCGATTCCTGGCCATGTGTCGCAGGACAAGACAGCGAACACTCAAACCATGGTGTGTCTCATGGGGCTGCCTGTCTAAGAATTTCCCCATGTGAGTTAATAGTATTAATATTGTTTTCATTATTTATAAAGTATTTTAAGTCAACATTCACATATATTTGCATTTAACATCTGATTTTTGGGTTTCTTTTTTATTTAAACCTGATCCAATGTAATATGAAATGGCAGAAAAACTCCTAAATTATCTTTTATTTTTGCTAACAGGGATAACGCAAGTAGGAGTGTTGTGTGCATGCCTCCTGGCAGCATACAGTCACTGTCCAGGCCTTTGCTTGTCTGTGGAATGTAGGATTAACGTAAATGGAAAAACACAAACGCACCACAGAAGGGTTTGGTCTGAGGATCAAACCCAGGTCAATGTTGTTGTCAGACAACTGTAGTAATCATGTTGTGGTCAGAAATGTTTGCTGTCTTTTAGGCAGAACCGGTGCTGTTACTCGGTTTGTTCCTCTTTTGGCTCACAGGTTTTATGACTGCACTACTAATATTCTATTGTTCATCATAATTGTTGTTGTTCTTCTCAAGAATCCCCAAAGACTATACACTGAAACGGTTTGCTAGGCTTTATCTTTTGTATTGTTAAATACTGCATTTTCATCAGTCACTGGAGTCTCCAGACAAAAAGTCATACGCCATAATTTCCATATATAAGTAGAGTAAGTTAGTTCATCAGTTTTCTCAATATGATATTTTCTAAAGCATGAATTAATCTTGTTGATTTGATTCCCTTTGTTCTAGATTGTAATGATATTTAGACATGGACGACATAAACCTTCATTATCGCTTTCTGAACTGGAGGAGGCGAATCAGAGAAATTCGTGAGGTGCGAGCCGTGAGGTACAGGGAGCGGCTCAAAAGGATGCTTAGAGATGGAGACATACTCAGGTAACAGTGATGAGCAACGTAATTTGTGTAATTGATTTCATATTTTTATATTACAGCATGTGTACCTACGTACTGTACTCCTGCGTCAATATCCTACTTTGGATTTAACAGGAGTGATATTATTGTAGTATTTTAGTTTTTATTTTTCAATCTCTTTAAAGGTATCATGGGAATTCAGATGAAGTGGGCTGTTTTGTGGCAGCCAGGCCATTGTCAAGAAGAAACCGCTATTTTGAAGTAAGAGTTGATGATTTCGTCTCAGTTTGTGACTGTTATTCAACACAGTGTGGAAACTTATAAAGAATTTATTAAAAAAACAGTGTTATAGCTTAACAGATTATTTACAGATGTGATTTCACAAAAATCAAAACCCGGCTCAGCTGCTTGACTCAGCATTATGAAATGTCTTAAATTGAATTGGAACTCACCCTGTCTGCAGAAGTTTGTGTCTAACAGAGTGCAGCTGCGTCATTCTTTCACATGTTCTTGATTTTTATTTTGTATAATATTGTATTTCACATTACTAAGCAACATCAACCTAGATCCAACACATTTAAATAAGTTTTATACCAAATAAAATAGAAATAGAATAAAAGGGAGAAGAGAAGGGTCCTGGTAGTTAATCTAAAATAATCAAGCAGTATATGAAATAGAATAGGATTGTGTAGGATAATTAACACCGTCATCTCTGTTTTTATGAAATGCTGTGTTACATACACAGATGTAGGATACTGCTTTCATTCTGTGTGATAAGAGGAGACTTGGCAGTCATCACGTCTGAAAGCACACCTTCCTCTTCTTGAGCCAGAATGAAAAAGAAGCCCTGACACCTCTTGGGAAAAGCACACATCTGAGATACAAAGATGTTAGTTGTGAGCTTAGAAATAGATTGGAGGAATTACTTGGCAGCCCTGTTTAAAAGTGTGTAGTAGGACTGGGCGTCTAGTAATTGCTGAAGCTGTTGCTGATTCTTCACATATGCCAGAATCATTTACACTGAAGACAAAAAGCAGTTCACGCAATGAAATCTCTGTCAATGGCAAAAAAGGAAGCAAGGCATATCAGTTTTTATAATTGAACAGATTTTCCTATTTTCCTATTCACGCTGAGCCACTCCGTCAGGCAAAACAGTATAATTTCTGCTGCCTTGATTTGTTTTGTTTCTGAACAAATTACTATAGGAATACCAGTGCTGTAAAAAGGTATTTTCCAAACCTGCATGGCCCTGCGTGAAAAAGCCGTACTTCAGCTGCAAAGCAGCCCCTGGGCATTACATTGCCACCACCAAGTTTAACTGTTGTGCGATCTTTTTATGAAATGGTGTGTTAGTTTTACACCAGATGTAACAACACACACACCTTCCGAACAGTTCAACTTTTGCCTCATCGGTCCACAGAATTCTTGCCAGATGTCTTTGACTTTGTGGAAGCAATTTCTGCCCAATCTCTCTGACACTAACTGAGGCAAGTGAAGCCTGCAGTTCCTTACATGTTGTTCTGGGTTTTATTTTTGTCACCTCGTGGACGAGTTGTTGTTGTTGTTTTTGGTTGGCCGGCCACTCCTGGAAAAATTCATCACTGTTCCAAGTTTTCTCCTTTGTGTATAATGGCTCACATTGCTTTGCTGAGTCTCTAAGCCTTATAAATGGTTTTGTAACCCTTTCCAGACTGATAATCGTCAATTGCTGATCTATTCTTGAATTTCTTCAGATGGCAGCGCGATGTGTTGCTTTTTGAACTTCATACTTCTCTTTGCCAAACAGCTCCTATTTAAGTGATTTATTAATTGGCTGGCACCTACTTAGTAATCAGGTGTGGCAAGTGAAACTGAACTCAGCTTTCCAAAAAATGTGGTTAATCACAGTTCATTCATTTAGCAAAAGAGTGGGACGACAATTTATTTCTCACACGGGGCAGGCAGGTTTGGACAGCTTCTCTCTCTTAATAAATAAAATCATTTCAATTTGTGTTGTTTTGAATTACTCAAATTATCTTTGTGTAACGTTAAATACGTTAATTAGTTTGATGATCTGAGTCAAGTGTGACAAATGTGGAAAAACAAATCTGGGCTTTTACAGCACCATATTTAGTCGACAAACATCCTCAGTGAATCTCGGCACTAGAGTCACGTGTTTTCTGTGTTTTGTTTTTTACAAAATATGGATTAATTTGATAGAGTGGGTGTTGTGAGGCCTGGTTACCGTAGTTACTGTTAGTCTTGCGTCTTCCGTGCCACGAAATGTAGTTTATATTGAACTGTGGCTGATTTGCTATGCAACATCATGAGTTTCAGACAGAGACTGTTGCAGCAGATGTTACAAGCTGTAGTTAACACTTTGTTCCATGAGGCTGGCCAGCTGACATTATAAGGTAATGACTTAGTTTGAAACAGCAAAAACTGCAATACGAGGTAGATAAAATGCAGATAATGGCTACATGTGGGGCAGTAACAACAAGAAGTCGTTAGTAAACTTTGCTGTTGACAGCACTAGACACAAAACTCTGATGTTTTATTTTAAAACCAGTCTCAACCAGAGGCAGTAAAACGCTGTGTTCTTGTCTGCTTGTCGCTGCTCTAACAAAAAGAAGAATCAGGCTGCTGCACACACTGATGCATAATACTCAAGTTTCAGTTGGAGTTTCTTTTCTAACCCTGACAGTTTCTCACATCCTGGAAAGTCACAGGTTATTAGAATTCATGTGCTGTTTTTTTTTACTGTTCTTAGTAATGTAGACACACAAACATCTCAGGACAGTGACTGTTTCTCGAAATATACCTTGTTCAAACTTGCTTAATACACACATCCTGTCTGACGTGTAGTGAAACAGTAACTGAACCTCTCAACCTTTATACTGGTGTGTGCTTCATCCTTATGACTCAGTTTGTGCGAGTCACACTGGAGGTGGGAGAAAGCGATTTGCGTAAATGGGCATATGAGCTCCTAAGTGATAGTTAAGTGAATGCTGATGAAGTGATCTGGTGGTAGGTTTCAGTCGTGTGTTTTACTCTGGCAAAGAAAAGGAATTGGGTTTGTATTACTTCTTACTCCTTAGAGACCAGCGTTGAAGTCATGAGAACCTAAAAGTTTCCTCTTCTTTTAGGTGGTTTGGAAAGTCAATGAAGTGAAAAAGAGTCAGTTTCAACAAAAGTAAAATGCAATAGAATTGTTTTTTTAAAAACTCGAGGAAGAGTATAATAGGAGAAAACGTAGTTTCTAGTAATCAGTTGTCCTTCCAGCACGTCAGAGGGGTTCATTACCTGTAAAGATATTCGTGGTCTGACTTTTCTCTAAAACCTGTAGTGGTACCCACACCAAACTGATATCTGTCCACTTGCTCATACTGCTACTTCTGTGTCCTCTTTATGGAACTATAAAGTGTGTTGGCCATCGAATAATACGAGTGCTTAAACCTGCACATAAGCAGAATGATGCATACACCCACCACAGGAGATTAATTCTAATAAGAATACACTCTGTATATCTGTGGACTTCACCCTGACTGCACCTCTCTCCTAGGCCTTTTCTTCCTCTTTCTGAACAACGCTTGTCTTGCTTGCACCATCTTGCACTTTAACAGCCTCCCACATATGATGTGTAATAAGTCGCTTGTGATCTCAATGGCAAAACATTTCAATTCTCGATTTGACATCTGAAAATGGGTCAAAAGAAGAAGAAAATGCTCTGTTGTAGCTATGCTCAAGTGGAAAGCGGTTTCTGTCTTTAGACTTCTATTTACTTAAAAATAAAAAGTAACCTCACGATGAATGGGATTTTTAATTTGCAGTTATGTGTGTGATGCGGTCTTCGTAGGTGACAATCGTTGATACGGGCGTGAGGGGAATGATCGCTGTAGGTTTGGTGCCTCAGTTATACAAACTGGACCATCAGCCGGGCTGGCTTCCGCATTCTGTGGCTTTTCATGCTGATGATGGCAAGTATGTATCATGTATTGTTTTATTTCTATTTACTAAACATGTTCTTCAGTGTACTCAGATACAACATAATGTTTATATATGTCACGTAGCCCACCGTGTTCTGTTGCGTTTGTTAGAGATTGAAAAACTGTTTATTCAGTTTTATGAATTTGGGAAGGTCCTACATCACAGTCTTTGGTTCTCAGAAACTGCAATCGATCAAAGAGTCAGTGTGAGCGTATAGTACATGATCGGGTCTTTCAGGAGCTGGGCAAAGGTTATTGAAGATATGCAACAGTGCTGACCTGGCCCTTTAGAGTAGCTAAAGAAAATGTATTGTGCAAGTTTTACCTTGTGAAGGTTCACACTCTGTGTTCTACAGTTAATGAGAATAAACAGTAGACTGATGTTACGACACAGTGAAACTTCCTCTCTAGCACTCACGCAGTACTGAGAACTGAGGCGAACTGATAGCATACAAGAGCGCTGCTCCTATCACAGGGAGTCAGATATGAAAGATATAGGACCAGACAACTGTTTACTATAACACATCTTAGGGGTTTGTTGTTTTATGTATTCCTTAGAGAGCAAACAGTAGAAATCATGTGATTAACATGTAGCAAACGTCTCTTGCTGCATTTAAACTGTGGCCGTTTTGTTTGCCTTATACAACACAATAAACTGCTAGATTTTCTTTCATATGAAAAAATATGGGTGACAAGGCCCAATGACAGAACCCGACTGGAAGTTGCTTATGTCTTCTCCTTGAAAGTAGCTTTGAATTAAAGCATCTGCCAAGTAAAATAAAACGCCATTTGCAGTAGATCATATACATTTGTACTGTATATTTGTTTTTATCTTTTTTATTATTAACTTAATCAACACAGAGTCAGTTATTCTTTCAAATGTCGCAGCGAGCAAAAAAAGAAAAACAAACCTTTCCACGTGTCTTTCCACAGGCTGTATAATGGCAACACTGTAGGGCAGCAGTTCGGTCCTAAATGCTGCAGAGGTGATAGAATCGGCTGTGGAATATCACTGGACCTGATGGATGATGGACAGTTAACAGTCTTTTTTACCAAGAATGGTAAAGAGGTAAGTACAAGTTACCATCATACTTACTTCACCTTAGACAGAACGTTTTCAACTCGTATACATAAACAAGTGAGTTTGTCTTGTTTAGTTCAGTTCACACTTCCCTAAACACTGCAAATGTGTGCTCAGGTCGGCAGTGTAGAAATCCCAGCCTCTCCTGAAGCTCTATATCCTGCTGTGGGAATGCACTCTCTGGGGGAAGAAGTCCTGCTGGACCTGAACGCAGAATGGGGTATGGAGGAGGATGACGGACTGATGATTGTGGACAGTCATGAAGAGGACTGGGCCCGTCTCCATGACGTCAAAGTGACAGGCACGGTAAGTCAGGAGCAGAGAGAGCGAGAGAGGCAAAAATGGAAATCATATTTACGACTCAATTATTTCCAGTTTCTGTGCAAGTGATGGCCGCTGGATTAAGGGTACAATAAAAGCGTGACAGGCTGTTTACCTACAACACTGCCATGGAACGATTGACTCATATGAGGGCGAGTAAACGACAGAGATACTGAACACACCTGATTATTGTGCTCAAATATATCAGTAAGTTTGACCTTCTGGAGGTTGTTGTTAAACCTAAAAAAAAAACCATGGCTGTGCTTCTGCTGCGGTGATCTTAGTCATTTTAAACTATGCTGTGTGAGACCAACATTGTTACAGCAGTGCAAAGTTAAATCAATCTGTCTCTAATCTATTATCAGAAAAAATCCATATGGAAAGTCAATGAGGCAAAGTGCTTGTAGATAGCAAGAACTAAACCGAACAGTCAGATGTGAATGTTAGCTGTTGCTAAGCAGAAGACAAAAAGGTAGAGAGAGAGAGAGAGGTTTTCTCGGAGGTATTCTCTGACCTCCTCTCTCTGTATATGTGTTTTGGTTTCCACCCTGCCCTCTGACAGCAGGTCGCAGTGTTTGTGTCTGAGTCAGGCGTTGATATGCACAAAACCTGAATTGAAAGGGGATGGGAGGAGAACGCAGCTGAAATGCCCTGGAGCAAAAGAGTATCCTGCATGCCACCCGCACATTTATTTATCATTCACTTTTGCAAATCTTGCCCTGTCCTGTGTGAACGCAGAGCCCACAAGCCATAGTCTGAACGCCACGCAACTCATCAATTACACATGCGAATCTTAATACTGCTTAATGACAGGACAGGAAAAAGACAACAACAAAGCAAGGGTGTTTTTCCACATGTTCTTCAGGCTTAAGGATACTGTTGTAGTGCAGTTTACATTGACTATTTTATTAGTGGTTTCTATCCTAGTTGAAATACATTTGCACGTCTTAACAATTGGTCTAAACAATAACTTCCAAGTGTTATTCTTTAGTAATTTTGCAGAGACTTGTGATTGCATGTTTGTGTCAGGCATTTGGACACATATTTAAAATGTTGACATGCGGGTGTGTTAAAGACCACTGTTCATTAAGACACAAGAAATTCAATATTGTCTACAGGTAAACTGAAACTGGCACAGGTGCTTACACATTAGTGAGTGATTTACTTTCAGCCGTCATCTAAATGAGGTTAGCCACAGTTACACGGCACACCGGAGCAGCTGTTTGCCTCGTGAGGCTGTGAGAAAAGAGAAGATGTACAAGGAAACTAGAAATAGATGTATTTGTATGTGCTTGAGTTTTGTTGTTGTTTTTGGTGACAGTTGTTTGACTTACTGTAGGGATTTCTCACACTACTGGTCTTTTTTTTTTAATCTGTGGTGGTGTAACTGTGACTGACATCTATTTGACACATTGGCAGCTATGTGATCAGACCAACTTCATAGTCATGTCATATAGTCGGGCCGGTGTGTCACATGTATTTGTACCTCTGATGAGAGATTTTCTTTGCTGGAAGTTGTAAAAGGTTACGTTGATGCTGTTGTAACGTAGAATTAATTCCAATACATTCCAATATGGCTGATTGCTGATTAGGTTGTAGCAGCAAAACAATTAAGTGTAGTGAATTTTATTTATTGTATTTCTGTATTTTATTTAGAGTAGTCAGTTTCTTTCAGTCTCTTTATTTGCTGCTGTCTAGAAGCCAACTTTGTCTCGTCTGCTGTTAGGTGCTGGGATTTAACTTTGCTCTTGTGTCAACGATTTTCCACTTAAAACAGCAGCCTGCCTAAGAGTGGTGTTTGTAGGTTAAAAAATATTACAAGTCAGACTCCACAGCAGCTAGCGTAACACTTTTTGTCTCGATATAAAGTGAGCTCCTATTAATACTAGGAATATGAGCGTTCTGTGACGAGTCATAACCTTGCGTTATACGGTTTGTTTCCTCAGCTGCTTGAATACACAGGGAAAGGGAAGAGCATTGTCGACGTGGGCTTGGCTCAGGCTCGTCGGCCTCTCAACACACGCTTCCACTACTATGAACTGGAAATCACAGATGCTGGAGAGAAGTGCTACATCGCCCTGGGGCTGGCACGCAGGGTAAGAGCCGCCTTGTTGTAGTCATCACCATTGACACTCACGCTCAACACACTCTGGTGGCTATCTGTCTGTAAAAAAAAAAAAAAATCTCCTTATACCTTGTTATCCCTCACCCTCATATGCACCACTTGCTCTCACTGTTTCCAGTCCGAGTGATTGATGACCGAAAGAGGAAAAAGCTAACAACAAAATAAATATTGTCTCATTTTACCCCAACATCTGGTTTTCCATCTAAAGAAGATTGTTCCAGTTACACGCAAATCTACCATGTTAAATGGAATATGGTAGGAAAAATGGGAAATAAGTGTAACACATCTGATTGTTCTATTTATATCTCTTGATTTTATTCCTTCTTTTCATACACGTACACCATACAGGAGAGGAATACTTTGAGAAGAATTTAAAGTATGCGGGAGTTCCTCAGGCTAGGCAATATAAGGTTGATATCCTAATTAATTTGCTCAGTTTGGTGGTGTTTAATCACAAAGGATGACAGCAAATTACGATACATATTTTGGAAATACGTTTCCAATTTCTCTCTGAGAGAACACTGTGAGTGTTTACACATCAGAGATGTAATCGGCTGTCTTTGGCCTCGCATGAAATCATCGTGAACTCACTGTTCACATCCTGTTTAAATATAAATAACTCGGCGCAGTAATTGCCGTGGATGCATTCGGCATGTCATTAAACGACTGGTGCAAAATCAAGTGTGGCTCAGTGATTTCTGTAGTCTGTTATTGGACACTAATTGATTAAGCTTCACTCTTCTCAGCGTCACTCGTCCCAGGTTGTGATTGCATTCGCAGCATGTGAGGCGGTGGATCACTGTAAAGCTCCACTTCACTCCACTGCCATTAGTTACTGTGTGTGGGCTTGTTTCCCCCCTGGGGTCATACGGTGTGGAGAATAGAGCTCTGTCATTTTGCTGATTGTTTTCCAGGAATTGTTTTTCTCGGGGTGTCTGCGGTTTTGGTGGAGCATTATAAATCTATCATACGGCCATTCCTGAGGTTTGTTTCTTCCCTCATCACCTCGGCTTTGCTGATGGGAAGCATTACCTCTTGCTACAATATTCAAAACAAAGGTGTCTCTCTCAGGGTAACACATGCTTAACAGTTACTAGATGTTCAATTGTTGCTTATGTTGGATCAACAAGGAATTGTTTTTAGTGCATTCTTTTTCTCTTGGTGATTCAGGAAAAAGGTGCTAACTGTGTTTACACAGCAGCTTTTATAGACATCCTATCTCTTTCACTCCATGGTCTTTCTACAGTCCTACCTTGTCATGCTTCAACAACAACACCCGGTTAGGGTGTACTGCTGCCATCACAGCAGTGTTTTCAAATCTGTTTTTTCTGGTATATATAGACTAAGGTAACTGCACACAAAATGAAATGACTTGTGTTCTAAGGTTTATTACTTTCTCTCTTGATTTACAGGACTACCCTAAAAACAGACATCCTGGTTGGAGTAGAGGCTCCATAGCCTATCATGCAGGTGGGTGTATCTACCTGTAAACATTTGCATTCAAATGAAGTTCCTATTGAAATACCACTTTTTATAAAACTTTGATTCGATTCTATTATTTTTATTGCTAATGGACTTTTTTAAAGATTATACTGTACGTGACCCATGTGCAGCTTCCTTTGGCTTCACCAGACACAAACATCGGAAATCTCAGTAAATCTGAGAATTATCATTTCACTTATGAGACATGTTCTTCTCTGTGTATGCGGGGGATTCCTCTGGTTGCTCTGGTTTCCTCCCACAGTCTAAATCATGCAGATTCCTGTAGAAACTCTGAATTGATTGTATAAGTGAGTGGGAGTGTTTTTGTCTGTCTATACAATGCGTGTTGGCTAAACAGGATCAGAGGTTTGGAAAATGAATTAATGGATTTTTTTTTTACTGATCAGTCAAATAAAAAGATTTGTGTAGTGACATCTGTTGTTTTAAGTTTAATAGTTCCACATCTTTGTCTTGCGTTAAGCATGATTCAGCTTCCCCATTGTTCTTCCCGGTAGATGATGGAAAGTTGTTCCAGGGCAGCGGGGTTGGAGACCCGTTTGGCCCACGCTGCTTTGAAGGTGACATAATGGGCTGTGGAATCATGTTTCCGCGTGACTTCAGCCTTGATGGTGGAGGTAAACATTTAAAAAAAAAAAAAGATTTTCTCTCTATTCAGTGTACTGTGTCTGATCATGGGACGATGAGTTATTTTCTGTCTGGGTTTTTTTTAGATGATGTAGATGACTGGGACCTTGAAGAGTGTCCAAAGCCCAGCGAGGTTCAGAATGAGTTGTATGCAAACAATGAAGATGAGGAGGAGGATGAAGGAGAAGATTTGGAGGGGAGGAAGGTCACGGTGAGATGCAGTAAAGATCTAGGAATATAAAACAGAGTTCTAAACCCAGCAAACATTCATATAATCTCTTTGCTCCATTCTGTTTGAACAGGTGTTCTTCACTCGAAATGGAAAGGTTGTGGGCCGGAGGGAAGTGGCATTACCAGTGGAAGGCTTTTACCCCACTATTGGCATGATGAGCACTGGAGAGAAAGTCAGAGTGGACCTGCACCCACTCAGTGGCTGAGCACAGTGGAGAAAACTGAGAAAAGAACTGAGAGAGTGAGTGAGGTTCAGATACATTTTGGAGATTGGCCATTGAATCAACAGGCTCCAAGATGTTAAAGTGACTTCGGCGTTGGAGGTCACGGTCCTCATGCTGTAAGAATGGTTTAACATGCTGGCATATGTTTTTTTATTAAGAATAATCAAGATAATGTATGTTAATATTATGTGCCTATAATGGTTTTATACTGTAAGACGTTGTTAAACCAGTCACAGGTCTTTAAGAGAAAAACACTATTTTTGACAATTTACACAGTGCAAATTTAATAATGCCAAAAAAGGGTTTTATAACAATAATGAATGTAAACATTCAGACAGAGCGGGCTCCAGCTAACAAATGGTCACCATTTGTTTTTTATAGCAGGAACATATATCTGCAATAATATATTTCAGCAAATCTGTAGCACCACTGACGGCGTGCAGCTACGCTGTGCTCGTTAGCGGAGGTCTGCTGTTCTTATTGATGGTCTATTACTGACACTCAGTGGTGAGTGGTGATAAAACTGGTAAAACCACGTGTCAACAATACCATAGGGCACCACAGTAACATTATTTAGACCTTTAATTGTTAGAATGTGATGAGCGACTTTAAAGACAAGGTGAGTCGGAAAGATGTTCCAGTAAAACCAAAACTATGTCCAAAGAAGAGTTCAGGGAGAGTCTGCATTTCTTTCTCTCTAGAGACACATGGTGCCCAAGTGAAGCAAATATTTTTTAAGAATGTATCTTATCATTTGCCTTAAACACATGCACAAACACAAAAACAATTAAGATAGTGATGAAGGTGATGCCGAACAACCTTGTTTATGAGAAATCTTCCTTACACTGTGCAGAAATTAGAGTGTTGCGACAACTTGAACATTGAAGAAGAGGACACTAATATTTGCATAGGATTTCTGAGATTTTCCATGGCTCACTAAGGTATTGGAAGAAATAGATACATGTTGTCTCAAAAAATAATTTGAGAGCAATTTTCCCTGTTAGGTCAACAATAAACAAGTAACAGGTTTCTATGTAGTTCACCAATGAATATTTTATTAAAGGTCAGAACGTTGAAAATGATGCCATGACTAACATTCGCTGCTCTCAGGTATATTTGAAAATCAAAATGACTGTCTTTTCTAAGATCATATTTGTGTATGTCAGCCATTGTTTGTCACAAATGTTATTTACCTGCCAAAAATAATAAAAAATAAAGAATATTTACATACACACACACAGTCTGCTTGTCCCCTTTTAACCACCAAATATGAGTAACATTTTGTATTGTTTGATAACTTAAAATGTAAATGAAGTTATCATACTGTAGTGACTGACTTTTAATGCAGGCATCCAACACCAAAATATACATAATCAGAATTATCTGTTTAATTTATTGGACAAAGAAAATATCTGCCATTTATTTTGGAATTTTTTTGATTGGCTTAATTGGCGTTATGGCTTAAATATTTCAATGTCCTTGCCAGCTTGATAGACAAACCTCATAAATCCAGAAAGATGTTGACTAAAGTTTGAAAAAAAAAATTGGTCTCATAAAAAAGTGCATGAATCAAAAAGGTGGCAACTCTACAGTTTATCGTAGTATAGTGATTAAATTCATACATACAAACAAAAGTCCGATTTTTTAATCAACCTGACCTGATGAAAAGTTATGATTATCAGAGATAAAAAAAGGCCACAGTAAATCCAATATCTAGTTAAGATGTATCATGAAAGAGAATCAGCTTTACGCAAACTCAGCATTTTCTTATTTTCTTACTGATATAAAAGTTTTGTTATATAAAATACAACACAAGAAACCCTTCATAGGAATAATAATTTGCCAAAAAATATGAATCTCCTGATTATTCAGCTACTGGGTGAAAACGTTACCGCTCAATAATTAAAGTAAAAAGACTGATTTCATACTGACAGGACAATATCGTACTGTACTTTAAGCAAAGAGGTACAACTTGTAAAGTACTTTTAAAGTAATGTCCAACTACACTATAAGTAATATCAGGCAGTAGAAAAGTACCAAATGCCATAAGAGGAGATACCGTACAAAGGCACCTGAACATAAGGGAGCCACGTCGCCAACAATGTCTTTGTCCCTGTGGAAAGAGAAAATCTGTGAGGTTTCCCAAATTCTAATCAATCACATAATTTTCATCTCGTACACTTTAGGCAGTGAAAAAAAAAATTATATAATTAACTCAGACAATGCCTTAAAATACAGTACAGGTGTACGGATATGAAGTTTAGGTGACTTAATCTGCATTCTAGGAAATGCAAAAATACCCATGATGCCTGGTACTTCTTGTAGTCAAAGAATGCTACCTCATTAGGTATAATGATTTTTGGGCACACCACCCTCAAATAATATGCCACTGATGGTGCATGTAAATATCAGAAGATAATTCCAGAACTGCAGTGATTGGCTTTAATAGAAACCCAGCTTCCAGTAAATTTAGGAGTCATATAAAAGCTGCATTACGTAATTTTACAGTATCTAATAAAATGTAAAAAAACAAATATTGGTACTTCAAGAGTTAAAGGCAAACATACATGCACATACACACACCTATTACACATGTTTAAACCTTCCTGTAACACTATAAAATCTGGCAAAACTAAATGTATGATCTACCTATAAACTGAGAAAGCAAAACTGGCAATGTGTTATAATGTGGATGGGCAAGAGAATATGACAGTGAGGTGTTCCTATGAGTCAGAGTCCTCCGTCTCGCCATAGTAGCGGTTCCTCTTGATTATATCCTCTGCACTCAGCTCCTCGGCATCACTTCCTTCTTTGTCCTCCTCCCAGAAGCCCACATCCTGAGAGGTACGGTTCTCTTTTGGCTGCAAAAGCGAAGGGGTCGGTGCTTTTTCCACTGCTACCTTGTCTGCTCCGCCTGAGACATAATTTCTCTTTACTTGTTCTTCTCTTTGTTCCTGCTGCTTGTTCGTGGTCTCGGAGATAGTCGCACTTGCTGCGTCTTCCCTCTGTATCTGAGGCATCTTATTCTCTTTCTCTCCCAGATGTTTTAACTCCTGGAGCTCTGGTTTGATTTCTTTACATAATTCTTCAGAGGAGTTTTTTTCCTCAAATGATGCTCTCCATTCCAGCAGGTACTTGGTAGGGCGACGAGGCTCCCTGGGACCCAGCTTAGTTGTGGTTTTGGGGTTGGCTGCAACTGTAAAAGGCCGACTGCGTTCCTTAAGAGATGAGCTCCTCCTCAGACTCTTTAGTTCAGCCTGCTCGGAGCTATGGAAGGATGATTGTACCACTTCTTCTGGGGGCCACTTTGCTCTCCAGGGCCGGCTTGAAGGAGCTCCCTCGTTGACTGGACTAAGTGCTGCCGTCTCAGATGGGTTCTCACCAGCAGAAGGAGGCCAGGCAACCCTCAGCCTGCGTTTCTCAGCTGGTTTTTCCGTGGACTGCTGTTTCTCACCAGAGGTGGAATGTGTCTGCACCCGTGTCTCCAACATGGCAGTCAGGTCTGTGACCTTAACCTGTGAGGATGTTTCCACAGTCGGGGCTGGCTGTTTGTCTGGAGAACACTCAGCAGGATGATTCACTGCTTCAGGCTCCTTTTGATCTTGTTTCTTTACAGGTTGTTCACCTTCTTCTTCTTCTTCAGCTCGGGGCTCCCACAGCTCCTTGTGAGGCCTATGGCCAAAGCCCTCATCATAGTTGCCTTTGGCCTTAAACAGTTGATTATAATGGGGCCTGCAGTAGATGTTTCCATGCAGAGAGGCATAGTTCCCAAGGCTACCAATTGAGAGCAGCAAAGGTTGTAATTTAATGCTTTCATCAAAATACATGTTATCAATTGAGAATGGAGCATACATAGAATTTGGTGATGAGAGACGAACCTGAGCTTTGTCTTGCAGTGAACACAGCAGAAACAGGTTTTGTGGTAGACATGCTGATGAGCCATCATTCTCTCTAGTGGGTACACAGTCTTGAGACAGGCAACGCACGTCTCCTTCACCGGCAGGCAGAACATCTAAACACACAAATACAGTCACATTCATCCATAATCAGCAACGTGTGAAATTGGATTTCTGTTGATGATTCATGCATGTCTCCTACGTGTTGGGATGATTGACTCACCCTGGATGCTTTGGATGGCTCATTAATCTCACCTAAAACACACAAAAGTGAATTCTCTCATGCTCCTCACGAGCAATTAATGTGCAATCAAATCGAAAATTCTGGTTGCCATAGTAATTTGGGAATATTAATATTGTACTTAATATTCTATTCATATTTTAGATTACCCAGCAAGTATCCACTAGGACTCACCATTACACTCAGATGCAGCTGCAGCAGGTGCAGATGTTTTTGGAGCTGGTACCTCTTCAATTGCAGCCTGGAGAAAGCACATGTTAACTGGCTGTTAAAATGTGTTAAACTCTACTATAATTGATTGCTCTGGAGATCACTTATACACACAGTATGCAGGACATATTCACAACAGATTTTTGATTTTATGGAACTCACGGGTTGAGTGGTGCCCTGTTTCAAGACAGCAGCCTGGTACTTAGCCATCTTCTCCCTCGTAGACGACAAATCTGTCACTCTGTCAGACGCAGGCAGGCCTAAAGCAGACAAGAAGATACCACTTTATGCAGTGAATATGGTTGCTGCGGTGCTCTAATGGCAACTGTAGCTACTTTCAAACCAGAACTTTGTCCTTTTTAGTTAAAAGTACTATTAATTAGCAACTACGCGAGTCATTGTAGAATTGAAAGTTACAGGTTATGAAACAAAAATCGAATTATCTGAGTACTCTACACTTCTCATTACCATTATGCTGGTCCATGTCTTCTGATGAAGTACTGCGTAGTGTTGCCCTGCCACCCTGTAAGAGTAAAAAGAGTGGTGGAACCAAAAGACCACAAGAAAACCAGTACTACAAACCCCTACGTGCGCCTGTATGTGCTCCAACCCCATGTGTTAAATACCTCCACTAGTCTATCATGTGAATGTGAAGTAACTTTCTTCACCTCTTACCTACTGGTGATACAACACTGTAGTTGTACTATAAGTATAAACATTCTGTAAAAACCCACAACTTCCAAAACTGGAGCAACAATTATGCAAAGACTGAATGAAAGGATGAGAAGATTAGTTTCACCTTTACGAGGTTACGAGTATTTAAGTGCAGCAGTGGCATGTCAGCTACTGAACATACACAGGACGCTAGAACCTAAAATGAATAAGCAGGAATGCTGGAAAATCCAGAACACACACTGTGGCTTAAGATACATGAGATAAAGACAGTCGCTGCTCGGAGGTGATAATCTGAAGAATGAAACAGCCCTAGGTCAGCAATGTTTCTGCATTCCTCTGTAGTGGAAGGTGAAGATTGGCATGTTTGTTGTTTGAAGCAGAGAGAGAGAAAGACCCAAAGAGAGAGTGAAAAGGAACAAGTATTCAACCTAGAGAAATAGAGCTAAATCCAAATGGAACAGGGCCATCTGAACAAATCCAAGGAAAAGAAAAGGAACAAGTACAAAGGGATACAAACATCTGTAGTCTTTTCAGTTTTTCTGACAGAAACAGCTTGTGTTTAGATATTAGTATTGCTAGATGGACAAGTTGTCTTTATAATCAGTAACAAATGACTCCTTGCATTACGTTGCATTAAAGAAAATATAACCATGTTTTACAAGACTGAGGAACAAGCAGCACAATAAATCGCACCATGAGAACTTTGGATGTAGCTGATGTCTGAGAAAAACAGCCAATACATGCACAGCTGCCAAAGCAGTTGAGAAAAGGGAGACAAAGAGCTTCACTGATGACATATTCAATCAATGAAAACCATATATGCCTTTTATCATTATTTACTTCTGACGAACAAAGATCATAGTACTGCAATTCATTACCTTGCCCGAGATGCCCTCTCCCCTCTCAAATTTCATCTTCAGGTTGTTCAGTGGCACGCTGGGTTTCTCGTAAGATGCACAGGGACTGGTTGGAACTTGGTCTTCAACCTTTTTAGGTCTTCCCTTGTCATCCTTGTCCATGCCTCTCTGTTCTTCAACCGGCGATGTTTCTGGAGCCGCAGATGGCTGCTGGACACTAGTTGCAGGTGGTCCTGCCTGAGCGGTCAGCAGGGCAGGGGGGTTTTCACTGATAGAAGGAGATTTGGACAAGGAGGGAGGCCTGAAGCGAACCCTTGATTGGCTAGCAGGTGGAACAGCAGAACCTTTGCTGTCTTCAAGGTTCTTTGGTTGCTCCCAGCGCTTCTTCAGAGAACTCAAATTACCTGACCGCAGGGAGGAGGTCACAATCTCAGACGACTGAGGAAGAGAAAAGGAGACCGTAAGAGATCAATTGTGAGCATTTCAAATCTAGAATGGCAATGATTGCACAAGCATACCCAATCAAAATCAAGAGATTGATTCTCTAAAGACTAAATTCTAAAAGTTTTTTCATTTGAGAAGAATATACCATACCAGTCATACAGCTTACACTCAAATTCAGCCCAGTGGAATAAAGGAAATGCCTGAATATGAATTTGGCTCCTCTGACAGATTAGGTGAACAGCTGTTCAAACGTTGATCCAGGACATTCTGCAGACATATTGCTGTGGCTGCAGAATCCAACAGGATTGAAATAGGACTGAGCATACAAGAACATTTTTAGCTGCATTCTTTTCCACACAACTTCGTCTTTCCCCAAAAAACACTGAGAAGGGTTCTGTGCACCACTCAGCCAACTAGCACTACAGAAAAACAGGAGGCAGAATACTGCAGCTTGACCTGCAGGAACTTCCCTAATTACAAAATGACCCGTTGGAAAAAAAGAGGATGTTGACATGAGAATAAATCAGCACTGTATACATAAACTGATCAACTAATGAAATCAAAGTGAACAATCTGAGCTTCCTGACAAAGGTCTAATCAGAGACAACATGTAAATGCATGATTGTATCAATAAAACAAGGCTTCAAAAGTACACCAGCACATTATCAGCATTACTTAAATGCTATGATTAGATTAAGTGCACAAATTATCAGTGACCAATAGATGCATTTAAATAACTTAGCATATGAGTGCATCAGATGAATCTAATACAGCTATTAAAACCTTATATTAACATGCAGACAGACAGACAGAGCAGGGACCGACAAGAGGGACAAAAACACTGAAGTAGACAAAAAAAATGAGGCACAATTACTGTCTCTGTGAGGCACATCCAGGGTGGACAGGAAGAACTGGACAGTGACAAGATTGTTCCCTGTATTGTGATGATTAAAAAAGAAACCTCTGTGAAAGCGACGTAATAGCCAAATGAGGTGCAACCAAAACTATCCAGCAAGGAAGGTTAGAGTCCTTTGGTTTGATTTTTCTTGCAGGTCAGTGTGAGAAAGTGCAAGATAGAGCTCTCCCAGATGTTAGCCGCTACGCAAATTCTACTCGAAACAGCAAGCCCAACCCCTTAAACACCAGGAATGAGAGAGAGGGAGTGAAGAATACCCAGGAAACCAAAGCAGGAAATGATACATTCGGGGAAAAGTTAACTCTTTGTTCACTGGGTCAGCTTTGTCATTGTTCCACACTTGGATGATTTCTGAAGATATTACCAACAACCGGTGTCAGCAGTCTCCATTTATACAAAGCAAGAATTATTAGGTTAGATTATGGACAAGACAAGGTGCAAGTAAAAATATTGGGACAATGCTTATGATTTAGCTATGTACTTATACATGACTGTAACTGAAATGTAAATTAGAATGCTAACAAAGTTATAATATAAATTATAATAGTGACACTTTTTTATTTCAAAGAGCTGATACATAAAAACAACCCTTCATTTTCAAAGAGATGGAAAAGAATGTTTAATTTATAATTAAGAACTATTTGTATATATTATGATGGTTTAAGAACAATGACAAAAATAATGCCATATGCCCACCTACATAAGTGACCAGAGCCTGAAGTCCAAAAACTCCAATGTAATTTAAATACTTTAGTAGATAATTTATGATGTCAAATAACAAAGTAAAGAAGCAGATCTTCGTATTTTGAGAATCTGTAATCAAAAAATACATCTGTGGGTTTTTAAAAATGTCTATAATTTATCTAAAGGATTAATCATCGCATTGTTGTGGTTGAAGAGCAAACCCTTCCCCCCATCTCTGCACACGTACAGACAGACAGATGGCTTTTTACGCTACTCATTCAAACTTGGCTCAGACACATCGAGTGTTGTCCTGAATATTTTTTATATACTTCTTAACTGTGGCATCAACTTAGATGAACAAATTTTTACTAGTTCCTGATAATTATTATAATAAATCACACTAAAAGTTGCATTGCTTCACAGAAACTGGCCTTTAGAGCAACTTCTGTTAAACATTATACCTTTAAAGAATCATATAACACTTCTACAGAACATAAAAAGAAAATAAATATTCAATATTCGCCTCATCAGTAAACAAGGATTAAAAAAGCTAACATGCTTTTCCTGCAGCTGGCTCACACACACACACACACTAGTAAACAATCACAGCAGTACACAGAACAAAAACATTACCTTGTATTTGTTCATGCTAATGGCTGATCAGTAATTCATTTAAACTCTGTCCAGGTTTGTTTATGTGTCTTTCGCTCAGACAAAGCAGCTAACCTACAGTTAACTACAGAAGATCATTGCAAGGGGATTACACTGGAGTAGGATTATAGGTTCGGGTGCCTGCCCATCGCAACAAGTGGCCAATGCGAGGTCAGCCAGGACAGGACATTGGGCACAGACATGGTGTTGGCATGGTGAGTGTGTGTTTGTATGCGCTCCTCGTCTCCACATGCAGTAATTAGTTTAGGACCTCCAGTGGCTACTGAGCAAATAAGTAAGTAAGACATCCAGCACATACACCCTTAAATATTTATGTGAGAAGCAGAAGCCTCCATCTGTCTATTGTCTGTCAAATTCAGGAACAGCTGTTTGACACAATTTCAGCACCAAGTTAGAGATTAAGTTCTGTCTATAACTCACTGTTTTTTCACGTCTGTACTGTCCTAGATGAGCCACAGAAGCGAATTCCTTGTATGTGCATCATACTTGGCGAATAAACCTGATTCTAAAGTTAAGAGTCTGTAAAGTGATGTCACTGGGAAAGAAAATGCTTAATAAAACACTTACTCCTTTTTTCTTCTCTGTACTTGATTCCTCTGCTGCTCTCTGGTACCTTAGAGAGAAGAAAACAACACTGACCTCTGGTGACTGCTAGTAACAGTAATCATATTTTCTTCTTACAGGAACTCTTGTGACATGTTTATATATTTTCACTGAATAATACTTTTGGATTTAATGACAAATCTGGGCAAATCTATTCTTTTATTTGAAATAAAGGTAGATATGAATAGCAAACATTTCTGAAAAACCCAGAGTAACTCACTTTGAGAAGCGTTCAGCTATGGCATTGTTTCTCCCTCGACCGCTGACCAGTGACAGCTCCCTCGCAGTGACACGCATGGACTGTGTCGCCCAGGACCTCCGGTTGAATGGACCGCTTTCCATCTTTGGTAGCTACCTGCATACATAAAACATAAACATAGCAAGTTTATGGAACAGGGACAGACGTATGACAACTGTTGTTTCGCCTTTTTTCTAACAGAACATTTATCAGGAAACAAGCATGGTCCTTCCTCTTGTCTGTAATCAGTCCATGTGAGTACAGCAACTTCTACTGGCTTTGTGTCTAACACAGTAGCAACCACCATGACGAACAAGTCGATATTTACATGGAGAAAAAATCCATTATTAAAAAATAATAAACGCAACTGGAATCTATCTACCAACCACAAAGGTTGGTGCCAAGTTCAACATTTGAGCATGAAGAGAGACTGCTCTCTGTCACTTCTCCTGTTGTCACACCCCTGCTTCCTGATATACATGAGTGCATGCACATACTGTATATGAGTTCACACGGTTATGCATGCAAACACACAGGTCAACATGTTCAAACCTGAATTCCAGTTCTTGGAAACAGCTATGTTAAGTCTGAAATCATTATTATTATTATGGGAGAATAACTCTTATAGGATCAGACAAAAGACGAGTACGACAACTGCCCTGCGTCACTCAAACCCACAATTAAATAAGTGCTTCAGACAGGTGACAAGTCTCTGACACAGATTCTGGGTCTAGCTGGGATAGTGAATCCTAATTTTACTTTACTGTATGTCGTAATCACGTGTCTAAATCACAGCTGTTCAGCTGACAGTAAGACAGTATTTCTTTGTCCTTTTTCATTCAGGTGCACTTGTTACATCATCACTCATAGAAATTGATACTGGTGATATGTACTGTGTGGACTTTAGACTAAACTGAATTTCAACATAGCTCAGAATTTCCTGATCCAACACTCAAAAACAGTTAAATATACCTAAATCTCTATTGTTTACTGACTCTGGGTTAGTGTTTTTTACATTATATCCATTATGAATATGTCGTTATATACTGATATTTAATTGCAACAACACCATAATATTAAGACAATCTATCACTGAGGTACTACTCGGGACTAGCTATTTTTACAGTAGGTTTTGGGATCTAACCCATTAGACCCAGGGTTCAGCAGAGATCAGGGAGCTGGAGGCAATTTCAACGAGCACTGCATGAAAAGCAGAGACACACCCTGGATAGATCAGAAGTCCGTAAGAGATAAAGTACAGGTGACCTGAGTTTAGAATTGCCAAGTCAAGTATTTTGAATATACCTAAATCTTAAAGAAATCCAGAGGAACTAAAGGAAATAAGGAGCACATGAGCACAGAGAGTATATCTGAGCTGAACAGAGACATCATCTGAATCTCTATACACCGCAGGAAAGGTTTCTAATTTACATAAAGAACAGGGTGGGACCATACCAATTTTTTTGTATGTGAAAACAAACGTAATGACTTTCTTTCACCTAAACTGGTTTAAAAACAAATCATCTTCATCTTCAAATATTATCAGTTTACTTATTTGCATAAGTTCCCGTTGCCACACATGATAGACATAGATCAGATATCTGGTTGTTTCACTTTTTGTATCGGCACACCATCAGACTGCAGTAATAATTCCTTGCTTCCTTCCTGCTCCTTCCTGCTTTCTTTTATTTGGTAACTACACACCTCCTGGCATGACGTAACTATATGCATTAGTGCTCTGAAATCAAACTTTGGAAACAACATAATGGCAAAATGAGTGGATTCCCAATGATCAGAGGTCACAAATGGAAGCGCCTTAAAATAGCATTACAAAGGTGAACCGTGTTGAAATATTGACAGGCTTTACGTGTTGTTTGGCATATGAGCCTTTAAAATGTAAAATAAATCTGCACTTAGCTAAACCGCCTATCGTTTAACAGTGAACAGCGGATACTGACCTTTAACCCCCAGTTTAAGACAAGTTCTACTTAAAGTCACAATACAGTTGAATACAGTATGATTCGTGTGTAAGGCAGAGTGCTTTTAAATGTTTAACACAAGATAGACCAAAGACAAAAAGTAATTAAATGAATAAACACCACAAAAAACTAACTGGTAAACTGAGTTTGAATTCACAACAACTACAGGTTTATACCGGTTGACAGATGGCGTTTTGGACTATACCACATAAATTCATATCCTTCTATAAGTAATTTTGTTTGCTATTAAATTCTCTTTAGACTTGGGAACATAAAGCGACATCCGCCTAATTCAGAGTCAGCAGCTGGTTTCACATTATGTCGAAAGACAAGTCCGTTTTCAGAGCATAGAGTGCACGTGCGGTGCTGTAAAACACCTAAATCTAAAAACAGAACATTTAATACCAGTCTTTGCGTTTTATTTCCTTTAAAAACAGAGTGTACAATACATATTTTTCGCGTTCTTGCTTTTAGTTTTGTCTTACCTGTGCGAACTTCCGTTGAGTCACTCTTTCTGTGAAACCTTGAGACACCTGACACTTGCTGGTGCCACTGCGTCACCGCCCGGTGCACGGAGCCAGAGGTGGAGTGAACGCAAAGGTGTCACGGGAGTGGAAGAGTGTGGTCACGTGGCTTCACGCACCAATGACCTTAGGTATTACATTACCCTACCTGATACATCCATGTCTGCGCGTGACCGTGAGCGCGCGTGTTACGCCAGAATATCACCCACCAGAATTCCTGAGTGAAAACTGGTCATACTGGCTCATCTTCCAGGCGAAATGAGTAAGAATGATTAAATTATAGAAAGCAGTTTATATTGACGAACTCGGTTTGCATGACGTTTATGTCACAATACACTTTAAGTTAGCTCAACTACTACTACATATAATAAGAATAATGGTAATCTTTGCTAATATAACACAATTCATACACACACACACCAAGTATAGCGTAACAGTCAACTTACAAAACAGCAGATCTAAATCTATAAATGATCAATTAAATGGTATCTCTAATTCAAACATATCAATGCTCTTTAACCAGTGGTGATAAATATACAAACCTCCAGTGTCTTACATTTAACAAAGCCCTAGCAGAGCAGAACAACATAAACTTTCAGTTTCTGTGTTACTAAATGTTTGCATCACATTTGCCATCTAAATAAGGCAAACTGGATCGTGTGCTGAAAAGGCAGAACATGGCATTTTTCCCATGCTAACCCGTCTTCCTAACAATAATGATTTGCCTGATCAGGGCTGCAGGCAGAAACATTTTAGCTACAATTTTTACATTCTCTGTCATTGGCTACTATGCTGAAACAAAGTTGGGTCACAGGCAAAATAAAACCAAAAAAAGGGGGAAAAGTCAAGTAATACTCGACACACACTCACTGATTCTAAAAATAATAGGCAACACACGCATTTAAAGATGTTTTCCAAAGATATAAAATACATGTCATGTGCGTCACCAACTTCTAACTGCATTTTACTTATATTTACAAAATACACTGGTCATGGAAAAACTGAAACATTTATTGTGTCAGATCAGTAAAAGTTGAAAAACATGGTCAGTGAAAATGTGGTTAATGAACCATTGGGCTGTTTCTATGTTGAAATGTTCACATGATCATAAACTCTACCGAAATACATTGCCTATGTGTCCAAAATCTAATTTCTAGATAAAGGGGGGTTTCAGTGTTGGGCCTATTCAGTGGGCAAATTACCTTATTAATGACACTCATTTGATTTTTGTTTGGTGTAACGATGCAAACCAAGCACGCTGCAAAGTCCTCCATATAAATCACACCAACACAACTAATGATGATGTCGTCACCCGTTAAACAGCACATATAACATTAATTTGCCCCTGAGAATGTAAAAATGCAGCGATGGGAATAACAGCAGTCCTAATGTAAAAACACTAGTTCAGTTAGACTGAGGAGCAATTCTATAAACAGGGCGGCGGATTGCGATGTTAAATCGTCCACTGCACGTATGAGTGTTTGCATGTCCCCGTTTCCTGTCATTTTAAGGGTCCACTCCTTTCTATTCATCTGCGTTCATCTGCAGCAAACTGAGCGAGGCCCCGTCTCACCACAATAACACGTCGTTCCGCGCGGTGCATATGCGCGAGATCTT
>JAUMHF010000021.1:9285308-9302011 GCA_032359275.1 Microctenopoma steveboyesi
ATCTGCAGCAAACTGAGCGAGGCCCCGTCTCACCACAATAACACGTCGTTCCGCGCGGTGCATATGCGCGAGATCTTCGTGGATTAACAACAGTTTTTGTTTTTCGCTCGCACATGAAACAATCTCTGGTTTCGGGAAGCCACTAGAAGGAGATGACCCTTGTCTCTTCGTCTGTGGAGGCTCTGCTGTTGTGTGGGGGAGTGGGTTACATCCTGTGGCGTTTCCTGTGTTTGTAAACTAGACGGTGTTGAAAACGTCGGGCGAGTGAAGTAGAGAGGTAACGTTATGTAAACATATTTTTTTTATCTTTCTTCGATGCTCTGTGAATTTTGAGTTTGCATTCAATCGTCTGCTGTTTTATCTGTAAAATATATGCTCGGAGACGGCACCAATGGAATTTACCTAATAATTACAGCGATGATGTTAGCCATTGCTAGCACGCTAACAAACGTTAGCTTGATTGTCGGGAGGGGGAGGCACTCGCAGCGACGGCCATCACGAATGTCTTTATCGCTCAGTCTTGTTTCGATCCTTCAGTCCGCGTGTTATAGTGGTGCCGTGTTCAAAAGATAAATCGATGCAGTCTGCAAGGAATTTATCTGCGTACAACGGTTGTATCGGACCGATTACCAGGTGGGCTGAAACATTTGTTCGATTACTAACAGCAAAGTGGGCGAGGGCGCTATGGACCAGCTAGCTCCTGGCTAGCTGATCCTAGCCAGCTTGTTCAACATCAGCAAAACTAACGTTAGGCTGGGGGTAGTGCGAAGGCCAGCTCAGCCACTGTCCCATTTATTATCAAAGGAAATTCATATTAGTAATTGGACTCTTGCTTGCCGTTATTGCAACGACAGTAAATTACGATATAGTCTTGAAGTCTTTCAATTGGAGTTAGTCAACGTTAGCGCTACCTACTTTACTAGCAACATTAGCTAGCTAACAAACGCCAACGGCGAAAGCAGTGTAGCGTTTAAGGAGCATTCATCTGGATACCGTTAACTCTTATTGTGGCACACACCAACATTTAAGTTGTCAAGTTGGTCCAAGGATTAAACAAAGCCATAGTGTGGCATTGGTTAAACCCCAAAGACCTATCACCAGATCGGGCAGCATTTCTTCGAGTACATTGATGGCCTCCTCGTAAAACAGTCAACCTTAGTTAACTTAAAGAACCACACGTTTTAATGTAACGTTAGGATATTAGTACCTTATGTTTGAATATTGTTTTTATTTCTTTATAAGGTATAGCATTACAAACGTTAGCCTTTCTACCCCCTACAGCAGCAAACCACTGCACCTCGCAGACATTTCACATAGACTTTACGATACACCTTCCCAGTTTGTTCCTATTTAAATAAAGGGTAAAACTAGGTACAAATAAATGCGTTTTATACAATAAACTATACCCGCTCATCCATTTCGTCACTTTTTACACCCCATCCACATCATTTTGTTCATGACCTAAATGCAATCTTAATTGTTAATGCAAAAATTCAATATGTTTAAACGTTTTAGGGAGAACAGTGCAGACTGTCAGTCATACATACTAATTACATTAATCTGTAGGTCCTTGCTGTGCTTTAATGAGATTTTCAGATAATGATGCATTTGTTTTCCATACTTTCTGTGCAGTCCCCTCTCCACATTGCAGTCTGTCTGCTGTGTGTCATACTTTTTTTGTATATATAAAATGCCACATTTTACTAGTTGTACTACGCTGTTTATAGAGTACAGTGGATATATGTATGTGAGTATTCTTTGTTCAGAACATTCTGGAATGGTTATTGCTAGTACTGGATCACAAAATACAATGCAACCCAAGGAGGAAAATTTCAAGTTTTAATTTCCACTGTGCCTCCAAACCACTTGATGTTATAAATATTTTTTAGTTTCCCAAATGCCAAATAATTTCAGTAGTTTAAAGATTGTAAAGAAATGATAAGCAGAATTTGAAAATGATTAATTGCCCTGTAGTCCAATGTGAAGTGATATAAAAAAATGCATAACAAGGTAAAGTTATTTATATTTACTATTTTTGTCCAATTCATTGTGTAACTCGGCACTTAACTGCTCAACTGTTGTACCTACTGCTATATACTTTTATGGGAAAATTTTTCTTCAATTAGAGAGGTTACTCTAAAAAAAGAGCGGAAAACATTTATGATACAGTATGGCTAATTACTATTCAACTAACTCTTATAATGATCACTTTCTGTAATGGTAAGTTTACTGACTTTATGTGGAAAAAAGCCAAAATCAACCAACATTTATTTTAACAAAGAAGAATCTTTGTGTTCCATTTTGTGATGTTGTTGTAATTTAATGTTTGTCTGTTTCACCCACATCCTCCTCTTCCTCAGTTTTTAATGCTAGATGAGTGAGGTGGGTGTGGCTTCCCACCAGCCCGACCATCCTGACTGACGGATCTCTGGATGACCTTGTCCCCACCCCTGTCTGTGCGCTCACATACACCACAGCAATGTCACATCTGCCCAGCAGCTCAGTCCGCGACCATATGAAATGGGTTTGTTTTTGAGAACACCAAAGTGGTTACAAATAACTTGCAGTCTTATGTCACTCAGGATGCTGTCGTTGATAACTAGTTTGGCAAATGCCATGTGTCTGGCAATGTTGTCTTAGATGTATATACTAATTTCAAATAGCAGACTATTATTAAAATGTTTCCTATACTTCCTTATTCTTTTATTTATTTGTTTTTGCAGGCGGGGCTGCTTGGCTGCGAAGCTGTCCTCTCCAGCATGGCCCTAATGCAGGCCAGCTCCATGGCTGCTCCGCCCAAAAAAATGATAGCTCCACTTGGCCATGGACCTCCACAGAGGGAGGGACCTGACCGTGCTCCTCAGAGCCATATGATCCTTCCATCAGGGATGAGCTGCCCACCTCTGGTTAGAACATACTTTTAAAAAGCAGATTGGAAGGCTGTTATGTGCCAAGTCATATTCATATTATGAAAGTGTGTTTTGTCACCGCTATCAAATTGTAATTTGTGTGTACAATGTGTACTTATTGTTTGAGTCATGTTTTATATTGGAATATGAGGTAAATCCTACATATTTTTAAGGATAGAAAAACAAATTGATTTAAAAAAGGTGGATTTCTTATCAAGTTCTGTATAAGGGTGGATAGTACAGTACAGCTCTACAAGCTCTATTTAGTCCATTGTCCTCTTGATTATTAGATTATTTTACACTTCTGACCCTAAAGAAATAATTGTCCTTTTCTGGTCTGCAGCTTATCCGGAAGGAAGGAGAATTCCAGGCTCCCCGCCTGTTGGATGAGAAGGAGATGAGGGCCAACGAGGACATGCAGCAGAAAAAAAAGAACAGGAAATCAGTAACGCCCTGTAAAGTGAGAGAACAAGAGGGAAGGGGAGGGAAGGTCAGTGACTATACTTTCTAAATAGGGAATGGTCTCTGCTGTGCATGTTCATTTTCTCTCATTACTTAAAATGCAGTTCATATTTGTGTAACAGCATTTAACTTTATTCAACTGCGTCTGACTTGGAGCTTTCATGTGTGCACATTTTGTTTGTGTGGGGGTGGGGGGAGGAGTTCAGGGAAGATGTAGAGGGGGTGGAGGATCTCTGGAGAGGAAAGGGGGGAGGGGAGCAGGGTGAAGCGGAGCACAATAACTGTAGTTGTGTGCACAAGAGGGGGAGCAGTAACATGAGGGCAATAGGCCATTGGAAGAGACTGTGGGGTATTACTCAAGTCAGACAGTAATTATATGAACTAAAACAACAAATTGACTTTTACGTCTTGCTTATTCATACCACAGATGATCTGGGTCTAATAAATAACAAAATAATATTTGATAAACCAGATTCAGTGTTTGTGGTACAATAAGAATCATGTTTCTTTTATTAATTCAAACATCAGAGGAGTTTTGGCTTTTTATTAAGTTCTGGGACGTTTGTTGTGTAACAGGTGATGAAATGCAGAGCAAATTAGAGTGAGTTTATACATTTTCAGACAGCTTTTAAAACAACCAACCTTTTTTGTCCTCTTTAGGGCACTGTTGGAGATGAGAATGGTCCGTCCTCCAAAGTGCAGAAAAACTTTATTTGTGATCACTGTTATGGAGCATTTAGGAGTGGATACCACCTGAAGAGACATATTCTCATTCATACAGGTATGGTTTGAGCTTGGAACAACTCAAGTTTACAGTTAAGTCTAAGCTGCTTTTAATGCCTGAATACATGATTTTTTTAGTTGAGACCCTGAAAGCTTGAGTTGGACTGAATCTAGGAATGTGCAGCAACTGTTAAGGTTTTACAATGGCGTGCTTAAAAACCTTGTTTGGTAATAGCTTTTGCCTCACAGCTAATTGGTGGTATCTGTGGGTACTTGAACTAAAACTGGTGCTCTTCGGTTTAGGGGAGAAGCCGTATGCTTGTGCCGTATGTGACATGAGGTTTATTCAGCGTTACCACCTGGAGAGACACAGCCTCATTCACACGGGTATGCGTCTTTTAACCGTACCCATATTACATAAACTGGACTACCTCTGTAGTCTGTCACTTGTATCAATAGACAGATGTTCAGGGTTAATTTTGTCTCTGGACAGTCATTTCCAACAAAGCCATCCCTCAAAGTCTGTTCAGCCCCCAAATACATTATTTCTCCCCCCAACACCTAGGGAAATCTAAAGAAGGCACTTTATGTGTGGTCCAATGGTCCTGAGTCCACTATTAAAAACTCTTAAGATAATGTTTAATATAAACATTTCTGTTTTCGTTTTTTGGTGTCCATTATTTGTTATAATCACAGATTCAGTTTTAAATGGAACCGGTTCCACAATCGCAACATTTGTTGAAAAGGCACATCTGTTCTTTTCTTCAGGATATTATTAAACTGGCTTGAGGTTTGATGCTTGTGGAGACAACAAGTAGCATTTGTTATGACTATCAAAAATCTTGCATGTTCAAACTTGGATTCATTTGTACAGATAATCTTATCTTTACCTGCAGTGTGTTGCTATTGTTTGGCTCATGCCTGTATTCTGTACATGTGTGTTGTTGACTTGGATTTGTGTTGTTGCAGATGTTGTTGGCTCCTGCAAAGATGTCAGTCTGATATACTTGGTTTTCATAGTGTGGTCAGCTTAAAGCCACACTATCCCTTATAACTATACCCAGTCTAATAATACTGCATGTTCTGCCATTTAGCAGTTCCTGCATGCCCTGTAAACAACGTGTGCAGAACAGCACTGTACATAGCACCACTACAGCTGGTTGTAGTTTCAATTACAACAGACCATATTAACCACCCACACTGTTTGACCCTCTGACAAGCCCTTCTGTTGATGCATACTGGTCTGTTTATTCTTAAGGCCTGTGTTTCCAGCATACTGTCCCAGCAGGACTTTGAGTTTAGAGGCTGAAGTGTGCTGGAAAACCTTTTCACGTGTGAGCCACTTGCCTCCATATTAGTTTCATCAAACAATGCTAACTGACCAGTTCAAAGTATGATACTGATTAAAGAGCCAGCAGTAGTGGCTAAATAAGATTAAGCTTTAAATGCATATAATAAATATATATACATTTACTTTGCCAAATGATTACAAACTAGAAAATGAGACTTTTTGATAGTGGACTTGAGAGTGGACTTTAAACTTATGGACCCTGATGTGTGTAAGCCTCCAATTATAGGCCACAAAAACATGTTTCTATAATTGTTTCAATAAAAATAAGTACATGGACATCAAAGAACTAAGTTCTTGAGCTGAAAAACATGCATAGTTTTTATATTTTTATTTGCACCCTTTCATTTTAAATTCTTTGTTTTTAATTTTTTTGAGAAGGTATGGGTAAGACAATGTATAACTACTGCCCCAGTATTGACAAAAAACATTGGATCGTCTTAAACTAGTGTTAATGGAAATCTACACAACTTAGTTGGCATGGTTCACATCTACATGCATGTATACTTTTTTTTTGTATACTGCATTTATATACATGTTTTTATTATTCCAGAATCCCAGTAGTTCCTTAAGTATACGTTGCATCTGTTCTTTCTGCTTTTCACATGTTCATTTTGTGCGTTTTCCCCTCATTTTTGCTTCTTTAATAGACTGAGTAGATAATTATTTTATGCTCTGTGTGTGTAGGAGTGAAGCCGTACGCTTGTTCCATGTGTGACATGAGGTTTTTCCAGCGTTACCACCTGGAGAGACACAGACTCACTCATACGGGTATGCGTCCTTTTACCGTACCCAGTTTTAGTAAAAAAATAACATTACTTAATTTATCATTGAGATAAATATTTGTTATTCAAGAGTGACCAAATCACAAACATACAATCTGAACATTATATTTTGGACTGATTGCTCACTTTCAGTGTGAAACTAAATGTTGACATATACATTTAGCATGTTAATTAGACAGTATTAAGTGTTCTGATTGTAAAGTGACCTTGACAAAATGCAGATTTTGCTAATACAAAAACCACTGTCTTTAGTAAAACCATTTTAGAATGTAGATAATGTAGCTACAGCATAAGTTACAACATTACGAAAAAACAACATCCTCCAGAATTAGTATAGACTGAAACAGCTTCTGTGGACCCCTCAAAGTGTATTATTCCTCTTGTACCATTGCTACATAAACACAATTTACTCTGGTTTTCATTATGTAGCTGTTGTTCGTTTTTCTTTTATTCACTGAGCAAATGGGGGCTGCTGCTTATTGTGCTAGCAGGGCAGCACATAATGTATATTTTGTACACGAGTTCTTCAGATTTTGCGTATCTCAGATACACTATTAGTTGAACAATTTTGTTATTATTATTGGGTCTATTATGGTTATAGAACCCATTAATACAGTGTTTGCACACATACCGATACAATGTAATTCAGTAGTTCTGTAGTTTTCAGGGTTAGGACGAGCTCATGATTTATATCCTCTGCTCTGACTGGATGGTAGTTGTCTGACTTTATCTCCACCTGCAGATACACCAGTAATGGTAGTGAACAGTTTTTAACATAATGTTTTTTTATTTTACTGTAACTTCTCTTACATACTGTGTTTAACACCTGTAAATGGGAAACTGAAACCACTATGAGCAGCTTTGTCTAGTAATTCATTTACAATGGCTGCTTTGGTTTCTGCTGGAATTAAGTTGACCATGATCGACTGTGTCAGGATATTTGCTTTAAGCTGAGTCTTTCTCAACTTTGCCCCCAGTGTCTAGGGCTCCTGTTAAATCTCTTGTGCTCTGCTGGAGGTAATCTGGGGCAAAGCCTGCTCCCCGCTGGCAATGAATGGCAGCCCCTCACCTAGGTCTTTGGATCCATATGTGTGAACATAAAGAGTTTTGGGGGAAATGAATTGGTTTCACAGCCAGAATATAAGATGGGGGCTTAGTTGGCAATAATGTAAAGCCTAATTTTTGTTTTTGTGGAGAAAAGTTTACTACGGTGTTTGAAAAAAGAGATTTAAAAACGTACAAATCACCAATTTCAGCTCTAAGATCTCAACACCCTGTTGCATGCTAATTCAGTCACATTAAAGTAGCTAATTCTCTGAGGCCATGGTATATTTTGGGAATAGTTCTTTGATGTCCACACTTATTTTACATGTAGAATGGTTGCACAACCTGAGTTTCCAAGCTGTAAATGTTTGGCTTTTTAAATTAGGACTTTCTTTTTGATAGTTGCAAAGCTGCTGATACAGATGCTTATGCTTGTATGGTGAAGATCAGATTGGAAGCATTTGGAATTGAGGGAAATCACTTTGCAGAGCTAGAAAACATGTACACTTCACCCTTCGTGTTGCTGGAAACTGACTTAATGTGTGGTATAAAGATATTGAATCAGTTTTAGCTTTGCATTAAATTGCCATAAACCTGCTCAGTGTTTTACACATGCAGTAGACAACGGTAGAGGATTTCGCTAATGTTTCTGCTTCAGCAGGCCAGTGCCATCACCGTCATTTCTTTGCTCTCTTGCTGCTGCTGTATTTCTTGTTTTGCTTGGCTTGTGTCCTGTTGCCCTGTTGTTTTTATGAATTTTGCAGAATTAAAGTTTTACTAATTGGCAGTGAACAAATTTGCGCCCCTTCGCATGAAGCTTTATCAGAAAAAATGTAGTCTTACAGGTCCTCGTAATTGAATGTCTGTGAATCATGCTTCCCTTTTATGCAAAAGGAACGGCTTAGCTAATATGTTGATATTTGTATATGTAGGGGTGAAGCCGTACGCTTGCTCCATGTGTGACATGAGGTTCTTCCAACGTTATCATCTGGCAAGACACAGCCTCACTCATACTGGTATGCGTCTGCTTGCTGTAGATCAATACTCAGTGGTGCCTTAGTGATTTAACACTTGGCAACGTAAAAATGACTGCCAGATTCAAATATGTACACATTCAGAAACGTCAAGATGTATTAGGATGGCAAAAATATACAGCACGCGTCAATGTAAATAGCACTAAATGTACACATCAGCTTTTCCTCTGCAGAATGCCATACTTTTTATGATCAATCTTTTAAGAATACACTTATTTGCCTGAAATGACCCATTGATTACTATAAAGCGTCTTGCAAAACAAGCCGTATCATCCTAATGACGATGGTGATGATGCAGTATAGAAGCAAAACAAGAGGTATTCTAAAGGAAGAGTTGATGGTATTGTGTAAATTTTTTTCCTCTTTCTAGCTAATATTTACATACTTTTTATGTGTATAGGGGTGAAGCCATACGCTTGCTCCATGTGTGACATGAGATTTTTCCAACGCTACCACTTGGCAAGACACAGCCTCACTCACACGGGTATGGGTTTACACTTATATCTTACATTAAAGCCCAAATACCCAGCTTACTGAACTTAGGCACTCTTTTGTCTTATAGATGGCTTAACTCAGCTTTTATGAAATATTTAAATTAAAATATGAATCTATGTGATGAGTCTGTTAGGGCATGCTGGAGGTGTGCCTTTCAGTTTGTGCCGAACCTTTTATAGTATTATATTGGACAGGGTTTAACACGTTGTTGCAGTCCCTATACTACACCTAGACTGGAATCTCAAACATGGATTACATTATTAAGGAAAGGTTGCTCTGGGTTCCACAAATAGATGTTCATTGAAATTTTAGGGAAAGGAAAATGTTAACTGAATGCATTTGCAGTTCCATCATACTAGTATTCTTTGGCATGTCCGGATACATAATGTGTCTTATTTAGTTAATTGTGTTGTTTTTTTACAAAATATTTTGATCTGTGTGTGCAGGGGTGAAGCCATATGCTTGCTCCATGTGTGACATGAGATTTTTCCAGAGATACCACCTGGCAAGACACACTCTCACCCATACGGGTAGAAGTTTTACTTATTCCTCTCACTTGACAGTTAAGGGGTTTTGTATATATCTTTATTTGGCATTTACTACACAAAGTGAATTGTAATTTGTGATTTAAGTTTATAATTTAATCTAACCTTTAACCTAACTGCTTTTTGAGTAGACATGACACATTTTATGTTTTACAAAATGTATGTAGTAGGCCGTGAAAATATACAGGTCAATGTAATGACATAACACTGATTAGTATATGTAAAATGAATAATTTTGTGTATGTAGTTCATGTAAACGCTTTCTAAAGTTTGGTACTGTATACATTTAGGGGTGAAGCCATACGCTTGCTCCATGTGTGACATGAGGTTCTTCCAGCGTTACCATTTGGCAAGACACAGCCTCACTCATACTGGTATGCTTTGAATTAATTGTTCCCCATTCATATAAACCACAAATGTTTTTATTGATACGTCCCTATCTATACATTACAATACAATAATGATACCATTGTTGGTGAATTGAAATCCCTTTCTAAAAAATATTTAATAGAATTTTTAGGCTTTGTTGGAAAACTGTCCACTGAGAAAGTGACTCTCTATCAGTTATTATGTGTTGTTTTTAAGACTGTAATGGTACTATTGCATGTGTGTTGATAATTACAATGTTACCTAATAGTAAGATGAAATGCACATTACACAAAAAGTGCAGGCATCCGTTGTCTAATTTTTTTCATCAAACCTCATGACTTAATGGTCAAAATGCATATCCAGAACACAGGGAAACTTTATTATCAAATCAAAATGGGCTTTTCACCGTCATCAGTAATTGGTTTGCAGGATGACTATTTTTTTGCAAATTGCAATATATAAGCCCAGTTTCCCCCTAAATTATTACTGCACCACAACTCATGATGCCTGCAAGTTCTCTTACTGTCTGTAATACCATTAAGTCTTATAAAATCTAAGCCGTGACGTCACACTGTTGACGTGCATCTAACATTTTTGTGCTCTGTTTAGGGGTGAAGCCATATGCTTGTACCATGTGTGACATGAGGTTTATACAACGTTACCAACTGGAAAGACACAGTCTTACACATACAGGTATGTCTTTATTGTTTGAACTGCTACCATGCCTTCTTGCTCTCTGACTTTAATCATGCATGCACCCCATATGAATGTTTACATGGCTGCTTCAAACTCGAGTTTGTATTGCTTTCTGTCACTATATTGACAAATGCTAATGTTTCATTTAGTTCCTACAAAGGGCTTCATAAGCACCTAACACAACAATGGTTTCCCAATACATTGTAAATGAAATGACACAATGGACAAGAAACAAAGAACATGTACAAAAAATTACTGCATTTAGTATTTACATGTTTCTCACATTCCGATAACTACAAGAAATGTATAATGAATTAGAAATAATTTAGGTATTTGATGAAAATTTTGTTTATTTTTATAATTGACAGCGATTACAGACCATTTGGAACTTTTCTTTAATGAGTAATTTTGTTGTACATTTTTAAAAAATGATTTACATTTTCCTTCTTTCTCCCACTCTACTAAAACAAATCTCAAAATCAAAGGCTCCAAGTTGCAAAGGGCAAAAAGGACAAACCTTTTTTTTTTCCTCCACAAACTTCAATAAAAAATTATCTACATTAATTGTACCTTCCAGATAAACATGGACGTAATTCAAATCAGTGTTATTTACCATATTCTTCAGGCTATAAAGTGCACCAGGTTATAAGGCACAATATTAGTGATCAACTGCTAACGGGTTTTCATGCATAAAGGACACCGGGTTATAAGGTGCATTAAATCAAACAAAACTCGGAAAAGTCAGTGTAGCACTGCGTGACTGATGGCGATGAGTTTGAAATCTGCTTTTTAAGCATGTCTTAACAGAAGCCAATTTTGGGACAGTAGGTCTAGAAAATGAAAGGATGCACACACCTTACTTACCTCACAGATTCCTGACTACGGTGGCTGTAATGCTTAATCCATCAAGCAGTGTAGCTTCGTAGCATAACAGGGCCGTGCTAAAACAACTTTTTTCGAGCCGTGTACCACATAAAATCAGTTCTATGTCAGAAAGCACAACCAGAATGAATTCAGACACCGCATTTTAAAGCGAACTATCAATTTTGGAGAAAATTCAAGGATTTTAGGTGCAACTTATGGTCTGAAAAATATGGTATAAAGCGCTCAATCAGCACAGAATCATCTCAATGCACTTTACAAATAAAGTAAAAACCATATAGTTGTACGGAAGCCCAGCAATGCCCCTTGAGCAAGCACTGGGCCACAATTGGGAGGATAAACCTCCAGCAAAACCCCCAGGTTAGGCGGCCATCTGCCCTGACTGGTTGTGAGTAAGTGGACAGCAAAAAGAAAAGGAGAATAGACAAGAACCACAACAGACAGAGAGAATGCCTGAAGCTTCCAGACAGTAGGACTTGGGCCCCACAGTCACCTCCCCTGATGAAAACCTGGAAGAAGGATAGAATGTGAGGAAGAGAGAAAAAAGAGGGAGAGGCATATAGCCTGTATGCAGAGATTTTCAGAAAAATATCCCATGATCCCGTTGGCAGGACTACTATTGGCTACACTGAAATACTGGTTATTAATTCAGGTTTGGGGCAAACCTGAAAACAACACATTCCAGTAATCCGGTCTGGGTGACACAAAGGCATGAATAAAGGTCTCTGCAAATACTTTTGATGGAGAGACGCATTTTGTCTATGTTACCCAAGTTAAAGAAGGCAGTATTAGCATCATCTTAAGTGTGCTTTTCAAATGCCATTATCAAATGTGACATCTGGAGAGAGTTAAGACTTATTGTAATGTACATTTTTTTCACATATAATAGAAGCAATATAATGACAAAACTGGTTCAAGAAATCTTGTTGTTTGTAGCTCCCATTATAAAGTGATTAATTACGCATTAGGTGTTGGTAACGTGGGGTCATGTGGGGTTTCAGATAATGTCAGTAAGAAATATTGAACCTAACCTTCTCACAGAGTTCTTGTCAAAAAAACAAACAAATTTGGAGCCGACTGCTAACATAGTTAGGTCATTGTGTCATTTCACATTCAAGGTAATGGTGAAAAATGACTTCGAGTTCTGATATTGATAGTTTAGTTTCATTGTCTATGATATGGAAAACAGTAAAGATAGTGTTTGTGTTATGTCAATCAGACTTTGCAGTATAGTTTTTACATTTAAAGAGAAATGTGTTTTATCTTTGCTTAAATTTTAAGCTAGCTGTATCATGAATTTTCAGAGCGATTTCAGAGTTGCTCTGCAAATCAATGTTTTATGTGTTGTGCATAGTTGTTTACCAACTGCCTAAAATTGTCTTAACGTCTACGATCAGCGTGACAAAAGATATTAACAAATTAATTCCAGAAATTTGTGTGCAGCATGTTCAAATTATATGAACACTAGTTTCTATTGGCGTAATTTGAAAATCTTGCTGTTATTCTAATCAGGACATAGGAGATGCATAGATTTCTGAGTCAAGTTTTTAGGGTCTGAATATAATGTTGTCAACATAAGATTTTTATAATTGCTCAATTTGCCAAATTTTTGGTCTTAAACGTTCAGCAGGTACAGTTTAACTTGTCAGATGTCAAAAGTGTAACTTACAATTGGAATAGCATGTTTTGAAACATGCTTGAATTTCCAGCGAAAACGTAAGCGCTGATAAGTGCAACCAAACTTTACTAAGCAATTAGTAAAGTTGAACATCGATCATTTTTGGCAGTTGAGTTTTTTATGCTAAAGCTGGTACTTTGTGTGTGTAGGGGTGAAGCCGTACGCTTGCACCATGTGTGACAAGAGGTTTTTTCAGCGCTACCACCTGGCGAGACACAGCCTCACTCATATGGGTATGCGTCTGCCGATTTTAAACCAGTCTCAGGATTAGGTTTCTGCAACTTCTAAATGCTTAATCTAGTCTTAAATGTATCTATTCATACATGAATTATAATTAATGGGAGTATTGACAGCCATTACAGAATATCATTCTCATATTTTGTGTAACTGGATTTTACATCTCGTCTGGGAAATTTTGTCATTTGAAACAAACATTATATTGTGACTTTGTAAATTACTTTAGGGTATGACATTGGTTATTAACCACAGTTATCAATTTATCCCAGATTGGTATTCTTCAGTTATGAGGTGGTAGTATATATTTATTCTTATGGTGGCAGAGACATAAAATCAATTGTCTTGATGCTCTGCGTTTAGGTGTGAAACCTTATGCTTGCACCATGTGTGACATGAAGTTTTTTCAGCGTTACCACCTGGCAAGACACAGCCTCACTCATACGGGTATGGGTCCGTGCACCGTGCCCATGACACTCAGTTTGAAATCGTGCACATTTAAATTTGTTAGTTCATTTCACACACGCCTGTTTATATTAAAGAAAAATATGACTAAGAAGCTTAAAGTTATAACATGGTTTTCCTAGTCAGTTTGATCAGGTGACGTAACCAAAGTCATTTTTCTGATGTTTGTTGGCTACTGCGACATTACAAAATTGATAAACCCATTATAAAAGAATTAGTTTTAAAAATTATGTGTTTTTGCATGAATTGGCAATTGTGTGGTTAATAACCAATAGCGTAGATATTAATTCCTAAGTAAAGAATGGAAAGTGAGGCAAAGTGATATAATATTGCTACTTTGCATTTAGGTGTGAAACCTTATGCTTGCACCATGTGTGACAAGAGGTTTTTTCAGCGCTACCACCTGGCGAGACACAGCCTCACTCATATGGGTATGCGTCCGCCCACCTTACCCATGTCACTGAAATCAGACTGCACTTACATTATGCTAGACAGGTTCATTTAAGGCAGCTTTTAGCATTTTTGTTGACTAACCAACAGAATGATTTCGTGATCAAGGATCCCCTACATTTTGTGTGTAAATGTTAAAGAAAAATAGGACTGCAACATCATCAGCTCATGTGATGTGTTGAGTTGTGGATTTGACAATTGGTTTTACCCATTTGGATTCTTTATTGGATTGGAGGAAAAACAACTACTAAAAAAACACGTCTATCTCAATAAGGAAACTTAACACAAAACAATTGCGGGAAAAAAGTGGTTAACAACCCATCAATTCTGAACAGATATTTCAAGAATATTTTTTATTGATGGATTGTGAACACATGAACGCTCTGAAAATAATACCTCAATGCTTTGCGTTTAGGTGTGAAACCTTTTGCTTGTACCATGTGTGACATGAGGTTTGTTCAGCGTTACCACCTGGCGAGACACAGCCTCACTCATACGGGTATGCGTCAGTGCACTTGCCCTTCTAACACTTTGTAGGTCATTAGTGAAGTCTTTATTGTGCTAATATCAGGAGCAGAATAAAACCAAATGTATTATCCTTTAGATAGAGGAGCACTAGTAGCTGGGTGTAAAACCTTTGCTGTGACACCAGTAACCTTTTACTTAACATGGTTAAAAAAATGTATTTTTTATTGCGTTTTAATAGAAATAAGTATGTCTAGTAAGACTAGAAGTAGGAAAGTAAAGAGTAAGACGTATAACCAATAATCTATCCACCGCTGACTTTTCTTCTTCATTAACTGGATTTTTTGACAGTTCTTTAGAATAGCTGCTTTGTTGAAATGTCTGTTGGTGTTATGTTTTACTTTAAAATGTACTTTAATGGCACCAATCAAGCAAAATACTTAACTATATATAGCACTTTAACACAATCTATTGATACAAGGCACATAAACAGTTGGTCATCTTTTTTGGCGATAGAGCTAAAAGTGTTGGTTGTCTTTGTTGGTTTTACATAAAGAAAATCTTTCACATATATTTCTGTTTTTGCATGAATTGGCAAATGTGTGGTAAATAACCAATAGCATGGGCATTTATTGGTTAAAATAATTGAAATGGAGTTAAATGATATAATATTGCTACTTTGCATTTAGGTGTGAAACCTTATGCTTGCACCATGTGTGACAAGAGGTTTTTTCAGCGCTACCACCTGGCGAGACACAGCCTCACTCATATGGGTATGCGTCCGCCCACCTTACCCATGTCACTGAAATCAGACTGCACTTACAGTATGCTAGACTCTGAGGCAGTTGTTTTTTATACTGTATAAATAATTTAGCACAAGTCTATTCTTCATTGTGTCAAAATGCCATTAAAGCATATCTGTACATGAACACAAATAGAGGACTGTGACATCATCAGCTCATGTGATGTGTTTAGTTGTGGATTTGAAATCTGACCAACACAGTTTGAAGTATTCTGGATTGGACGCTTGGGGGAAAAAAACCTGATTTCCCTCTGGGATTAATAAAGTGTTTTTGAATCTTTAGAAAACTTTCACATTAGTGAAAAGTGGTTAACAACCCATCAATGGTAAAAAGATTTGAAACTGCCTTGCTGATTGATGGATTGTAAAATAGAAACAGGAATCCTGAAAATAATGTATTGCTGCTCTGCATTCAGGTGTGAAACCTTTTGCTTGCACCATGTGTGACATGAGGTTTGTTCAGCGTTACCACCTGGCGAGACACAGCCTCACTCATACGGGTATGGGTCCGTGCACCTGCCCTTCTCACATGATATCACCACCATTTTTTTCCCTTTATTACAGTATGTTGTGCATTTCTTTACTCTGTACTTACATTTAGATTAAGTTAGTTGATAGAATAATAAACGTTGCCCTCCAGAATTACTGGCAGATAGTGTGAACTTGTTATTCGGGGATGTACAGGACAGTGTAAAGTTTTCAAAGAGGTAACTATTTTATCCTTTGGCAAGGTAATAGTAAAGATGTTACGTTCCCATTGTGAAGTAATTTACCAGGAATCTGTATTTGTATTTATTTGATTGGCCAGCATTAGATTGCAGCAGAAGTGGTAAAGCTGGTAATAGTTTTTTACTTTCCTCTTGTGTTTGGTGCCTTCTGCGTTGTCTTACAGTGACAAATGACCAGTTAAGTTTTTTTCTAACTAAATCAAGTTTTGTTTTGTTAATATTTGCCAAGTGAAACGCTCGAGGTGCCTAGTGTCATCATAGTATGGTAGTTCTCCCTGTCTTGAACGCAATACGTAAAAAGTTCAAAGGCATGTCTACACATGCATACGTAGAATGTATATATAACAGAGAAATATATAGAATTCAAGTTAAACAATCTAGCTTCCAGCGCTACATCTCCACCAGTATTCATGCTGAGGTTATAATAAGTCGCCAGCCTTTCTTTAACCGCATTTTTATAATCAAATGGATAAAAGCAACAGACATGCTAACAATATTTTGTCAGAGTTTGAAGTGATAGTATGCCTCTAGCTGACACTCGTGGCATAGGACTTTGGTCATATTGAGTTCATTTGTGTGCAGGGGTGCT
>JAUMHF010000021.1:9302111-9325424 GCA_032359275.1 Microctenopoma steveboyesi
GTTGAAAGCTAAAACCATCTATACCTTGTGCCTTAATTGGTTATAGGTAAATACTTAACCAACCAGCACCAAACAATTAAACCTAACCAGCAAGACCAGTGTGTGGGTTATCAGCCTGACAGGACAGTTCCTCTTTGGCACATCAACAGAACCTCCAAACATATAATTCTATTCTAACCAAGCTTGCATAAATACATTTCAGGGAAAGAAATCTAAATAAAGTAGGGTCATCATCGATAAAACATAGGCATAAGAATAACATGACATGATGCTGAAAAAGTGTTGGTGCAGTATAAAGTGAGAATGTTAATGATGTTTATTCAGACAAAACATAACATCTCACACAGCGCATGAGCGATCTTGATGTTTTTCACATGGTTAGCTTCATATTATGTTAAGAACGTCTAACTCAGCTGTATCTTTAGTTGCATGTCTAAACATTCAACATATGTTCATAGAAAGGAAGTGCTCGTTAATTGTTTAGAATTTGGATGAGTTATCTGCCAGTATTTTAGTCCTTTTGCTAGCTGAAGTTTGAAAGTTGTATTTCTTGCACTTGTGGGCGGTAGAGCTAATATATTGCTCTGTGTGTGTAGGGGTGAAGCCGTATGCTTGTTCCATGTGTGACATGAGGTTTATTCAGCGTAACCACCTGGAGAGACACAGCCTCACTCATACGGGTATGCGTTCCTTCACCGTACCCTTATAACTGATAAAGACTCCGGCGCTTGCAACAGAACGGGGTCACAACAAACTCGAGTTTGGATTGTCAAGTCATTTGATGGGATGTTGAACCAGCCTCAAAATACTTGCCCCTGTTTGTGGGTAATGTTGCGTAGATCTGGGCCAAAACAAACAAGAAATTCCACTCTGATCTACACATAATGAGTTGATGACGAGGCCTTTAAGAAAATCACTTTGCAGATGCTGAAACTACACTGTTGAAATGTACTATTAGGGCATTTCCAAGTGTTGGAAATTTAGTCTGCAAAGAAAGATTAGTAAGTAAAAGGTGCACGCACTATCTTGATACGAGATACTAAAATTGATGCATTGACTGTGTATTTGTGTGCTCTTTTAGGGGAGAAGCCATTTGCTTGTGACATGTGTGATATGAGGTTTATCCAGCGCTACCATCTTGAGAGACACAAGCGTGTCCATAGTGGGGAGAAGCCTTACCAGTGTGAACGATGCCAGCAGGTATGTATGGTATTAAACCAAGAAAATTCACCCTGGTGTGACATTTTATCAGTTTCCTAAAGTATTTCCTAAATACCCAAAATATGCAATGCAATTGTTGAGTTCCTTACACATTACTATACTGTGGTTTGCACCAACATTACTATACTTTGTATAGGTGAACCAAGCTCTACTTGGTTTGTTGGTCTGAATTGGATTTCGCCCCCAAATGTTTTCTAAATGATTAACATCATCCAATTTTTGTGTTCAAAGAACTTTTCGCGGACAGACCGGCTGTTGCGGCATCGGCGGTTGTGCCAGGGCCGCAGCGTTGCCAAAGTAGAGAACCAGCCATGCTGCGAACCACGCCCTTATCCCCAGGAACCTCCACCCGCACCCCCAACCTGGAGTCCCCTTCACCCCCCTCCAGGTCGGCTGGCAGTCTGACATTCCACCTTTCCTACATCCACAACACCGCCAGAGACAGGACAAGCCACAGGGTTTCTTCTTGTCAGCTCTGTGCTTAGTGGCGCCACACTCTAGCACAGGCTGATCTTGCAGTTCCAGTCTTGGAATTACTAATGACAGAGGGACATTTGTGTTTTTATTTTGTTATTAACTTTTTACTATTTTCTTTTTCTTCCCCATTTTTTAAAGACAAGAGTTTTCTGTGATGAACAGTGGTCCTGTTTTTGTACTTAATCTATTTGATTTTTTGCAAAAAAAAAAAAAAAGAATTGTTGTTCAACTATATCTGCATTTGATGGTACGCGCGGGGGTGGGCAATGGTTATTTTTGATCCTGGCATGTTATCAGCAGAATGGGATTAAGTGGCAAGGAGACATGTTTGAGCTTCTTTCTAATTTTATTTTGCATGGCCCGTTTGGACTCAAAAGGATTGTCACTTAGGTCAACATCAATAAAACTGAAACTTCCGGGTAAAACATGGAAACCACTGTGTGGACGTGTCATGTGGACCAGATCTGGCTCGTCATTGCAGCTAACATAATGTTACACCTTAAAACATCTCAGTTAAAGCAGTGTCTGGTGAGCATATGACTCGAACAACAGGATTTCCATGACCTTATCGACACAGGAGGTACAGTTTTAATGATGAATTTTTGTAAATAATTGAAAATGTTTATTTCCATTTCACTATGGCACTTGAGTTGTAGTTCTTTTGATGCACGAAATTGGCCACAATGGAACTGGAAATTAGAAGGTGGATTAAATTTGGTCTTCTGCCACTGTTGTCCTTAGGAAACCTGGGTAACCTTGTGACTGTGTTTATTAAAAAAATGTAATAACAGTTCTTCATAACTGTAAACCAGGACTTCCAAGAAGTGGAGGATGAGAGGGCAACCGGCAGCCTGTCGACTAGATGTGTCACACGTGAAGGGTCGGGCCACAGGAGTGTCACCTGTGTATCTCATGTTCTGTGTCATGTGTTATGTGCTGATGACTCAGGAAATGGCACAGCATGGCAGCCTTAGCAAGTCCTCCTCTTGAGTTGCGTTATTGTGCTTACAGTTGTGTGTGTGTGTGTGTGTGTGTGTGAGAGAGTGTGTGTGTATATATATATAGATATACACAGTATATATACAGAGATCTCCAGTACTTAGCAGACAGCTATCCCTCCCTGCTCTGTCCATGGATTCTGGTCTAAAATAGTGCAAGTTGGCCACTTTAAGTCCCATTTGTTGTTTGTACAGAATCTCACATTGTGAGGTGACGGGGTATACAAAATCTTGTGGCCTTAGTGTGTTTCTTTTTTTAATTTGCCTTTTTCTCACTTGTTTATTATTGTGGATCAGATATATTTACCAAGACAAGACGGCCCTTCATCATCATGTGTGTTTTGTTTTGTTTTTTTGTCCTAGAGCTGTCATGGTTACAGGATGTTGATGGCTTCACTGGCGCTACAACAGTCGTCTGCTGCCAAGAAAGGCCGTCTTTATGATGGTAATGGATATTTTGGGTCACTGTTACGGATTACAATGTAACACAGTATGTAATCTGGAAGGAGTTCCTGGAAGTTGGAAAGTTCTTGTTTGCCACAATTGTTGCCCACTGCAGTGCATTGGCCGGTCTCGGGCCATAGCAGAATCAACACTTGCTTGGCTCTGCTACACAGAAACTATTGCCTTTTTATCCAAATAGTATGTGGTTGGTGTGTAATAATGGATGTGTGTCATGTCATTGGGCTTAGCCTTAAGTAAGTACAGCTACACAATTAATCATTGTAGTACTAAATGATATTGTAACAAATTATTTCTGTTATCTGTGATGAATTCTGATCGTACCATGAGGGTTTTGGCGCTCAGACAGCACAGAGAAGGTTGATGGGGGAAGAATTTCTCAAACTTGATCCTTTCTGTGACTGGTGACGTTCACAAGGCAGAATATACATATCAGGACATCACAACTCTATTTGATATCGCAGCAAGTAAAAAGTGGATGAAACCATTAACGCTGACTTCTGGCAACTATGGATTTTTATTTTTTATTTAAATGTCCAGATGAGCCTTTGACTGAATGTGGAAACGGAACCCTACATTACAGCGTGTGGTTGAGTTTAAGATGTTTGAGTTTGATACAAACTTGGCAGACGTAAAGTATTATAGGGAAAATTCTTCAAATGGTCCTTTGATATCAAGGCAGTGTTGTGTGATGATTAAATGTGTGTAGAAAGGTGGGTGGCTTGATAGAAGTACAACCCAGTGGCAGTGATGGGACCAAGTTTGAGAAATGCATTAATTTGCTCTGGAAACACTATTCCAAATCTGTGGAAGGGATACTGCTGGCGCGAGCACATACTTCAAATGGCTTAAGGGCAATACAGTATATAGTTGGTGTCTCTTGTTAATAACTTTTTGTCATTTATCGTTTTTAGTATTACCGATCTCATTGTTAAAATGCAATAGCATCCTTGAGTCTCAAATTATTTGTTTATAAGATTGAGGTTTTAATTTTTCAGACAGATCAAATGATTTATTTGTCTGAGAATTTCTCATCACATTTTGATGATTGTTTCAAGGACCTTTTTTTATTCTGATGAAATTGTAAACACTGGAGTGAAAGGAAAAAAGACAAAAAAGACATGTGGATATTTTTTCCTTCCGACTGTAGGCCTACTAGATCTTAGGTTTTAGATAAAGCCTTTTTCTCCTCAACTTGACACAGAAGGTGGACAGAACAATTTGGATCATTACAGTTTAGAGCCCAGTATGTTTGGTTATTTTGACATTAGAGGCAGTAGCACCACAAGAAAATATTTACTTTCTTATACAAAGTCCCTGGTATTTGTAGTAAATTATATTGATAATGGTATTAGATGAACAACAGCATAACAGTAGCTATCACAGATTAGTTGTTTTTCTTTATTAGTCTTGCATGCAGAGTTATGGTCCTCAGTTATGATAGGATCTTGATATTGATTATTTTGTGTAGGAAAACAAGTGCATAAGAATAACTTCCTAAAAAATGTTACAATGATTATTGTAAAATGGGCTAACTAATATGTACCCTTGTGATCCAATTAGTTTCAACTGTTTAAAAACCAGAGGAGAGGCTTCTTATTATTATGCTGAAATAAAAGAATTTGTAAAGGATGTTTGTGTTCAGTGACTCAATTTTGATCATTTCCAATTCAGACACATTGAGATTTGCTTCAGATATTTCAACTTAATGATTTCCAAACATGCTGCAGTGATCTTTTAACTATTTTACTTAGATTATTCATGCAACCAAGTAGGCTCATGGCCTGACTTAATGTTAATTGTACGTCAATGCTCAGCCAGTTTGCACAAGATAACACATGTTTACAGATAAGAGAGACTTCCTCTCAGTCAGGTTTGTGGACTCCAGTAGCTAAGAGAGGTGACATGTCTTGATGAAAGGCTTGCATGGGTTTGTTTTAGTCTTCAAGTCTTAGAGCCACGACCTTTCAGAGTGGTTTATGGTTATTGGTTAAGCAGTAAACTTGTAGCATGAGCACACAGTTGGTAATCTAATGTTCTCCCAGGTTACCTCTTCCCTTCATCATCCTGACACATCACCTCTATGGTAACGATAGACACGAGTGCAATGACACCTGTCCTACTGTAGGGGGCAGCAACCGCGTGGGTCGCTGCTCACGGGAAGCCGCTGAGGAAGAGACCGCTCCATGGGGGAAGGATCTTCATGGTGAGCGAGAGTCTGGGTCTGCTAAATCCCTCAGAGAAGTAGGAAGTTGCTCTAAAAATGTTATAGACGCTGACGAGACATAACGTTAATGTTACGCTTTTACGCAACAACCCGGAAGTCGTTTAATACGTGCAAAACCTAAAATGTTAGATGACAACGCATCTGCGCACGGATCGGATAAACTCGCCTGTGGAGACGGAGACGAGGAAGTGTCTTTGTGTGAACCAGACGCGCAGAGCTGGAAGCTGGTAGCTGAGGTCAACGCGAGCCCCTCCTCCCGGTTTCTGCAGGTGGAACTGGAGCTGAACACCCACCTCCGCCGACTCACCTTCAGCGAGCCCGTCCGATACGTGTACAACCCGCTGGAGTACGCCTGGAGCACCCACAGCTGCTACGTGCACACGTACTGTCAGGCCGGACAAAGGATCCTGTTTTTGGGCATGAATCCGGGACCTTTCGGGATGGCACAGACCGGGGTGAGCTCTGTTTTTAGAAATGGTGTTTTTTTTTCTTAGCACAGGTATTTTAGTAGTGACGCAGTGATGCACAAACACTCAACATCTTGCACCTTATGTAGGACACCTGATTATTAACTCATTAACTTGCGTCGTCTTCCTTCATAAGATTGTATGTCGTGCACTTTAAAGTTATCATGTTTACCTTTGTTCACCTCAGAAACTCTTCCTTGCGCAGGTCCCCTTTGGTGAAGTGAAGACAGTTGTTGATTGGCTGAAGATCACTGGGGAGGTTGATCACCCTCATGACGAGCATCCAAAGCGCCGGATCACAGGGCTTGCCTGCACTCAGAGTGAAGTGAGTGGTGCTCGTTTTTGGGGTTTCTTCAGAAAACTTTGTGGTGAACCACAGTTATTCTTCCGCCACTGCTTTGTGCACAACTTGTGTCCGCTGATTTTCATGAACGCCAGCGGGAAGAACCTGACCCCTCCCGAGCTGAAAGCATCAGAGCGAGATGCCCTCCTGAACATGTGTGACACTGCACTGTGTGAGGCGGTGAAGGTGCTGGGTGTCTCCATGGTGATTGGTGTTGGTCGGGTAGCAGAGCAGCGAGCACGGCGAGCTCTCTCTGCTGCACAAGTCAATGTGCGGGTGGAGGGCATCATGCATCCGTCGCCTAGGAACCCACTAGCCAATAAAGGCTGGGAAGGAGTAGCCAGAGCCAAGCTGACAGAACTGGGCGTCATGTCGCTGCTGAGCAACACATGAGCTTATCGGAGGTGTGCAGGGGCCACAAGGTGCAGTGTATGTGTGATATGACCAGTGCAATCTCACACTTTCACTTACAAACAGCTGCAAGAAGAGCCTAAACCAAGTGTGGGCATTCCCGGTCCTTAAGTTGCTGTCCTGCTGCTTTTCCAAACATATATGAACTAGTGAGTCTGCAATGGCTGAACACACCTGATCCAGGTCTTCAGCAGCGTGTAGGGCAGAGATAGTTGGAAAACCAGCAAGACAGCTTCTCTGGAAAAAACAAAGAACACTACTGCTGTAAACATGTCTGATGTTGTTCTTCTTTGATTTATTTTTTGGATTTGGAGCGTGGCTTATACTGTGGTTAAGGGCTAAGCTAATGTAATTCTGATGTGATTTATATCCATAGAAAATCTCTGGGTGTTCAGTTTTTATGTTTTATTAAACCTGTGTATTGAAACTTTATTTTTAAAACAGGCCTATACTTGAAGTGAGTACATGGACACATTTAGCATTATCACAGCTAACATCTAATCAATATTACACTCAAGTAAACCTAAATGAAAATGTTAATAGTACCGTAGTTGTATAGTCTTATAGTTAATATAAGATTACTGATAATTTACTGTCAAAAAGTTCTGTTTTACAAAATAAAACAGTCTCAGAAAGTTCTGGTCATTGACATTATAAAGGACACAAAAGCTGTTGCACATATTATATTGTTCATGATGGACTTCTGTATGTGAATATTATTATTTTTTTTTTAATGTTCTTTTCATTTCCATTTATTTTGATGTATTATGATGTAATACTTTATACACTTTTCTTTTAGAATTTCATTTTGGGGCACACTCCTCTTTTTTACATGGATGCATTTATTTACAAATGAATTAAAAACATTTTTTTTTCTTCTGGTGAAGAAATAATTTTCTTCTTCTCACAGAAATGTTAGTATTTTTCATATTCCTAAATGATGCTCATTTTAAGCTTATATTCAAGCTAAACCTTAACGTCATTAAAATTAAAGGTGTAAATTAATGTAGCTGCTGCTGTTCCATGATCTTAGTTTAATTATTCTCATCTCAGTTGTCGTCATGTTAACTGGGACACTGGATGTGTTTGCAAATCTCAAAACACATCCAGAACTTGGTGCAAACGTTTAATGGAAGTTTGTGCTAAAACTGCGCCATCAAGTGTTCAGGAGTGGGACTACAGTTACACAATCATACAACATTTAAAAATCGTACAGGCTGTTGTGTGTATGTCAAAGCTGTGTCTAAGTCACAGAAACACAAGGTCTGATGTCTTGAACACAAAACGTGCTGATGTATTTTCAGAGGTGTAAACATGAAGCACACTGTTTTTGCCGTTTATTTTGCATCTTTGGATCTATGTTGTATGTTACTGGACTCTGTTCAATCTGTTTATGTTTTTAAATGTGCTTCAAATAATTTCTTAGTAAGAGAAATGTTCATCCTTTAGAATAGCACCACCTTCCCCATACCCTCTACCCCCCTCCCCCTCTTCTGAGAACTGCAGTGAGCAGTAACAAACAGCAGCAGATCCCATGTCCTATAACTGTGGGAGTTGAAGTGTGCACCATTGCTTTGCCTCGCAATAAGCTATGTACCCCCGAACTACCTTTCCCATGAATCACCCACCATCACTAATTTTACTTGGGGTTCACATGGTGGATATTGTGAAACTCTTGCACCTGATAGGATTGCTCATCACTATCTCCAGGTTGATGCACAGCTCTGTCCTTCATGAGGTAGCAGAACAAAACATCACAGTATTTTGAAAGCAGAATAAGGTAAGACACAGATGAATAACATCGCAGAGTTCGGGAATTTATTAAATACAAAAATACAGCTGTGTTCCTAGAAAGCTAGACGTACTCATAGCAAATAGAACTGCACTTAAGACCAGGAACAAAAAGCAAGATTCATTTGTTGAGAACACAAAATGTATGCATATTAGATTTTAACTAAACGTATCGATTTAAAAGAAATTACCACTTAATTCCATATGTATTACTGCCTTTTTACTTTCTGTATTGTGAATGCAGCAGTGGTTTGTGTTTTAAAGGAAATATAACGCATGAAAAATCCCATTTGCAATAACAAATTCTAAAAACTCTTTGTTTCAGTAACATTTTGACACATATAATAATACAATCGACTTGCTCTGTCTCTTTTTTCACACATTACATGGATTAACCTCAGTGCTGAGTTGGTATTTGCGTCTGTTTGTTATAAACATATTATGAACCATGCTGTATTCTTGCTATCGACTTTCATCAGCTGTTCCCCTCCAGGCTAAAACTTGATCCCAGGATGTTTTCTCCCTCAACCGCACAGTTGTCTGTTACCATGGATAAACAGTTCACAGTGGTGTTTCGAAATGTGGGGCAACTATACTTTCCCCAAAGTAGGGTGGAGTGTCACTACAGCCTGACCCCTGACCATCAGTGGAGTAGCAGTGACTGGATAGGGATTTATAAGGTAGATTTTTTCCACTTATGAGCCAATATGTTTTTTATGCTAACAGAAAAATAGACGCACATTTGTATAGTTTGAGGCTTCAAACGTGTTTGCTATCATGCCACAGATGGGATGGTCTTCAGTGAAAGAGTATCACACATATACATGGGCTCTTGTTCCTGAGGGCTACACCGAGGGAACCGGTGTGAACTGCTGTGCACTTTTCCATGGTGAGAATTCAGCCTAACTTTAAAAAGAGAAATGACACTACACACTTCATACATGTCTAACTGGATGTTTATTAAACCACACTCAACACAGCATGTTACCTGCCCCGCCCCAGTATCGTGGAGTACCAGTTTGTGTACGTGGATAAGATGGGAGAGGTGTGTGCTTATAGCCGTCCCTTCACTTTCTGTGCTCCCAAACCGCTGGAGGAGCTGGAGACTTTGAAAGAGGAGCGCGACGAGGAGGATGGAGAGGAGGAGCTTCTCCTCGTCATCCCCAGAGCTCAGCTGCTGCAGGTAGGAAGAGACAACTCATCACACTATAACTAAAAACCTACTTCAGCATTTTCTCTAAAAACAAACAAGCTGGTGTTACTATTGTTGTTTGACTCTCATGCAATTTTTTTATGTGAAGAATAAATAATACAAACCTGCCTCCTGTCCTCCGGTGGTGTTGTTGTGAACAGAGTCGACTGGAGGAATGCTTACAGAAACAAGCGCGTTTCCAGGAGGCTCTGGACACTGCAAAAGAAGAGACAGAGAGTGAGAAAGAGAGCAGCAACAGAGCAAGGACGGAGTGGGAGAGTGAAAGAGGAGCAATGAAGGAGGAGATTACTGAGCTCAGAGACCACCTGAGACAAAACTGTGACATGCTGAAGCAGATGCAGGGAAAACATGAGGTATAAACAGAATAAGGAGCTGGATTTAATTAATGACCAATAACACGCTTGGAAAAAAACACACAATTAAATTTGTGCAATCATTTTTCTTCCCTCCACGTCACTGAAAGGATGTGAAATATAGTGAGGAAACTTTGACCAGCGAACTGAGAAAACATATGATTGAAAAGGTTGAGAGTCAGCAGCGAATCAAACGCCTGGAGAGTGATGTGAAACGTCTGTCTGACAGGAAGAAGGAGGAGAACGTGGAACTGGAAAGGCAGGTGTTTGCGATGAGCTCAAGCATCCAGTGTAAGGTCTTGGTGCTACAATAAGCCTTTGTGCTGCCTCTCGTCTCCACAGGTACAAAGAGAGAGTGAAGAAAATGTCCAGTCAAATGAAACACGATGAGGAAAAGAGAAAGTCCCTGCAGGTTGTGGGTGCCAGCAATAACACTAATTTAGCTTATGCCTGTCTATTATTCTGGCGTTTACACATGTCGCCTTATTTCAGGTGGAGAATGAGGCTGCGCTGGCAGAGGCGCAAAGACTGCAGGAGCGTCTGGAGGCTACTGAGCATGGAGCTGAGAACCTGCGCAGGGAACTGAGGGAGCTGGGCACCCGCCAGGGCCTCACCCACACCGAGCTGCACCAAGTCCGGATGCAAGTGGCCCAGCTCACACTGCAGTTATCTGAGGAGAACCTGGTCCTCAGGGAGGAGCGTGCCAACTGGGCTCTGGAGAGAGAGGCCTATAAACACGCAGCAGAAGTGAGCATAGTACTGCACATGCAGGATAAAGATACCAACATGACGCTGTTGTGAAACCTGTGCTTTGTGCGTTTTCATGCAGACTGATAAACGGAAACTTCAAGAACTGAGCTGTGAGGTGCAGAGAAAGGAGGAGTGGCTGCAAGAAGAGAGGGCGGAGAGGGAGAAACTGGAAGTAGCTATTGGGAGAGAGAGGGACTACAATCGAGTAAGTAAATGAAAGTACATTGCAATCACTGTTATTTAAACACACACGGCTCTAAATATAACTGCTCGTGTGCTGTTAAGCTCCCTCAGTTGCTCAGATTACATTCTGGCAACTGGAGAACGATGCCAAAGCTCAGCTCATTTCACATACAGGCACAAATAGAGCACACATTTGATTCCAAGTGAGAACTGCAGGAGTTAAATGGCAGTCTGAGCAAGGTCCAAAACAAGAGAGAGGAGCAGCAACCTCCTGCTTGTGATCTCTAACAGCGTAAGGAGAGGAGTTGTTTGGTCAGTTCCTACCAACTGTTATGATTCTGCACTGACCCCTGTGAAATATGAAATGTGTGAAAAGTTTCATTTTCATTCTTCACACAGTTTCTTACTGAAAAAAAAGGAAAGTGGTAAACAAATAATTAGACCAGCGTGCAGGTACCAGCGTGCTCAAAGACAAATGTACTGACTCACACAGAAGGAAGTGTTTCAGGGTAGCTGTACACATGTGTTTATATATTCTGCTGCGTTATATTTTTACCCCACTAACACATCACATAATATCACAATATTTATCTATAACATCAACAAGAAAATCTGCTAATACATCTTTCATTCTTCACGAACTTCAATATGTACTGTAACCTGTGCTTTAGCAGTTTATACTTTGACATTGCTGAATAGTTGAAACTATGTCGTTAACGATGACATTAAATGAGGACAATGCCGCTAAGCAAGAACTTTTTATTTATCACTTCACCTCCTCCTTTTGTCCTCTTCGTCTCATGTGTGGGTGTAAAATTAAAATACTCACAGGACCTGGTGGACTACATCCGTCAGTTAGAGCAGAGGTTGGGGATTGTACCAGAAACAAACTCAAATGGAGACGTTCCCACATCTACCCGTGAGTGATTCAGTCTCCTTGCACACAGCACTTCTGTTTTGTAATCATTGTAATAGGAGCCAAAGTAAAGAGTCTTTACTCAAACAGCTGACGGACCTTCCTACGATGATGAAGAGGATGCTTCCTCAATTCCCTCCAGGACAGTCTGTTCACCTCTTTTCCCGTCCACTCACCTGGAACGGCTCAATGGAGCTGAGATCCCTGCTGAGACACAGGTATGCCGTTTCCTATTCACACATAAAGCAAACAAAGATCAACACCACCTGCTAACCGACGCGACTGGGCAAATATTTGACCCACTTGAATCCTTAAGTTCCCCCGTTCTGCAAGTTTCATCTCCAGCGCAGCTGGTGAGTCATGATGTGCTAAAACCTGGAGCGAGGTTTGCAAGTCATGAACAGACATGTGAAAACGTGGTTAATTCAACGTTGTATTTGAAATTCATAACGTGCAACATGTTATGAATGTTACGTGTTATATTACTTCATTACGACGCAGCTAATAAAATAACAGTATTTTGAGCACTGTGTTTTAATGATGATGATTAAATTAACTACGTCAGCGGTTCTCACACAGACATTGAGCATGAGACTGTATATTATCAAATTGACACATTAGCTTAAGTTTCTATCCGTCTATCTGTGAGAAAGAGGCAGCACTGTGTACCCCCCAATCTGGAGAAAGAAGGCAACTGATGCTATTAGAGCTTATCAATGCTGTCCGGAGGTGACCATTCTGGCTTCCACCAGCTACACAGAACACACCTTCTTTCCCTCTTTCCTGCTGAAACCTCCTTTCCTAAAATAAAATGTGATGACTTCTTTCACATTCCTGTGGTTACCTCTTTTTGAGGCGTCGTTCCACTTGTGGGCACAGCAGTGGGCCTCAGCACGAGAGATTAAGAATAAAGTCAAAGAGTTAAAATAGCAGCATTGATAGAATGAGCCGAAGCAGGCGGGAGTAAAGCAGGATCGATCAACTCTCTGCTGCATTGTCTGTTTACGTTTTGATCTTCAGCAGCTTCTGTCACATTCTCACTTCTCTCCCTCTGCAGTGAGCTGGCTGACTCCTCCATCTGGTAACGCAGAAAGCGCTGGATAACAGCAGGTTGCATGTTCTGCAAGTTCATCTAGGTCGTGAGAAACTGGTCAAATTTGGTGATTGTTGTATTGTTGTTGTAGAATATGGCCTTCACGAGTCTAAAATGTAGTTTTATTAGAGTGTATTAAACCGGAGCATTAATACACACAATGAACACTTCTCTTCATCTGAACACGCTTCTTCTTTAAGACGTAGTAATCATCTAAAATAATTTCCTTATGTATTTTAATTTACTGTAGATTTATTTAACACTCTGTTTGTGATTCCTGTATTTTTTTGGCTTTATCGATATGTTGACACTGAGATGATCAAACAACCTACATCATGTTTGTGTGCCATAGGAGCCCCGTTAACCTCTGCATGTGAGGGAGAATCCTGAAACCATGTCAAACTTTGGGTGTGTGTTACAAGTGTGAAATGCTCTGTTGCAGCTTAGCGGAGCAGAGTGTCGGGTGTATTTATACTTTAGTGATGTGAGCATCTGTTGGAAAGATGTGGCTCTTCAATAAAATTCAACAAATACATGCCGATGGCAGTTTGTGTGTTGCTGAAAACGTGACAACTTCTTCTTTAACTAAGCAGAAAACGCTGCGCACAGAAACCAAAAACCAAAAACACCAGAAAACCAGAAAATGACAACGGGACACTGGAAGGTCTGAGAACAAGAATGCTTTTATCAAAATACAAGAGAGACAACAACAAATAGCAAATAAGCAACAAATACGCATACAAAATAGGATGTTTCATAAAAATGGAAAAAGAACACATCAGCCCAATCTTTGTGTTTCTGTGTGTGTCGGTGTGTGTACCATGTTGGTATGAACGGAAACTCATAGTTCCTAAATCCCTGAACATGAAGAAATGGTGTTTGCACACAACAGAGCGTGAATTTATAAAACAATAATAAGACATGTTTTAAAAACAACAACAAATGTAACAGAGATAAAATGTTTTTTTTCTTTGAAAAGTAACTTGAGACAGTAAAACCTCCATAACATAATACAACGTTAACATATTTTACATTAATGACACAACAACCTTTTTTTATAACAAATCGCTCCTGCTTTGTTTTTTGTCTCAAACGACATGTAACATCTGTCTTTGGTCTTTTTCTATTGATTTACTGTTTAAGTCAAACGCTAACATAAAGAGCTGCGGCCGCTGTGGCCTGTTTCATGGCTTATTTATTGCACCAGCTCAAATTAAACAAAGGAAACAAGTCTAGGAAATAAATGAAAGAAACAGAAAAGGCTTCATTCCAAAATAGCATAGTTATGAGATGCAGAAACATAATGTAAATACTAATTGACAGTAAGTAAAATTGGTCGATGATGTGAAAAATTGTGTGTGTGTGTGTGCGTGTGTGTGTGTGTGTGTGTGTGAACCACTCTTCACTCGCGGCTGTTTCCATCATACTATAGCAAAATCACAATATAATACTCTCATCCTTGTTGCATCACTGTTGATTAACAACCACATAAATCGTCTGCGTCTTTCACGGCTTTTCATCTGGTGCTAAAGGTCTGATTTATTATTATGATCATCATAACTCCAGGTGTGTTGCCACAACGGTCACATAGGATCTACTTCTCTGCTGAACATATATCTGCTTCATTCAGGGACTGAACATCTCCACATGTCATTTTTTATCTGATAGCATACAACAGCTTCATCCCTCATATGAAGAGACTCAAAAATATCCAAACAGCTGCAAAAGTATGTTGCAGCTGTTCTGCTGTAATGTGTCCATATCGTGGACAGGATGCTCATAAATAATCTCCTCATTACAACGTACACGCTTTAGGACACATTGTGTAAAAAAGTTGTGTATCAATGAACAACATATTTAAAATATTTATTTTACAAAATCCAGGTTTGCGTCACTCATTAGATACAGCACGCATACATGGTCATACTGCAGTACAGAACACACGTCATTCCAAATGATTGTGCTTCAGCAGACACGTGATCTGATTTGAATTCATTTCGCTGATTTGTTGGTGAAATGCTGTTAACTCACGCTGGCGTCAGTGTCCTGCTGTTTTGGGTGACTGATCTCTCCAACGTGTTTTTCCACGTGTTTGAACATCCCAACTACATATCAGCACAAACGTCCAATGTGTTTTATGAACAGCAACGACAGAAACACGACATCTGCATGATATCCCTTTGTGTATCGGTAAAAGCTTTACTCTCCTGAGGTTTTCTGCAAACTGCTTCTAAAGGTCGTGAACGTTTGGCTGATTATCTTCTCACTCGTACAAAATGAAAATCTTATGGCTTAACTGTACCTGTTTGCTGCACTAGGGCCCTGTACAGCTAACTTTTTAAAAATGATCCCTATTACTTGGGATCATTCCTCTTAAGTCTGGCAAAGATTTGCTCAGGTGACGGGTGAGTTGCAGACCTGACAGAGGCAGCCTAAGATTGTGTGATAATATTAAATACCCACACAGATTGGTTAGTTTAATGTTCTTTGATTAGCAGTAATGCATATTTATGTCGAGATACGTTGTGTGCAATTGTTTTGCATTCTTTGTCGGAGTCATATTTGGATCTAAAGACGTCTTTCAGATGTTCTATCCATCAGAAATGCTCCTGCATTGGAAAGCTAACTTACATACCATGTGCGTTTGTGAGTTCGAGCCCTGCTGACTCTCTCTTTAGTGTTGGTCTGTTTCCAGTCCTTTGCTATTGCTTTTTACATGTCCAATAGAGCAGAAATGCATAAAATGAAAGAAAAGGCTAAAAACATGTCCAGTCAAACGGGAGCGGTTCTGAGTGAAATATGTACAAAAGAGTCTCATAAACCGTCATGAAGACAAAACGTGAACATGCTAAGAAAAGAAACATACAATACAAAAATAAGTAGCATATCTCTGAATAGTAATATAACAAAGTTTGAGAAGACGTTCTGCTGTTGCAATGTACCTTCACCATCATCAATTTTATACAAAGCATAGCCCTTATAGATGGTGGAGGAGTGCATTTTCTTCTGTCCATCGCATTCCTCTCTGTTTGGACAAAACACTTTTGAAATATCTTTTACATTTGAAAGTCTCAATTTTGGCACAACGATCTTTAATGATGCTCTCCCCAACCCATCGGTATTTAGTGCTTTTGCTTTTCACGTTGGCTGTTTCCTATGCTGAACATACATATGTAAATATGTGCTGTATGAATAAGAGCCTAATTCTGTGAGGTTTTCTTGGTGATATTGCTGAGCTCAGTGATCTGGAGGAGAAGGCAGCATCACTGTGTCTCTCTCACTGCGTTTTCCCAGTCACACCTTTCTTTTGCACGGCGGCAGTCGCCGCCGCCGCCGCCACCGCCTCCACTTCCCCCCACAGCTCTCCATCACTGTCCGCCCCTCTCTCTTTCTCCTCATCCCAGTAGTCCTCTTCCTCCTCCTCCTCTTCCTCCTCGATGGCTGACTCATCCGTGGCTTTCTCCTCTTGTTTGATGGCTTGAATAGCAGGAGGAGCAGCTGTAGCACTGTCCCCTGAGTCACTGCTGTCCTCGAAGGCTTCAGGGTTCTCCAGCATCTCTCTGATTAGTGGAGGCATGGGCCCTGGGATCTCCATCTTCAGCGTGATGGCTCTTTCTGCACCTGCAGGTACAGACACATTCCTTTCACTGTTTAACTGCGCATTAAAAGCAGAAATGCCCATGTTTCACTTTTAGCTTTATATAGATGCAGATGATAAGTTTAAAAAGTGATGCATCCATAAATATTAAAATATTGCCTTTGCCTATTAACTTTTACCAAAATTATTTTTGTCTCATTTGGAAGGTCAAATGTTCTTTTAGACTTTTAGTTAATTTGAGTTTTAATAATGACACCGATATAGTATTAATGTTCAGCACAGTGCAAGAGATGCACTGTAAAACATTGAGCCTCTGCTGACCTTTGGTGCTGATTCCTCTGAGGTCTGTGACTTTCATCAGCATACGAGGAAACATGTGAGGCTTGTTTGGGCGTCTGCGGCGGGTGTAGATCTTTAGAGCCTCTAGCAGAGGCTCCTGCAGCTTGTCTACCTTCTCTGGCTCTTCCAGGTCCATACGGTCTGAGAGAGCAAGATGTGATGAAGCAGAAATATTAGCAAACTAGTGAAAAGCTGACAAGATGATGGAGAGGGAGCTGCAAAAAAAGGGTGGAAAACCACATTTTCTGCTGGTTGCTGGTGTCAGGGAATGAAAAACAGAAGCCAAACTTACCTCCACAGATGAGACAGATGGCACTAAGAAGTCCCGTCTCTGTGTCGTCCATCTCCAAAGGCAGCAGCTGGCCAGCAAAAGCAAACACCAGGTCTGTGAGTGGACCGAAGCCAGCATTATGCATCTGTGTCCTGTTGAGTGTCAGGCCATCTGAGAAGGTCATCGTGTCCTGTTCTGGGGTGTAACGAGTGCAAATCCTCAGCATCTAAGTAGGGGAAGTGAATGAAGAGACAATAAGAGATGAGAAACAAACGAACGCACACATAATGGGTAAAGAAATGTGACATGTGAGAAAGGTCTAGAGGACTGGAACAGCTGGAAGGAGAGCAGAACGTCTGAACTGTACCAGGATATCCAGACATGCAGATTTGAGGAGAGTGATCTGGTCAGCGATGGTGAGTGTAGTGAAGCCCGGTAGCCTCTTGGCAAACTCCACAATCTTTATAATGCACTTAGTGGAGAGCTCACTGAACTTATCCCACAGGCCCAGGTCCAGCTGTATTCTGTGGTCAGCACTTGAATTCTGGAAGAGAAGAGGGATTATTACGTCCTTGTCTCTCTGGTTGAGAGGTGAACTGATGACTGGACGTCTTAGTAAACTCACTGTGGTGTATTTTCCTAGTTGGCAGAGAGATGGAAAAGTCTCCTGGTGCGCTTTGCTAACTTTATTGACCAGCTCCTCCAGTTCTCCACTCAGCTCGTAGCTCTCCTGCAGCACCACCTCCTCCTTCAGATCCTTTTTCTTTTTGTTCCTGTCGTTACGCACCGCTGTGAATCAGGTAACGCAGTCAGTTTCACTTCTGTTGTACAGTCCTGAGGAAATATTTCCCTAAGCTCACCTTCTTTGGACATGCCAACTTCAAAGCACTTCTGCAGCCGACAGTACTGGCAGCGGTTGCGGGTCACTTTGTTGATCTGGCAGTTCTTGTCTCGGTGGCAGGTATACACCATGTTCTTCTGGATACTGCGCCTAAAGAAACCCTGGAAGCGATAAAAGCAAATGTCTCGTGCAATGCTGTACAAAATGTCCCCACTATGATCTCAGATAACAATTGTTAGAGCATGGCTGCAGAGATGCTATGTTGGTCTGTACATCAGTCCACCTTTTTACTCAAGATCGATATATGACAAGAAAAACTGACCTTTGTTTAAATCAAGTTACTTAAACATGCTAAACTAAGACTGTGAAAACTCTGAACATTACGCCTGCTCAAGTGTTTTGTTATTGCAAGCATTTGAGCAAACTGTGTTTATGTAGAGACTCATGTGGCTGCAGACATTTAGTCCGGAGTATTTTAATACTATAAAAATGGTTCCGTGCTAACACAGGACCATCTGGCTGCAGCTTCTCACAGAACTTAGTCTCTGTTTAGAAACTAAAAGAAAACATAAGCAACCTGTTCTGCTAAATTACAAATGTGTTTATTTTTCAATTTCATGTTACGCTCTATATCAGTTCTATATAATTTTAGAAGCTGTAAGTACTTCATGGTCACACAGAGCAAGGTTTATAAATACTGTGCAGTACCAGTAGGACTACACCAGGGGGCAGCTTAACAACAGTTAACTTTCTAGGTGTGCAATCCAGATGAACGCCAGGTTCTGACTCAGCTGTTCACTTCATACATATCCTGTAAACACTTTATATAACTACATGTGTCTCTGGCTTCATTTACCTTGCAGCCCTCGCAGGAGCTCACTCCGTAGTGATAACCAGATGACTTGTCCTGGCACACAAAGCATGGCTTGTATATCCGGGGGGGAGGAGGAGGAGAAGGAGAGCTGGGCACCATCTCCTCTGAACTGGTGCTTTGGGTCTCCACCGCTGCAGAGAGAGGAAAAAAAACATTTAAGCTCTCTTATTAAAACAGAGCTTTAGTTCCCAAAGTCTTTGAAACTATGATGAAAGTTAATACAGATGCTAATACAGCTGATTAGGAGTGTGTGGTCAACAAACCACCCCCGACCCCTTGCAGGACGCCCCCCCCCCAGAGCCAGAAGGCTAGCTCAAAGGCAGATATTTTTAAGAGAAAAGGGAGGCGGGGGGTCTCTGCTGATTGACAGGACTTAAAAGAGACACAATTAGCTGATGGCCAGATGACCCTGCTGATAAAATGCTGATTGGCAGCTGAGATTTGATTGGCTTCTCCATTTACTGGCGAGTGGGAGAGCAGCATACCTCTGTTGACTTTGTGACTGACATTTGGATTTTTGGATCTGTGTGTGTGTGTGTGTGCGTGTGTGTGTGTGTGTGTCCTCACACATGCACCAGCTCACATTTTTATGTGAAAGGCTGTCCAACTTGATCTGCCTATAATACCAACAGCCCCATGTGAACAAACAGAAGCGGGATGTTTATGAGACCTGGCTGTCTCCCTCTGCTCCTTCATGCTGTCTCGCTAAAGAAAATTGCACACTGTATAACACCATTTGCTGGCCACAGGCAAAGTCATTTAACTGCTGCTAGTGAAAACGAACAATGTAAAACTGACACAACCGGTATGTCCAGCTCTATTAAACTGTGGGCACAGACACATTCAAACAGAGTGACAGTAACACGCCTGGTTCACATTCAAAGGCGATAACTAAAGAACAAGTAGATTCCATCTGAACACGTCTTTCAACTTTCACCTTCTGTCACCCCAACTTCACCCTATACCCATTACTTCCCCCACTCCCTTGTTTCCTGGCCCTAAATTCCTCAGTGCAGGCTGGACGGGGTTTAATAGTTGCCCAGGCTCATAATCGGGCCCTATAAACGTTGTGTCTGGGATGGGAAGGAGGCCCCCGGCCAGGCTGACGGCCTCTTTATTAGGATTCAGTCACCTTGGGCAGCTATTCACATCAACAGCTTCATCCTTGGATTCCTTCCTAGTAAAAATAAAGAATCTGAGTTCAAAAACCCAAAGTCACAGCCCCTCCTGTCACCTTCAATGGATAGCACTGAACCAAATGTGGCTCCCACCCCACTGCAGCAACCCCAACCTGAACCCACAGCTTGTCATTAACAAGAGTGGTAAGGTTTCAAAAAGCAGAGAAGCAAAGCCACAAGAATAATCTAATAAAAACAAAGAGGGACAAATAAAAAGAGAAAGAAAGGCGAAGAGGAGGTGAGGCAGAGGACAAAAACTTCCCAAAGGCCAAGAGGTGAAGATAAATTCTGACCATTTAACTTTGACCTTGACATCACCAGCAGTCTGTTTAACATACACAAATGTGTTCCAAAAAAAAAAAAAAATATATATATATATATAATAACAAAATTAGAAGTAAAAAAGGGTTTTAACCTTTTAAAATATGAGAAATGTGTTCATTTTATCTATGTAATATAACTGATGTAATTGTGGAAACACTGTTAAACTCAGTCAACATTATTGGCAAAATAAACAAACCACCTGGGATCACTGCACAGCATTAAATGCATAAACACGTGTGCAGAATTTTAGACATCTCTGTTTTTTAAAGGAACAAAACAATGAAATGAGGTTTATCGGTCCTCAATACTGTATTATGGCAAGTTCAAAAAAGCCCAAACTACTCCTTTTAAGTTCCACAGTGAACTATGTTTTCACAAATAACTTTTAACACACATTTTCAGGCCTTCTTGTACAGATTTGCAACAGCTTTTTAAAATGTAACCACTTTCTGCTTCTGACCTACTTTTGTTTCTATGCAATTTGTTTTTTCCTCAGTAGGAGCGTTGCACAATACTGACATTCAGCAGTTAGTACAAGTTTTAATAAGCATCAACTAATTCATCTAGGTCACTCGTGAGCACAGCTGATCGTTGGAAAGCGATATGAGATAAATACGGTTTGACTGTCACAAAATGAACCTTTTCAATGAAACTTTAACAATGATCCACAGCTAACTCAAGCCAGGTTTTCTGAGTGCTACACATTCCTTTGTCCCAGTGTTTTCAAATGAACATTTATTTATCATATTTTCAGTGAAGGACATAGTGATGGTTCAAGCACAGACATACACTTAGTTCAAACATACATAAAAAGTTCAAGAGGGACAATGTCTAAACACGGCCAACGTGCCAAACCACGTAGAATCAGCAGCAGCAACATTATAATGGAACAAGAATGTTGTTTTTTTTGGTCCTATCTTTGTGACCCAAGGCTTCAGGGTTGTACTGAGCTGCCAGCTTGTAGCTTGGATATCTGAATATCACTGAGCTGTTTTTACAAGTGTCAGCACAACTTTCTGCTCATTAAAAAAAATTATTATCTGGATTTCACCATGGAAATGGTTCAGTCGGGCCACTGGATACTTACTGCAGTGATTATTATGTTAACTAAAATGACAACACAATGAAGTCAGCTCACTGCCTGGTTTAGTTAAACCTGGTCATTCAGGTAGAAATCCATTGCTGGGATTAAACCCAGCCCTGATGGTGCAGGTATATTCCAGGATGACAGCAACAGGGTTAATCAAAATGTGAAAAAATCTTTAGGCAGCGGTTCGATCCCATGATGAAAACGAGATCTTGATGAGGTATCAATAAATGAAGCCAGGCAGCGTGTATAGATCTGGTATAAACAAATAAGTCAGAAGGTTAATTCAGAAAGTATGAGTAAACAAAAAGCTGCTTAGTGAGCGAGATGCAAACACTGTCATGTATTCAGTTTTAGGGCATTTAATCCCAGGTGTGGACAGTGAAGTAAAGTGGGCGGAGCTGAGTGAGTGAGTGTCACAGTAACTCGATCATTGTTTTCTGTTTATATAGTAACACTGACAAAGCAAAGAACTGAAACAACAAGTGGAAAAATAGCTCCCACTGAAACGGAGAAGCTGCATCTGGCGCCAGGCGAGAGGTAGTGACTGACGCTGTCTGAGGGTGGTGAGAGCGGGTGAGGAGGGATGTGACTCAACAGAAACATGACGGAGAGGTGGGTGGGTGTGTGTGTGCGCGGGGTTGGACTTTACCTAGTGTGAAGGAAGGAGAGGAGCCAAAAACTGTCAGCACCTGTCATCACCCTGAACTGAGCTCAGCCTCAGAGCCTCTGCTTGAAAAACACCCTCTTTCTTCTTCACCTAGAACTCACCCCGCAGCATGTCACAACATCAGTCTGCACATCGCTATTGGACACAGAAGAGTTGTTTTATTCATCTGGATACGTGTCTTACGCAGCGCTTCACATGCAATCCACACTCTAAATCCAACCTCTCCTGACAGCTTTTTTATTTTACATCTGCTGTATCACGTCGTCCTTTTACTTCACTCGATTTACTTTGTTTTCTGTATCTTCCTTCTCTCACATTTCAACCGAGCGTGTGTTTGTTGTCAGACCTGCACATCCTTGTTTAGACAACAGAAGACCCACTGAAAACAGACACCTACCTTATCAGGATGTCGGAATCGAGATTTAATTCACCGAGGAAAGTTTCGTGAACCGGCATTATAAAAATCCTTTCTCATACGAATGCCTAAATCTCTGCTACATACTAACTTCATACAGCACATTTTAGATAGTGCTGGAACTTTATAGTTTCACCAGTAGACATACAAGAATATCTAATATATCTTATTTGGCTTGATCAAGCCTGGGCTCTCCAGGAAAAAGGAGAAAAGAGTTTAATAATGACTAAACTAGAGCTATAACAAGGTTTTATTTATAACAAAACACGGTCTTTCACCCTGAGTCCTCCAAAATCATCCTAGATCCATTTTTACATAACTTCTCGTCTAACAAAATGTTCAGCGGCAAACTGTGGAATGTGTGAGCACACGTGAATATGTGTGTGTGGGCTGATGCGCAGAGCCACTGGTCAGACCGTGTGTGATGGTTTTCAGTGTGACTGAATGTAACCACACTGAGAGAAGCTAACATGGGGGGAGGAAACAATGGAGTATGTGTTCTTCAGCAAGTAGTTTAAAATGACCCAACTATTAAGGAGAAAATATATATAACATATATTATAAAATGTGGTTTATTATGTTGTCATTCATAAGAAGATGGAGTTTCAACCTCAGATATGCTGCGTAATTAACGCGACAGTAGGGGGGAGATCCGGGAGATCTGATTGACAGTCCCTTTCATCAGCTGTTCTAAGTTCAATACCAGTGTCCCCTCCAGCTCATCCCTCACTAATAACCCTCTTCCCCTCTGTCTTCTCCTGCCTTCCTGTCCTAGCAGGAGGAGGAGTCCTTCCTGTCATTTTGGTAGCAC
>JAUMHF010000021.1:9334126-9369759 GCA_032359275.1 Microctenopoma steveboyesi
TGTATTTATGGCAAACAATTTCCCTCTGGGATTAATAAAGTGTTTTGAATCTTGAATCTTGAATCTTGAATCTTGAGCTGGTTATTCAGATGAGAATCTGTTTGTAGTTGTAGTATAGTGCTGCTATTGTTTGTATACGTTTTTATCATATGTCAGAACATGTTGGAGATGGACAAAGTTCTCAGGATGCTTAATGAAACGTCTCTACCTTGAAAGAAAAAAACAAGGCGAGTGGTCATGACTCAACTGTCAGACAACTTTTTAACAATGACAGGCATATTTTATACCATAATTGCATCTTTGAATACTACACGTTTTTGCTTTGTATGTTATTTACTGTAATCAACTTACCTCATTGTTCTTAAGATTTTATAATGTGGCTTCTGCAATACTGCAGTTTCTCTTTGACATTAATAAAGTACCAGTATTTCTATATATCTGTTGTATCAAATGTACCAAATGGACAATCTCATAAATGAAAACCTTTCTTGAAATGAACCCTTTTATACATATAGCAGATTGCCACGCCGGTCTGTGTGTGAAGCAATAGTAAATACAGTTTGTTACTCACATAACGCAGCCATCTCTTTAGGAAGGTCTGCCCCAAACTGGCCAAAGAGGTGGCTACTGGCCAGTAGGTCGAAGGGCGAGTGGCTCCTCATGGAGTTAAAGGTGAAGGGGTACATGGCACGGGCAAAGCCAGTCATGTGACGGATTTGGTGCTCCCTGTTGGTGGCCATCGTTAAAAGTGCAGCTGATGGTTCAGGTGACTTCTCTCCTGCTGTGTCCTGTTCCCGCGTCTTTGTCAGGGGTCTATGGTGAGTGTGAGACAGGCTGGTGCCATTCAGCCTCTCTCGAGTTTCTGGCTTCCCTCTCCTTTCTCGCTGCAGAGAGGTGAGAGTGATGCTGAAGAGGAAGGATGAGTTGGATTGTGACCGGGATCCAGGACGAGTGACCAAAGGCGGATCAGGTCAAGTTTCTATAGAAAAGAAGGAAAGAGAAGCAGGAGAGGTTCAATACTGGAACCAAAGTCTGGTTACGACCCTGAGAGTACAGTGGCTGTGCAACTCATCGAAAGACAAATCGACTACAGCGTTACTTTTTGCAACCAACACAAACGCCTCCACAACCAACTCTGGACCAGAAACAAAGATGACGATGAACAAAAAGAGAGTGTTGCAGAACAACGGGAAAGCAGACTTTTCTCCTGGTTTTTGTCTGTCTTCCAAGTAGTGCAATGATTTCAGGCAATGCCATATGATTTCAATCAGCAGAACTGTATTATAAAGGGTCTCTCTGTTCCCTCTGCCAGCCTGCCAGAGAACAGCCAGCCACAACATGGGTACAATTAACCCTTTACAACAACAGACACACATAACCTATTCATTCTCAAGGTGGCCCGCAGCATACACTAAAACCTCTGTGCTCCCACTTGAAGGTTTCTGATGATTGCAAATTTTCCCAGCTTCTCTGTCGCGCAGGATTCTGTGGCCCTGTCAGTAAGTTCAATGACGGCAGCCCTCCCCTGTTGTTTCTCTGTGACTCTCATCCCCTTCAGTGATTTCACGAGTGGGTGGAGCTTAGTCTCTGTGGTGGAGCTGTGGTGGATACAGCTCGGCCAAAGAATGTCTTGTTTTTTTGGGCCTGCTTTAGTATGGGAATCAAACACAGGCATCAGGATGGTTCAAACGTTGTTCATTGAAACACTACGAGGAAACCAACTAAGGTATGTAGGCTGCTGTAACTGGCAGCAGAAATACATTTCACAATATCTTAGAAGTAGATTTCATCCATCAACACAGTGCGACACAAATTATTATTACAAATAAATGGTGCAAATTGTAAAGAGTTTGACAGCAAAATGTCCTGTTTCAGCCCTGAGGCTAGTTTTACTGAACTTTACGAACTCCTCGTGTGAGTGGTTCTGAGTCTTCAGCCAGCCTCTGCTGATTAGGCTGTTCCTGCTGTTAGTCCTGCTGTTCATCCGTTTGGCTGTGAAGACAGCCTGTCTGCGTACCTGTCCACCTGGATCTGACCACGCCTGTCTCTGAAGACGCCACTGTAAGTCCCCACACTCCCTCTGTCTTTGGATTCTGGACCTCTTATCGTCCGTAGGTGGATTTGGATCTTGTATACTTTGAAAGAAAGGATCTTAGATTATTCTGTAACGATTAAAGACGTGTTTTTGGATTTGAACTTGAACATGAAAACATTATTTGCTTTTGGTTTGTCCCTGACAAACTATTTTTAAATACCTGTGCGTCACTAATTTACTTATATTCTCTAAGTGTGTGTTTGTTCTCTGTGAATCAACCATGGAGCAGCTCTTGCAGTGGATTTTGTAACGCGATCTTCAACTATTCTCCTCTTATAATATCATTATACTCACCTGTTGTCTCCGTGTATCTGTACTGATCTAACCTTCCTCCCTCCCAGCTTCTTTTCCTGACATCACTTCCTGCTCCAGCTGCCTCATTCATCCTTTCGTTATTATAAGACTTGTTGTTTCAAATAAACCTTTAAGTGTACTCTGGGTGCCTGTTCCATCTTTGATTCCACTTAAACAAAACCTGACACGACATGTCTTTCCTGTAACATTGTCACTTACTCTACATAATCCTCAGGCCACTCTGCAAGGAGTGGTCATTGCTTTTTCATTAGAAATTAAGTGTTTAAAACCATCTATCTCTATGGTATTAAGTGGAAACCGTTTAAGTTCTTTATGTACATAACTGTCCAGTGTGTGGTTTCTGAACCCCGTGTTAATATCGAAAATAGAGCTCGACGAGAAAATGTGTTTACTCTGGTTAAAACAGGCAGTATGTCAAAATGAGTTGCTGCACCTTATTAAAAACCTCTAATCATAACAGTATGCTCTAGATCTCAAGGAAATATGGTTTTTGTTTGTTTTTAATTTGGGTGAACTAACCCTTCAAGTGCCTCGCAGTTCATAGTAAAATTCATAGTGTAATCACAACAGAATGTGTGTGTGCGCTGTTGAGTGATTCACCTTTATCTTATATTCTTCTTTCTTTTGTGCAATCATATTCTGTATATGTTCAGGTTCTGTTCAGGATTCATGTTTGGTGCTGTGTTGGGTTTTCACAAAAGTAAAAACAGAAACATACAAGTACAGACATGCAGGCTGCAGAAGTGAACATACACAGATGTTCTGTGTCTTTAATCATGTTCATGGGCAAGTAATCAGCGATAAACACACAGTGCTTACACACACTGAAGCGCCATTGAAAGCTGCAACTGACCTTGAAGAATGAAAGAGTAAGTACAGGATGCATGCAGCTTTTGAGTCCCTTAACTTCAAGTTGACTCTTAAACTAATCAGTTTCAAAGACTGGAATCACTAGTATGAAAGCCAGATGTATAAAAGGATTGTGATGAAGAAACAATAGTGTCGAAAGTTGGAAATAAAATGGAAAAAAGACAGAGAAAGAACATACGAGGGATGTTTAATGCACCTGGCACTCTAGTCTCAAGCATCTGTGCAAAAAGTGGACAGAGTCCTATTAATTAGAGCCATTATGGACACTGGATTAACAATAGAAAAGGCAACTGTGGTAAAGCAGCATGGGAGGAGGAAAAAAAGGGAGAGAATGGCTGCAGAAAACATACATAAAATAAAGAAACAGTTTTATTTCCACTAATAAACTATGGAATAATGTGCACCTAAGCCAAGGAATGGTTTGTTTCTCTCTAATAAGTACCACTCCTCCGCCCCCTCACTCTCTCTCCAGGGGGAATACACCTTGGGTTGGGCAACAAAAGCAGTGCTGTGTCTCCAGGCCTCCAGGCCTCAATGCTGCTTTTATGAGACCTGGCTAGGTCAGGTCAGACTGGGTCATCTGGTCCTGGTCCTGCTGACACCCAGGCACACACAAATTCACCAGCACACACACAGCTGATGCTTCCTTTTCCCAGACTGTGGGGATTAAAAACAGCTTCATTGCAAAAAAGGATGGGACTTTCCATTTCTCTGTCTTTTCCAGTGACATGCAACTTTACTTGTTTTTACCAAACTCCTATCGAGCTACAATGTTATTATGGACTTCATTCGGTTTAGTTCTCATCGAATGCATTGTTTTCTTGTACACATCTTTTAGTTATAAACTAAATGGCAAAAACAGTTTTTTGAATAACAAGCTTGACTTGCTTATTAGGAGTGTCATCTGGATCCAGTTATTGTGGGTGTAAATGTGACTGAACACTATGATTTTTCCAACTCTCATGAGCCTGAGGGTACCGTTATAAAACTACACGCAGACACAGGCACACGCACACGCATACAGAAGGTCGTTAATGAGAGCCCGCCCGTTTTGGAGGGGGTTCATTTTATTTCTATTTACACATAAAACAAGACCTGTGTTCAGATTAGCATTAAGGAGGCCATCTGCTGCAACCACGTGCTGCGTGATATTATTCCTTTTCACTCACCTGGAACACAGACGTGAGCGTTGAACTGGACTATATTTATCTGCAATCACAGTCATTTGAGAAATGTGTTGCTGACAATTTGTTCTTAAAAATCTGCATTAACAGAAAGAAAACTTCTTCTTTGTGTTGTTTGCAATGAAACTGTGCATCATAATGAAGTGGTCCAGGGCAGAACATTCTTAGGCGCTGCTCGGTCGCAGCTGGTTGAACCTGTTCTCTGTGATCATCCCTGCGAATCACAAGTGCTTCCTGGTAATCAGACCCTCCTGCGGTAACATAAATAAAACTGAATGATGACACCTGTATTTATGTCAGGCTTTTTTAGCCAGTTCCCTGACTGCTTAAAAAATGTGTCACGTGACCCTGCTAATGAGCTATGTGTGTTCTTAATGTATTATATATGTCTGCTCTGTACAGACATCCTTCTTTATGCTCCGCTGTGCTCTTCTGCTTTCCACTATGTTCCGTCGTGTTCTGCACGCCTTCCAGGCACTAGTAATTATTAAATTAAATTAGAGAAGATGCTGCAAAGCCTGCTGATCAAGCAGAAATTGTTAGAAATGCAAGCATCAGTGCTGTTCGATGATGATCGAGGTTGACTTCACAGAAGGTGTCAGTGGTTTACAAAAAAATGTATATTCAGTTGGAATCTGTTTTGTGCAATAGCAACCAAAACGTTTCTCGCATTACGATTAATAAAGTTGTCGGGTGACTGTGGCGCAGTCGGTAGGCCAGAGGTGCATAATTTCCATCTAAGTGAGTTTCGGTCACTGAACCATTATTTTTTATTAGCCCGGGTAAAATGATTCTGACAATGTCTCTGGTTCAGAAGAGACTTGACACTAGGAATACAGTTAGAGGTTATTCTGTGAAGACATCACGGAGGCTCTAGATGCACTGACTGCAACTCCACTCCACTTTTCCCTCCCGGTAAATGTTCCATGGCTATACTTTGATACAGCACACTGTGAACAACCAGCTCTTTCAGTGAAGCCTCCTGTGGCTGACTCTCCTTGTGGAGGGTGTTGATGATTGCCTTCTGGACAACTGTCAAGTCAGCAATATTCCTCTTATTTAAGGTTGCATGTACTGAACTAGAGAGAGGGATACAGGGTGTATTGAGTAATTCACTCCAAGTTTAAATGAAGTATTCTTATATTACTGAGATGCACTAGTACGCCCAGAAATAATACCGGGTTCTTAACTTGGGAACCTTTCCTGATCTACACTGGGTCAGATATTGCTTCCACAGTTGTAAGATTGGTAAGACAAATAAAATTCTGTCACTAGTATTCAGCAAATCATCGTCATTAAAAATATTTCCTGTGTAGCTAACTGATGTTTACTAAAAGATCAGACAGTGATATTAACTCAATAAGACAACATGGCAAAGGAGGCAAGATGTCATAATTGAATGAGTAAAACTGTGGTGAATTTAGAATTGAATTTTTCAGTGATGAACTTTACTTTTTTCTAAACGGTACATAAAAATGGTTCGTTGGAAATAATCTGTTGCAACATTTCAGTGGAAACACAAAACTGGAGAAAAACAGTTCATCTTATTTAATAGGGTTTTATAGTGAGTATAAAAGGCATGGGAAACGAATGGTAACAAGAAGAACAAAGACTTCATCTAGGGCAGTGGGTTTATGAATTAATGAACCATAGGTGAACACATCAGCAGTGTTAGTAGATAATTAATAGAAAAATTAATATATATTTTCTCTATCTTTCTTAATTTTAATGTCACTCGACCACATCTTTGTTGGGGCCTGTAAATAACATCGGGAAATAACACGCTTCTTATGTCTTTGTTGTTTTGTACTTTTCTCAACATTAGCACCAATTCCACACATGTTACAGGTCTGCAAATGATTGAGAAGGACCACACTTGTCTGCACTGCACTAGTAATAATAATAATTATTATTGTTTGCACTTTTCAACAAATCTGCACATCTTTGAAGGGGGGGTGTGTTCAAGTTGTCCCAAGTCCTGGGAATTCAGTTTGACACATTATTTAGTCACTTAAGTTCATAAAATTATGGGGGAAAATTCAATAACAGTGTCAATAAGAGGTAGAGACTGTAGGACACAGATGTGACACAGAGCTCAGTGATGCCTGGAAGAGCTCCCGTTACTACAAACTGGAACCAGAGGGTATAAATTCTCTGCTCCACATCACATAATGATGTCCTTTATTTAGTTTATCAAGTGGTTGACGTGTCCTCGGTGCTAGCATATCAGATGGATTACATTATTATCCGTTTTCTGTCCTAAAAGTGTGTTCACCCCGGTTAGAGTGTGAATACTTCACACACGTCTAGGATTCAAACAAAAACTGTTTGTCTGATGATAAACACACTTTGATCTTTTGGACGGAGAACAGGCCACATGAACTGAAATGTCTTCACCTAAATGTTCTGCTATTTTTCTCCTCTCGGTGAATAGAAAGTAAAACATTGTGTTTTTTTCTTTTCCTAACTATTTAGTCATCTTTCTGTTTCCAAACTCCAAGTGTGTGGGTTTCATCCAGTCCACTGTGAGTCAGCTGGAAAATAGGCGGGTATTCAGTGGTAAAGCACTGCAGGCTTTCTCTTTTTGAATCTGTTGGTTTGGTTATCTTGTGTGGTTATTTTGTCAATGTGAGCTTTTCTTATCTGCTGTTCTTTCAGTTTTCCCCTGAAATCTATTTGCCATTGTCAGTGAAATATGAGGCAAATAATCCTGTGTTTTGTGCTGGGCCACTTTTGCGCAACACAAGAAGGTCTATGGCTTTCTTCGTGTTTAGTTTTAAGGACAAACCTAGGGGAGCACTAGTGGCCTAAAGGTTATTGTGCATTAGATATAACCACAACATCCCCCGTCTGTGTGACTGCTATATAACATCAACCTTTCAAATACAAAGAGCAAATCTGAATGAAGTGTGAAACCACATAATCTCATATATACGCTATGGAGTCTCAGTCCCACTAGACAAAATGCAAGCAAACCTTGACTGGAGGAGCGACAATTAGCTGCACACCATAAAACCACAATCAAATCTGCCTTACCCTGAGAGACTGTTGCCAGGGATGAGTTGTGTTAAACACACCAAGCAGGAAATGCACATACTTCCACACAGAAACCATCACAGAGAAGAAAAAACACAGACACCATGACCCACAAACAACATAATTAGATTTTTCAACAAATGGCCATGCTATATTTTATGTCAAACTGACATGTAAAAATGTCTTTTGAGGAATACAAATATTGCAGGGTCATAAAGCATCAGAGTGACACCAATCTTTTTAACCACAAAATGTTTCTGGCTGTGGTAAACACATTTTCAATTTATGCCGGCAATTATGTTGCTAACTTAGTCAAGTATGTACACACATATATGTACATTAGGCCTCCAAACAACATTTGATATCGATTTCTCAAGCATTACTAATCCGAAGGATCTTTCATTAGAAATGCACGACAGGATGTCCCTGGCGTAGTTTTTAGTGGTTACATAGGAAGAGCTATGTGTGAGGAGGACCAGTTGATAACACGTGGTCACTGTGATGTCAATATTCATATTCAAATGAATAATAATGATTTAATTAATCCCCATTGGGGAAATTGTTGTTTGGACAGCTGCTAGACCTGTGTCTGCGCTACACACCACGACATGTAGCTTTTGTGGAGATTCGAAGCGCCACCCCTTAGGTTGGAAGACGACTTCTCCACCCACTGAGCTGTCACACCGCCCTAATTAATTAAAAATAAGCAGCTGGTTTACAAACAAAACCATCAGAGAGTGTGAACAGGGCAATGTACATCTTTTACTTCACTGTATGTAGTTTCAACAACACATTTATTGTTGGTTTGCGGTTTTTTATTTATGTAACACAAATAATAAGCCCATTTAGAAAATCAATCTGCAACAAATCTTCTAACCAAACAACTGACATATGTTTTAAGTGAAAAATACCTATTGGTTTTAAATTTTGTGATGTGAAAATGTGCTTTTTCCTTCAGTCATCCACAATAATATATCTTGGGTTAAGCAATTTGATGATTGGACATCATTCTAATTTGTTTTTGAACTGAGAATATTTTCACCCGATCCATCAACAATCATGAAGTCACAGTGGGCACACTCCTCTGTTCTTCTATTACCAGAAAACATCGCGTAAATCTAACTTACAGATGTACTTCTCTGCACAAATGTGAGCCGTCTGACTTGGGAAAACACTAGGAATTCTGTATTAGCGATAATGATGATAGCCGTGTTTCATAAAACACACAATGTTGTCATTATGTGAAGCCAACCTTGTGGGCTCCTGAGGGTCTCCAGGTCGGAGCTGGGGTCAGCCCCTGTCCCTCCAGGCTGTGGAGCCTGGCCATGGGTCAGGTCTAATTGAGGCATTTACTAGGCAGCTTTTCATTTAGTATTAAAGTGAAAAGTGAGTCTAAAGACGGCCTGAAGCTCCTCAACACACACACATTAAATCTGTTCCTTGCTGTTCCTCCGCAGAGCGGATTAGAAGTGTGTTTAAAGGGCTTGTAGAGTGTTGAGGAGCAGCCTCAAGCCACGATTAAACACACTGAGAAGCTTTTCATATACACTCAGACACATTCAGCCTCAAAAGCAACAATGAACCTTACAAGTCACTTTCATATCTCTGAAGCCAACTTTCGACCAGTGCTTGGCTCTTACCAAAATCTCTCCAAAATAACCCTGTGGACAATATGTAATTCTGTAGAACAAGAAAGCATTTGTGTACTTTGCTTTCAAAAACATGTGGGAAATGATTTTTTCTTTGTTTTGGAAGTTCTACATTTGCATTTGTATGTAGGGACCAGGAGAAGAACCCCCGTGCAAAATCAAACTCAGCTGACAACGGCCAGCAAAGAAGACATTTTTTATATTGAGGAAATAAAGGAGAACGAAATCAGTGAGACAGAGGGAACGAGAGAGGAGCCAGACATCCTCTTCAGCCTGAGGGGCTGTCAGTTTTGAAAAGTATAGAGAACAAAGATGAGATTGCAATGCAGTTGAAGGAGTTGTATGCAACACACGCACACATAAAAACACAACATTGAAGTTTCTCAAATTCCACAAAAGTTGAACATAAAGTGAAAAGAGCAGAGCTTTACAAAAGAAAAGTTGGATTCTAAAAGCTAAAAAAGTCTGACCAACAGGGTGATAGAGTTCACTCAGAAGCCAACCAGGTGCTGAAAACCACTGCAGAATAAAACCCATTCAGTCAGGAGACGGGAGAAGAAGAGGGGTATGTTTAATGAGAGTGTCACTGCGATCGCTAATATACTTTGCATTATTTACACCTAGCTGTTTATGCCCTGTTGTAGACTTCGTCCTGCGGACGTGCTGATTGAACATTCCTCTTGACATTAAGGAAAACTAATCTGAAATAGAGTTGTCAAGAGTTTGCTAAAACAGCTCTCAGCAGGGCAAAGGCAGCATGGTGCGGCCACTCAGCAGTGTAGTGTTAGACACGCTGAGCTTGGATCTGCTGGGAAGAAGCCGTTTAACAGCAGCTTAATCACAATCATCAATCAAGAAATGCATCTATATTTATGCAGAAGATGGCGCACATTGGAATCTATCTGTAATGATTCACAGCCTTTATAAAAGAGCCCGAGTTTTAATATGACAGGGTCAGTAGGGTTATTCACACAAGCATCTCTCTCTCTCACACACACACACACACACACACACACACACACACAATGCAAAGCAGCAGCAGCAGCAGATTGTCCTGCTTCTTCCAGTCTTTCCATCCCGCTTATGTAATAGTGTGGATGGAAACCTGTTTAGATAACCTTCAGCTGGCTGAGTGACTGATTGCGTACATACTCAGGTGGACCAGACCTACTCAGCCATTTGTGATGTTGATGGAGTGATCCATCTGTCTGACAGCCAGCCTGCTGGCTGTGAGCCTGCAGGCAAAAGCGGCCACTTTGTCTGCTGCTGGAAAACGGACTGAGATGATTGCAAAGCTCACCTGTAGTCCTAGACAATAAAACATACGACGTATGTGTTCGATAAGAACTTTTGGTATTAATTTTGATCCTTATAACTTGTGGAAGTTTCAACAGTACCTTTTGAACTCACTTTGTTTTATTTCCCTGTGTAGAGCAACCTTGCAATGATCACAATCTTTCAATAACTGTGACTCAGAGTTTATAAATTCAGGAAAGAAGACAGAGCTGTATACCCATCAAGAGGGCAAACAAATGAGGACACACTGAAATCTCCCATCTCCTCACATGGAGCGTTTTCTCCTGCTTCTTTGGCTGTTTCTGTTGTTCCCTCTCCTTCTCTCAAAATCTCTGTTCTCAATTAGGACTGTCCTCAGGAAACTCAATCTCTCTCCCCATGCTGTCCCAGGAAGACACACTCCGATGCGCACACACACACACACACACACACACAGTAAGATACACACGTTAAGAGAGAAATATACACACATCTCACTCATGCTCTGACATGTCCTCTGTCCTCTTTTCTCAAAAACCGCCAAAACACTGAAGTTATAAAGAAAAGAAGCTCTTTAAACAGGACTGGAAAAGAAAAACAACAAAAAAAACTTACCAGACCTGGGATGTGAACGCCAAACAGTCTGGTGGTTAGTGAGAGTAAGTCAAAGAAGAAATGAGCTGAGAAGCAGAGGAGTAGTTGTGTTTGTTAGTCAGAAGTCCCTCTCAAAGCGACGATACAGCGCAGCCTGTTGCATTCCACCTCCCTCTCCTTTTCCCGTCTCGCTCTCTCTCTCTCTCTCTCTCTCTCTCTCTCTCTCACACACACACACACACACACACACACACTCACTAGTATACACCCTCTTTCTTGCCTGAAATCATTGTGTACTTTGATTCACAAACCCTGCCTTTGTCACGTGATCCAACACTTCAAATATACAGCACATATTTTACCAGCCACAGAATGCCCGAAGGAATGGAAAAAAGGGTCCGGCAAGCTTAGGTTTCAACTTGCTGCCCACCCCCTCCCCCCCTTTGTCTCACAGTCTCTCTTTACCTCCACTTCGTCTACACTGCACTGTCAGTCAACACTCTTTTGTTGGAGTTCAACTATGTAACTGTTTGTTTTGAATTTCTAAATGTGTTCCTTCCTTGCTCACTGTCCAAAGATAGGCCGGCACTTAAACACACACGGACATGTACACACTAATGAAACAGTCATTCACTCACAAATACACATGCCGCAGGGGGCTGCACACCTTTGGGGATATCAGTGTCAGCCCCTGGCTTTTGCTTCATGTTTCCAGAAGCCTGGATTTAGGTACTGTGGCCAGCCAATGCGTGACTTGAGGGGCTTGGGGCCAATCGAGGGCTAGCCAGTGTCTTACTGTGACTAAATTTCCCTGATGGTAGGCAACTACGCCCTCTCAGCATCAGTGTGAATCAGGACAAAATAATCAATAATGTAACAACAACATACTCTGATTTACATTTATATTTTGCATCGCAAACGCTTATTGTAACAAACTGTGTAATCAAAGCGCAAACAGTGAATCTCTACAGTCAACACATTAAGAGTTTCCATTTTTGTAGCTTTCCTACGCTGCAACTAATGTGAAACGTGTGTAAAATGTAACACACAACAGACCTGCAGTATAGATGAAAATCATACAAAGCCTGGTATATACATTTGATTTCATTAAATCTCTAAAATGACCATGAGCCATTTTCCATCTCTTAACCTGAGATGTACAAAGAGCCTTTTTTTCTGGCAGTTTCAGTTTCTCCATCTTCAAATCAGTTCAAGTGAACTCTTTTCCTCCTACAGGATTTTCCTAAGCAAATAAACGCAGCGGTTTTCTGGTATGGAAGCATTTTACAGAGGGACATTTGATGAAAGAAAAAAACTGTCCAGTCGGCCCATGTGGGGCAAAGCTACCTGCCTCTTCATGTCAGAGATGAAACTGTCTGCTACTGTGTGACAGACTGGCCTCACTACACTGGTTAGTCTCTCCACTACAGGGTGATCCCTAACAACAACAGTCAGCGCAGGTCACCTTTAAAGTCAAAACCAATTTTTACTCACAGTGTGACTGTTAAATACGTTTTTGGTTTATACATAACTGTAATTCAGTTTTATATTCATTAAGAAACAGCTAAATATTATGATTCATGAATCACGTCTCAGAAAAGCCACGTTTATCCACAATCAATGCTGTCTACTGTCATTACTGTATTTACTAATTCCTGTGAATAATCTGAACTGTGTTACCAGTACTTCTAAATGCTAAAAAACTCTTAGTGTTTATTTAATATTAATTCAAACCAGACTTCAGAGAGACATATGTGTGTTTTTTAATTTTTTTTCTTATTACCAGACAAGAGTGAAACTACACTAAAACTTTAAAGTTCCCTGAACTGTTATATTTTCCGCATTTTTTCTGCTAAACTAAATGTTGTAAGGAGATATAGTAGGGCTTGTCTCTAAGTAGGAAATACAACATATGACAGAACCATTCCTGCAACAAAATCAGATAGACAATAGATATATTTCAACAAAAACGACATTTTCTGCTACATTTCTGGCATCGATCACACATTTGATCACTCTGGTTACAAATGCTTAACTGGGAACCATCCAGTCACAGGTCCACTGCTGTAACCATCTGGGTTACTGCCACACTTTTCGGTGTCAGTGAGAGAGGTGAAAGGTTACTGCTGTTTTTGTTCCTGTGTCAATTAAATGCACAAAGAGGAGGGGAGTGTATAATGTCTGGCTGAGTCTGGAAGAAGCTGTTGTGAATTTCTCACTGTAAATCTTGGGGGGGTGGGGGTGGGGGGGGTTACAATCCTTTCCCGCACATGTGTCCACATGTTGATACATGTTCACATATTCAGACACATTCACAGACACTTTCTTTCCTGCTTTTGTTCTTTCTTAGTGTCAATAAGTGTAAAAGCGGGAACAGAATTAGGAACATGAGAAGGGCTTCAGTGAACCCTGCAGGTAGGTCATTGGAGGTTCTGCCGCTGATAAAGTCAGCCTAAAGATATTCAGCACAGAGGAGACAACAAAGACATGGAGTAAAACTAAAGAGAAAAAGGGGGGAGCTTATAACTTTCTGCAGAGCTTGAAATGGGGCACTTCTTGGCAGCAAGCAGTGGAGAAACCACAGAATGGTGCGACTCTGGAGTAGTGGGGTGGGAGAGGCAGGAGGGGGCTGAGGCAAAGGACAAGGAAGCAGGAAAAAGCGGAGGAGAGAAATAAGAAAAGAAAGGGTGAAGGAGGAGGGTGCAGACGGCAGGTTTTAATCAGCAACAGGCTGTTGGTAATGAGATCACTATCCTCCTGTTCTCCGATTGATATCATGTGAAGCTCTGTGGTGCACAGAAAGGCATGCAGAGGATGACAGACATGTATGGCAGACTCACTCGGGCACACATACAAACATACAAGCATGCACGCATGCAGGAAAGCAAGGATAGAATTTCATATTAAGGCTGGCAAATACCCACAAACCAATAAACAGTGGCACACACACACCAGACACAAAGGACCTTTAATTCACCACAACACGTTGCTGTTAATTTTCTTCAAGCAAGAGAAAGAGCTGACACAAATATAATCACACCCACACATACACCATAAACATGCTCGGGTCCCCAGACTCTTTTATGTCTTTTCTGTCTCTCTAAAGGCCAAACATGCCTACACACAAAGAACATACTGTACCAGTGGTAAGAGTTGGCTAGACTTTCAGGCAAAAAAAGGGAGAAAGGGAGAGTAAGGCCAGTTCGGTGCGGGGATGAAGTTAAGTTCATTTAACCATGAGCAAAATCTACGGGTACACAAACATTAAACACATTCACTGCGCTGCAACCAAAACGGTGCCAAAAGCAGATTCGAATATTTGGTTTATTTGCGAGTGTTTGTGTGAATGAAAAAAACAAGACAGGAAAGAAAAAGGAGGGTGGGGGTGTACATGTGCATTCGATGAAAGGCACATAGTTTTTCCTATATAAATGTTCCCCAAAATTCAACCATGATGTCACCGTGAACCTGTTGTGAACCCAAATCTGTCAACGATCATTACTGTCTCTTTCTCTCTGTGTTCCTTATTGCTACCTCCTGCTTTACTGCACTGCCTCTTCCTATCCTTCCACTCTGTCTCCGTCTAGTTTTTGGTCTTCCACTCTTTTTCTTTTGCTGTGCAATGTTGTCTAGCATGTTTCTTTTCAACACAAACTTCATATGCTCCCCCCTTACCTCCCCCTAACCCAACCCTTAAAAAAACACACACAAAAAAAAAAACACAAAATGCTCACATCCATTTGGAAAATCTCTGGTATAAGGACAGTTTTAATCAGAACATGCTGGCATATTTTGGCCAAGACCTGCACTTATGGTAATTCAATCAGAAAGAGAGGGGAAAGACGGGGGAGAAAAAGTGAAAAGGGGCACACAGAGGGTAGTAGAGTGTGAGACAGGAAAATAAGAAAAACAGAGGGAGGAAAAGGAGGCAGTCGGCGGATGGGAGGGCGAGGTATGGTTTGAGTGGTTAAAGGAGTTTGATCCACATATGGAGGTGATTGTCTAATTACACCAGATATGGGTAAGTGTTACTGCCTGCGGGACAGATGCTGATTGGAGGGTGCACCACCATGAAAATGAGGAGATTGGGTGAGGGAGAAATCAAGACCAGTAATTGAAGGAGGAGGAGAACAAGTTCAAGAGAGGTGTCGCGGCAGCTCCTGCATCATCTCCCCTCTCTTCTCAGTTTTCCCAAATTAAGGGCTGCTATGATAATGGCTCCTTCAAAGGAGGTCAAGCTGAGCCTGCACCTCGCCCCCAAATAAGGTTTTCCACAAACGAGCCGAAACGCCGCCTTAACTCACCCAGGCATAAAATAACACACACATCACAAGTAGTAGCGTCGGTAGAATATTACCTTCAAATGACTTACAGTATAAAATTTAAATACAAGTTTTAAGGGAGAATACGGACGTTTTGAGAAACTCAATGCCACTGTGAAATCTGTGGTATTTAATAGCTATAGCAGCTAGTTAGTTTAGCTTAGCAAAAAGAGGAAATCAGCTAGCCTGGCTCTGTCTAAAGGTTAGAAAATCCACCTACCGCCACCTCTAGAGCTCACTCATCAATACATACTATTTAGTTTAATTTGAACAAAAATGTTTTTATGTAAGCAGTTAGCCATTGTATTGGGCATTTTATGTCTCTGTTTCTTGGTTGGACGAGTAACGTCTTGATGCTTCTTCTAGTTGCCTGGTAACTAGTCCTAGTCAATTAAAAAACTATACTACTGGCTGTAAAAAGGGAGATTTTGTACAGATTTTCGAATGATGAGCTTTAGAGCTGCTGTTGCATTTTGTTATGTTCAAATAAAGCCATGCACTATTTCCACTCTTTATGCTAGACTAAGCTAACTGGCTTCGTGTGCGGCATACAAATTTTAGTAAATATAATCTTCTCATCAGCAAGAGAGCAAACAAGTGTATTTAGTGAAAATTAAATGGTTCTTTTTAACTGAGGCGGCTTCCACAATAATCCCGTTTATGGAGAAAGCGTCTGTCTATCTACATAAACAACAAAAATGCACATATGTCATGGCTGACAACACAATGTGAGTGTCATTATCTATGGACAGTGCCTTGAGCGTCTGTCTCTCTCCACTTTCTTCACTGTACAAAGACAGTACAAAGAAGTAAATACATTACACAGTCTGGATACAGAGGGGACGAAGCTGTCACCCTCAGGATAATCTGGCACCTCTTCACAAGAAGCTACCTGTCAACAGATCTCAGCAGATCTTTGCTGGCTGCAGAAAAATCTGTCTGCCTGTCAGAAAATGTAAATGCCCTTTGGAAGGAAAACTATCACACACAGGTTGTTACTACCATCCTACTCAACCATCACACTACTAGACTCTGTTTACCTTGTTTTTGCTTATGAGGAGAATGCTTAGTGTGTCCTAATAAATGCAGCTAGCAGTACAACCTGTCTTCGACCCATAGCTGTTTACTCAGGCAGCAACAAATTAAGTTATCTTTTTATACATTTACAGTGAAAAGGGACTGATTGGTCATTGGGCACTGTTAAATAACTTAGTTTTTCATTGAAACTGCTATTATTGAGGCCATATGAGTCATATCAAGAGGTGTTTCTAATGTTTTGGCCAACCTATTTAGAAGGAATGAGAGGGCTAAAAGAATAGAAACAAGAATAATCTTGAACCCAAATGTCTTCAGTACACACCAAACATAAATGGATTGGCCTTTAAATATTTTTAAAGGGAACTTTAGTACTCTAAATTATTCCATAGAAGGTGTGGGTACAAAGGCTGTATTTCCAAGTATCCTATTTATCTAAAATTAATACATGCAACCACTGTAACCTTCAAGAATATGTAATGACTACATTTTCACTGCCAATCATATTGTTATGTTAACTTACTGTTAAAATACTTGGTCCAAACTCACCTCTTCTTGTAGGTAAAACAAATCATCATCTCTAATGGTACCCATGCCAGATGAAGAACTCTACTGCGATGTCAGTGGTGCTGTTTATCCATCCATCCATCCATCCATTGTCTTCCGCTTATCTAAAATCGGGTTGCGGTGGGTGCTGGAGCATATCCCAGCTGCCTTCGGGCGAGAGGCGGGGTACACCCTGGACGAATCGCCCGTCCATCGCAGGGCCGGTGCTGTTTAACTAACGAGTGAAATCCAGAGAATTACAGAATTCAGTGTAAGCATGTATATATTTGTTTTGTTTGTTTAATTTTCATATTTTCAGTCCAACTACTGTCATACAGCAGTTAAACTTGAGCTTTAGATCTTCTCTAGGCCTACACTGATACGGTGTATGTAAAAAATAAGGAAAAACAACAAGCAGCCAAATATATTACAAAATAATGAAAAATAACGGGAAGTCAGTGAGAAAAACATCCATCTGTGATTATAATCCCCACAAAAACACTACAACAATCTGCCATTTTAAGAAACTATTGATGTACTATTAATGTAACTGTCAGTACTGAGTGTGTCACGGAGCAGTGTGCAGAAGAAGGGTGGGCACTGAAAAAATCATGCTCATGTTTTATGACCCTTAGTAGATTTAGATTCAGATTCCGATTTTATTTGTCATGTGCACAATCATACACAGTACAATATGCAGTGAAATGCTTGTAGACAGCGACCTCTGGAATGTAAAGAAATATAAGCAAGGAAGGGGTACACAGTAATAAAGAACACAATAATTTAAGAAACAAGTCAAAACAGAGAACAATAGAATTATGGAATAGAGACAGAATGATTATAGATTAGATAGACATTCTATCTAGATTATAGATAGAATGTCTAAGTAACAAGATGCCTATTACTAGTATAACTCTGATTTAATCACCATTGCTACTGTGCAATTCTATTTAATCTCTTCTGATATACAAACATAAAACCACATTTGTATTAGTGACAACAGCTGTTTTTTTAGACCTGACATAACATGAACATGAAAAAACATAACCCAGAAACAAAACAGTCTTAAATAGTTGACAGGAAGTGAGACACCACAACTGCTTTCTTTTAATTTGAGGCAAGTAGTTGGTGTTGACTATTTTAGGCCTTGCATTGTTTCTGTTTTTCAATTTTAATGAACGCAGCCCGAATTGACTCTTTATACCCATAACATCCAATTTAATCCTCCAGGCCTAAGATGCACATCTTCGTTAAACCACACGGAGGCACTGTTCAATTACTTATTACATTTACTGTAGCTGCCACAGTGAGTTCAATTCTCTATTGTTCACCTTCAAAAAAGCTAATCAGTTCAGTTATGTGACAACAAAGAACATAATGAAAACATGTTGTTACCCACAATAATATTATTATATTATTATATTTATTATAAATAAGTCAGGTAAATTCTTAAAACCACAAAAAAATTATGAAAAATGGTGGCAAACTGGATAGTGAGCTGAAATGGAGTTTAAAATATATTTTAATAAAACCACCAATAAATCTTAAAGTTGTAAATTTGTTTTGATGCACCAGTAAAAGATTCCACTTTGTAAAAAAAATATATATATATAAGTAAGATTAATCAGACTCATTCAGTATATGCAGAATGGTCCCTGTCAGTTATAATACTGGCCTATATACTACTGAATAGTTGGACCTATAACGATGCTTCTTTAATAAATTCATATAATTTGAAAAGGTATTTAATTATACTAAAAGGTCCTGCCAACAGCCATTACCCTGTACAATAACTTCATGATGACAGTCTTATTTATCCATCTATCAATAAATATTATAGTACATTTGTTTGAATATGAAATATTGAATTTATTTATCATATTCTACAACAAAGCGGAGGTGAAGTGGGCCAGTAGGCGGTGTCAAGAAGTCCTCAGAATTGGACAATAGGTCGAGTAAATCAACTCCCAGAGGTTACAGAGATTGTGTCACGTCTGGTTCATGTTATTATTGCTGTGAGTAGTTAGGTAAAACGTTTCTAAAGGGTTTACATGACAGTATAAAAAATAAATGTTTCTTTTGCCTTTCTTTTTTAATAAAATGTTATAGGGAGAAATAAAGTATTCATTATTTGTTACAAACACATGACTTAAAGCTCGAGCAGGTGTTTTTTTACTCATACGGACAATGACCCCTTAGCCTAATTCCTCACAAGTTGAAATCTGCAGTGAGGAGCTTCTCATTCAGCTCACCTATCTAGAATAAGAAAAGGGTTGTGAACAAAACCATTCCACCCAACCCCCAAGAGTGAGATACGTGACCTAAATTTAATCCTCTATATGCCTGCCAGCAACAAGCGGTCTCTCTGTAAGGACACTGCGGCTTTTAAGCACATTTGGGCTGTTTTACGATGCTCATGTTTGCACAACCAGCTCCTGACCTACATTTACTGTGTCCCAGCCAATCTCCAACGATATTTCAGCTTTCAGCAACCACAATCTGCAAAGAGAAAGGAAACGTGATAGGGACGGGGAGGGGAGGTGGGAGTCACGGTGTGCACCGCCCTTTCCGCACGTGTCAGCTCGTTTATGCAAAGATCGTCTATCTTTGAAAGGACAGCTACTCGTTAGTCAAAGTCTGCACAAGTCTCCTGTTCGACAGCGTTCGCGCATGTGCCGTGTTGTTCTTTTTTTTATTGAGCAGAGAGCACGTGGACAGGCTTTCACACAATTCACCTCAGGCTGTAAAATAATGCAGGCTATTGTCTGTATAATGTCAGGGGGCCTTTTATTCTTTTCCACTTACATTTCCTGCCTCACTATAAAGAGAGGAAAACGCTGAAACTTTTCAGTTATTTGATCCACTTGAAAGATAATCACACACCAAATCAAGTTTTGAGATTTGCACTTAAATGAAGAAAACACAGCAAACTTTAAATTGTAACTTAAACTATTAAGATTATATTATATATAAAGAGCTCTCTTGGTGAAATGTTAATAAATCTAAAAATATAACATAAACATAATAACAATAAAAAACTTATTTGGCAAAGAAACCTATATCTTCACTTTTATTTACCATCGTCCATGTAAAATCTAATCAAATATTCAAAAATAATTTCACATATTAGTTATTACTTTAATATATGCTACATTCACCTCAATTTACTAAACTACTGGTCTAAAGTCAACTATATTAGATTGGAAATGACTGACCGATATTTTTAAAAACTGATTATATGTAGGGTTTTTGTTGTTCTCTGGAGACATTCTGTTAAAAGCTTCTGTGACCTAGACTCATTACACAGCCTGGCAGCAGTGCTGGTTGGAAAACTGGTGGACCTGGTATAACATAATTATATTTAACACACTAATTAACTGGTGCTGTTACATTGGTGATTAAATGTGTTATAGTGATACCGGTTGATCCTGTATCACACACAAATTAATTGCCTGCAACTTTAATTTACTTAAATTAAACCATACAATGTAAAGTGCCTCGAGATGACTTCTGGTGTGAATTGGCGCTATAAAATAAATAAAACTTAATTGAATTGACTTCTTAAACAAGGCACCGCCACAACACGCAACACTTTGTAACACATAAAGAATATACAATAAATAATAAAACAACCATTTACAAAATGATTCCATTGAATGACATGCTGCTAACAAGTCATAGTCTAGGTAACACAAATGAAGCCTCATTTAAAAAAAAAAACATGATGAGTGTGAAGATGCATGATAAGCCACGGCCAAAATAGGATCTTTAGCTGCAGTGTATAGATTTTCTGGTTTAAAAAAACAAAGCTAGTTGTGTGTTTTTTATTGATCTGATATTGATTAAACAATCCACCTAACGGTCACAAAGGGAGGTTCAGTGGAAAGTTAAACTGTCATATGTCTCCAAAAGATGGAAATACTTCAGGCAAACTGCTCTGTATCTTGAGGGATAATATGAATGCATCTAAGCTCAGTAGAACTCATGGAACTGACTTTTCTAACCAGTCAGAGAAGGTGAAAGTACCTTCTGGTCAACTACTGCTTTGGCACAGAGGCTTAAAGCTAGTTTAAACTGGTGAAAACACTCTGCATTAGCTGCATTAGCAAACTTGACAAGAATGTAGTTAAAAGACTGGGTGGAGTAGGAAGGATTTGATACTTGGTTCTGATGACACAGGTCACCTTGGTGTAAGGAGCTAGGTAAAATGTATAAATCATTTTTGGATCTTGCAGTTTTCATTATTTAACTTGTTTTAAAGTAAATATTTTAAACAACAACAAGATCAGCTAAAAGAAGTTTATAGCTGGTGAATATCTGCTGGTTTTCTATAACAATAAACTTACTCTGTTTGGGTTTTTTTGACTTTTTGTCAGAAAACATATAAGATTCTAAAAAACACAGGCTTTTCTAATATTTTAAACAATATGATTAAGAATTTTTAAAACTATTAATAATGAAGATGAACAGTTTGTTTCATTTTATTATTCCTCCTAAACAGATGTAGATTCCTTATATTAAAATATTTTGATAAAACACAAATTTGTAACATGTGCACTCACGTTTCATAAATCGAAACAATTTCAGGTCTTTAATTTTCCTGCTTTAAAACAATAGTCAGTTGCCCAGATGAACAATGATGTTCTTGCATGCTGTAACCTTTCCTCCAACCTGTGCAGGGGACAAAATGACTTTCTTCTGCTGGTGGTTTCACTAAAAAATCCACCTTGCAAGGTGTGGCCAGGAGATTGTGTATGGTTGTAAACATGACCTGCAGGTACAGCCATGACTGGTGAGCTAAAGGCATCAGTCTACAGTGCACAGTTGAATCGTGTTCAATAAAAGTTATTAACGTCTGTGACTGTCCTCTCACTAACCACAGCAAAACAGTCTCTATCCTTCTCTGCAGATGTTGGTGCAGAACAAGTAAACAGAAACACCCACCTCTTCTCTCAAACTGGCTGGACTTGGGAGAACCATGAGATTTTGCAGGTCAAGTTAAACCTCTTCGTTGAACTTATTCATATAAAATTTGCTGAAGTGAAACAAAAATCTGCTCCCATTCGTTTTGAAAGGGAGCAGATATTGGTTTCACTTCAGCATTCAGAAGCATTTATATTTATTATATTCCCTAATAAAAGCTACAGTATGTACATGTACATACTAGATACTGGTAGGTGGACTTGCATGTATTGTAATTATAAAAATTGACAAGGAGTAAAGTCAGTTTCAGTATACATATTTTGGCAACTGTCTATTGTTTTGGCGATTTGTGAACCCTGGTGATCAGCCCAACTCTTTAGTTTTCTGTCCTCAGCCATACACACAGCCGGGCGATGATAGGACGGGAGTGAGACCTCCTGTTCGTGCGTTTGCCTGGCTTACCGCTGAGCCCGGGCCACTCATTAGCATAAAATGTGTGTCAGTAGGGCAGCGCGAGCTCACATGCCATGCGCACATGCTGCAGTGCTTTAAAACACCACTCCAATGTCGAACGTGCCCAATGTGCCGTCTCCACGCGGGGCCGCGGGCCAATGAGAAAGTGAGAACGAGTACAAGAGTGTGGGCGTGAGGGGAGGAGGGGGTGGAGGGGTGAAATGTTTTCAGAGAGCGTGACAGGGAGAGAGAGGGAGAGAGAGAGAGAGAGAGAGAGAGAGACATCCCTGATACTCATCAACAAACAGGCGTTGAAGGGACACACAAAAAGAGAAGAGAAAAAAACCGGTCACATTTCTCAGGCACCTGAAAACGTGCTGGTTATTTTAGGACGCGTGCTGCTTATTGATGAGTGGGGAGTGTTTAAACTACTTCCACACTGGTCATGTTTTGATGGTGACTGTACATGGCAAGAAGCTGAATACTCTGGGACCTCTGTAATTTAGAGAACCCTTTACAGTGACATCTCTTCACAGTCTGGCATCACAAGGTGTGCAGATGGAGAGTGCCCTGTAGCTCACAGCTATTCACCTCGGACATTATCTGGATCATTGAGAGACCTGCTCTCGTTTCATTTTAAAACTATTTCTTGCATTTTTCGTCGCTGACCGGGTTTTCTCGAGACCGCCGATACCCTGTGTGAACTGTTGGTCTGCGCTTTGGGAAACACTCTCTATGCCTTGGCAGTTCATGACTCTTTCACCTGTTTCAACGAAGCTCCTCACTGGCAAGCAGAGGCAGTCAGCCCAGTATTAAACGTTCACAATTACAGGCAGTATCACAGAACATCGGAACGACACCGACCAACTAGAAAACATGGAAAACAGCCCCGGTGGTGAGTTGCTTTACTATACTTAACGCCGTTTTTCTTGAAGGCTGTGCCAAGAGTAATTATTTTGAAATAGGATGCACTGCTGTATAACTGGGACATTATCGTGGGTGCATTTCTATAGAGCTGTAGATTTATTGTTACCGTGTATTAAGACGATATCATTCAATATGTACCTAGAACAGCTTGTTTTGAAACGCACTGATGGGTTTCTTATCTTCTTGGGATACATGTTCCTTTAAAATGTGCTCCTGATAGACTATTAAACACAACACTAGTTAAACCCCTTGGATAAAACTAAGCTCCGTCCCTGCAGCACTGAACCTGCTGTAACCGATATGACACATGTCTGCATCTGATTGTTGGACTCTGTCTGTGAGGACACACGCGCAGGAATAATTTCTAGCGTTAATTCCGCTGTTCAACATATGGCAAGTGGCCAGTTGCTTCTGGGCTGCAGTATGGAAAGGGAAGTCCTCTCTCGCCAGACTTTGCGGAGGACTTCCAATTCTCAACATGTAAACAAACTCACGTGAAGCGGGTCCCAAAAAGGTTATCTTTCAGCACCATGTTTCTTTTACCAGTATTAATTTTATTAATCTTATATTTGTGGTCGCATAAAGTGACTGTCCCGCCGTGAACGCTTGATATTGTGCTTCCAAACGAACAGGGGATGCATTGATGGGAAGTTGTTACTTGGCTGCAGTATGATTCATTTAACTTGGCTGTAATTGACTTTGGCTCTAGAGCGCATCTTTTGTCCAAACACATGTGAGCAGGCAGTGTCGAGGAGGAGTCACGCCCACTGAGTCAAAACAAGCGAGCCGTGCCAAGTTTTGCATTCATGTAGGCTACTGGTCATGACTTAAGGATAACTAAGGAGTAAACACGCAGTTCTGCCAGGACCTGAATCATGATCTAAATGGCGTGGGAGGGATCTGTTGATGAATGAGCCGAGCAGGGATCCTATCCTATCCTACTCATATAACGAGCGGTCAATATCCAGTCCATGTAGGCTGCTATTTCTTTAATAGATCATATTTGCCGTGTTAGTCCACAGCCTAAACCTGTGTGAACATCTGCCCCAGCGCCACTGTAGGAAATCTGCCGGTTAAAGTCGAAGTGAAAACCATATCACAGCGTTACCTGTCACAGGCATTGAAAATGTCACAGTTCATGACAACACTACTGACCAGCATGTAGCTAAATCCCTACTGAAATGGTTGGAAAACAGAAGACAAACATTGTAGAGTCCTTGAACACCGGATGGGTGTCATGTATTCTCCGTGTGCTCCCCGCGCAGTGCACTCTGGGTAGAACAGTCGTGAGAACGTTGGGAATCGTGCGCGTGATTTTTTAATACACAGCTACCCCGCCTCGAGCTGACAGCACGTGTATACAGTCTCGGCATCCACGTGCCGCGCATGATTCTCGAGCACCTCGCCCCTCTCGGTCGCTCCCCTCCGTCGCGCGCGCTCTGCTCTGCTCGCGCTCAGCTCGCACGGGGATTCCTCATTATTAACCGATAGCTTGGTCAGTGGGTCAGGAATGTTTTAATCGCCGGTTCTGTCGTTTCTCGATTTGAAACGTTCATTAGTAGTTACAATGAAGCCATTAAAAGCGCTACGCGTGTGTTTGGTATGTGAAAAGAGGGCAAACGTTGACTTGGGTGTGTTCAGGCTTTTGTTTTTGGTGACATGACTAACCAGTTTCGTGCAAGGTGCATGTCAGCGTAGTGCCGCTACAGTAACACTAAGTAATTAGGTTACCCACAACAATGGAGGGGTTAACAGAATCAACGTTCTTCTTTCACAAAGCTGCGCTTTTATTAACAAATTCACACATTCATACATAGGAAAACTGTAGCATATAATGGTAGTCAGTGATCTCCTTTCAACTGGCTGTAGCTTTAATGCGAATTACTGAAGAATCTGGGTTTATTAGTAATACATGCAAATAATAAGAATAGACCTAGGAAGGAATTGCAATTCAATAACCATTCCTAACTTCCTAATTAACAGACACTCCTCAAAGAATGACTAATACCTTAATGGCATTAAGGTATTTAATAGTGACCTCAAACATAAAAAGCATACTTAATATTTTTAAGTACATAATGTGTCATGTGTAGTTTGTGCCATCAGGAGCAATGAGCTTAATGTGGAGCTCAGATGTCAGTCCTGAAACTAGATTCCTTGTGGTTTTCAGCTTGACAGAGGATCACACTGCCAGCTAATTTCCATTATAAGCTGAGCTTGATTTGAGTGGCAGGCAGTATTTCTATCTCAGAATAAAGTATAACCTGCTCCTCTTAAGTTTAAGATACACTTATTACTTCACAATACCTACATGTACAGTTTAGAACTTTCTCCAGCACTGGATGATAACTGGAAGTTCATGTGATGTAAAACTAATTGGGACCTCTTAAATTTAATCCTTCTGCATCACATGGAGGGAGGCATACTGCCCCTGGACAGTTACACATGTTCACGTGAAAGATGACAGATTAGCTGAACTTAGGAGAGGATGAGCTTGATGTCTATACAGTTTGCGTGCCATGAATGCATGCCCAGGGGGTGCGAACACATGATGGGGGAAGTCATAAAGGACTGTCATAAGGACAAGTGGGGAAGCATTTTGTGTATTTAGTTCTTGAGGGGATGATTCCCAGAGCTGATTCTGCTACTCAGTCAACCCAGGAAACAATCACGTGGAGGCAAAATATAGTCCAAAAAGGGTGCGAATGTCATTGTCAATGTGGAATCTGGGTGTGGAACTTGCTTGATAGTAGTGTAGGGTATGAACCCTCTGCAGGTGATGCACCTACATTAGGTCTTATCTTCCTTAAGTAATCACTCAGGAAACTGCACATGTCACAATTTGTGTGTGAAGGAACGTGGCAGCCTTCCTGGAGCTGGAGTAAACCATCAAGTCCAAAGTACCTTATATGCAACACTGACACATGTAAGCAGTGGAATTAAGGAGGCACTTAGGGCTAAAGAGAAATGCAGCACGTGTTTTCTCAAGGAGAAATAGCATGAGAGACAGGGGAGGCTTTTTCTCCGATTATTCAAGGTCCCTTGGAAGAAATGTGCACAGAATGACTGTATCTGAAGTAATGTAGTAACAATTCCACCTTTTCACTTCGCTGTAGTAATGTTTGGCAGAATAGAGCAGAAATCTGATGTAACATGTTTGTCTGATAATGACATATGCATATCATAATCGTGAATGAAGACTGTACTGATTGTACATGGGAAAAGTTTCGAGTAGGCAGGCTTTTACGTGAAGGTATTTAAACACCAGATAAATGATTTAATCTACAATAGAAAGCAGTGAATGGCATCACCAAAGAAAAAATAAAATTATGTCAGCCCTAAAAATTGGTAATTAATGTTTGGTTCATTTGTTGTTTTAATTTATCAGTGGCCAGTAACAATGTGACTGTTCCCTTCAGTACAGTTTCTAGTGACTCTTTGCATTGACAGAAGGTAACCGTGCCCTGCTTGCTTTCCTGTGTCTGCAGTCACAGCATTAAAGCCTTCTCTATTCCAAACGTGATCTGCCCTAGCGCTTGTTGTTGTACTGCTGTTGTTGTCTACACGAGACTGCGCAAAGAGCCTTGTGAGCCGGGCGGGAACTGTGTCAAGAGTCCATGTGAGCTCCCGGTCAGGTGGCTGGCAGAAAGAAGGGTCTGCCGGCCTGGAGCCAAAGTGGGGCGGGAGAGGGAGGGAGGAGGCGATAGGAGAGGAGGAGGCTAAAGAGGAAGGGAGGGGGGGGTGGAATCAGAGGAGAAAAGACTCAGTGGTGAAAGCGAGCAGGCAGGGAGCTGGCTGGATCAGCTTGCACGTGAGGGGCAGTCTTTCATCTTCGTGGGAGGAACGCTGCATGAAAAAGGGTGGGGTGGGGGTGGATAGGTGTTATGTTGACGGGTATTAGGCATTTCCGAGTGGAAGTGACACCCCTAAACAAAAACCTGTTTATGGCACTAAGTGTTAATGTATAGTGAATATGACACACCCCGTTATATAGTTAGCTGTTACACATGGCTGTGAAATATAATTAACTTATTCCTTGATCCAGGAGGTTTCGTGATGCTTAAGAATTAATAGTCAGTGAAACACACAGGCAGTATGATCTCTTTGTAACAGTTGGCATGAAAAAGTCTTTGTGCATAAATCCAGGTCAGAGTTGTTGTTGCACTCGCTGTGACATTTCTCCTAAATTATTCATCAGATCAAATTTCCATTGTTCCAAAATGATCAGTGTTTTTTGTGCGTTTGTAAAAGTCTGCCAAGCAAACACTCCAACCTGTCAACCTGCATTTTCACCCATCTCTCATTCTCCAGGTGGTGTTATCTTGTATGCCGGCTCATCTGGCAGCGCCAGCCCAAGCCCTGGCAGCCCTTCAAGTGGATACCAGACCCAGTCACCCTCCTCCCACTCGCAGCCTTCATCCCCTGAGGGTGTCTTCTTTCAAGATATTGGGACCTTGAAGCAGAGAAGGGAACAAGGGGGAGGAACTCCTTCTCCCAAGATGGTCTTCCAGTTTCCTGAAGTAAACAATGCACCAGTTGCCCCAATTACAACAGTATCATCAGCAAACTACAGTCATCCCACAGTGGCTAAAAGACCTTGTGGTTTCACTGGGACATTCACCAGTAAGTACCAGCTCGTGTCCTACCTTCCTGTCCTTTATACCTTTACCTGACAGCAGCTGTTGTATTTGTGTCTCTAATGATGGATGTGTGCTTCTTTCGCAGAGACAGGAGGTATGGTGCTTTTGTGCAAGGTGTGCGGGGACATCGCATCTGGGTTTCATTACGGTGTGCATGCCTGTGAGGGCTGCAAGGTGAGACTAAACAAAGACAGTATTATGTCATGTGTCTTTTAGGAGTGGAACTGAAAACTACACGGACACACTACAGGCATCATTTAAGGTCTTTATTCTTCTTGTGCCTTCTCCAGGGTTTCTTCAGACGCAGCATTCAGCAAAACATCCACTACAAGATGTGTGTAAAGAATGAAAACTGTCTCATCATGCGCATGAACCGAAACCGGTGCCAGCACTGTCGCTTTAAGAAGTGTCTCTCCGTGGGCATGTCCCGAGATGGTGAGAGTCCGCGCTAATATACACACACACGACATATTTCTATGTAGGGATGGTTTTATTGAAAAATGTGGTGCACAGACACACTGAGAAGCAGTCATAGTTAACAGTATACAACAATCGATTGTTACAGCTTTGACAGGGCAATGATTGTCTCTCTCCTCTTAAAAAAAGAAAACCGCGTTCTCATATTATTGTCTATCCTCTCTCTCTCTCTCTCTCTCTCTCCATTGTCCTCCCTTTGTCTTTTGTTCCTCTCTGCCCCCCTTTCTCCTCGCCCTGCTGTCTGATTTATGGCATACGGAGCTTGAGAGTCCCTGTAGTCATCAGTCATGGAGAAACTGTGACAAATATAGTTTATTTGGGGAACTGGGGCACAAGTTGTTTGATTACCCACTGCAGCTCTGCCTTTTTTTAACACTGACATTTACAACCAATCATCTGAGACATAATGTTATTCTGTCCCGTTAATCTCAAAACCTACAGTATATTTAGAAGAATATTAGCACGACTAATCTGCTGTACTGCATTATTACACCAGAGGAGTCCAGTCTCCTGGGAAATGGCTAAGCTAGGTGATAATAAATCATTTTTCTGGAGCAAACATTTTTAGCCGAGCCAAAAAAGACTCAATGTGGATGCAAAAAATCCTCTGCTAATTCATTAGATTAACCCTATGTTACATATTTCCAAGGTCTGTATATGAAAGGTTGTTTTAGCCCACAGCTATGCTACACATCCCTAAAGACACTTTCTATTTAATTTAATGTAGTCTTATACATAATATCTGTTTGCTAATTATTACTGAAAGTGTTTTTTCAAAATTTCTAATTTTTTCATCATTTTTTAATTTGATCAATTTTTTGTTCTACTTTCAACCCATGGCCTCTTCACTTCTACCTGCCTCTCTTGTCTTTCTGACCTTTTCACTACTCGCTCACTCTGTCACTTTGCTAATGACATCATGTTCAGTGCTGTTGGCCCAGTGACCTACTTCCACAGGAGAAGAGAGCGCGAGTGCTCAACTGAAAGGCAGAAAGGGATAGGGAGGAGGGGGAGGTGGTATGGCACACAGCCTGCTATAAATAGTGCTGTCAGTGGAGGTGAGCTATTGAAAAGGGGGAAGGGAGAATAGTAAAGGCTGAAGAGGAGGATGAAGCAGGCGAATGAGATGAAGTCTTAAGTGTCCGTGTTGTGATGGAGAGAGAATCCATGTAGTAATGCATGTAGAGATGGTCAGATATCGAATTCATATTTTTAAAATGAAAAAATAACTTGAACTGTCTGTGTAATGTATTAATTAAAGTGCTGCCAGTAAGGATCTGGCAGTAATACTGGTTGCTGAGCATAAACGCTGACATTGAATGCCTTCTTCTGGTTGCTATTCTCCTCAGCTGTGCGTTTTGGGCGTATTCCCAAACGGGAGAAGCAGAGACTATTGGATGAGATGCAGAGCTACATGAACAGTCTCAACGAGTCAGCTTCCATTGAAATGGAGGTGTCGCCTCCTCCAGATGCCCCCTGTAGCCCACCGAACCAGATGAATGAAGTAGGGGTGTCCATATCGCAGTCTTACCGCAGCAACCTAATGAACGGTGACGAGAAATCACTCAAGATGGCTGCTGGCAACAGCAACGCTGGCACTTCCTCCTACCACAACCGTTGTGTACAGGAATCTGCACTATCGCACACAACAACCCACGCGAAGCACACAGCCCAGAGGGAGCAGAACCCGACATCAAGCTACCATGTCCCCACAAACTGCCCCGTCGCGAGCACCAACAATGGAAACTCCACAAACCTCAACAACGCCAAGTACAACTTCTCCTCCAATCAGAATCAGTGTCCAATCAATGGCAGCTTATCACCTCAGTCCTACGCAGCCAATCAGAATGGTTTCCCAGCCAGTAATTCCCAGAACCAAAACTCCTGCCCATGGAAGCTGAGTGGAGGTGCCAAAGTGCTGGTGAGACTTGTTTTGTTTTGTTTTTATTTTTCAGAATGCAAATATTTATCCGTTCATTGTCAATAAAAATCCCTAATGCTCTCCTCGCTGTCTCTCATAGGCATGTCCACTCAATTCATGTCCTGTGGCTCCGGCCAGTCGTTCCAGTCAGGAAGTGTGGGAGTCTTTCTCCCAATGCTTCACCCCTGCTGTTAAAGAGGTAGTGGAGTTTGCAAAGAGCATCCCAGGCTTCCAGACTCTTAGCCAGCACGATCAGGTCATGCTACTCAAATCTGGCACTTTCCAGGTACTTCCACTTAAACAGAATTTGTTGGTGTGGTCTCTAACTTTTTTTCTTTCGCTCTGAAGCTCTTTTTAGTTTCTAATGTAGGAATTGTCTTCTTTTGTTCACAGGTTCTCATGGTGAGGTTCTGTTCCTTGTTTGACCCCAAGGAGAGGTCAGTGACCTTCCTCAATGGGCAGACGTACTCACTGGCATCACTGAGGGCGCTTGGCATGGGCTCCTTACTGGACACCATGTTTGATTTCAGTGAGAAGCTAGGATCTTTGGGTCTGGAGCCGGACGAGATGGCTCTTTTTATGGCTGTTGTGCTCGTATCAGCTGGTAAGACTTTTCCATCCATGTTGTCTATGCACATAAGCACATGCCACATGCAGGCACATTTGTTCAGGTCTAACCCCTACCTTCCCCTCCTTTCTTCAGACCGCTCCGGTATAGTGGATGTGGGAGCAGTGGAGCAATTGCAGGACAATCTAATAAAAGCGCTGCGCTCACTCATCACTAGTCGCCGCCCAGATGACAGCACACTCTTCCCAAAGTTGCTGCTACGTCTGCCGGATCTGCGTACCCTGAACAACCAACATTCAGAAAAGCTTTTAGCTTTCCGCATTGACCCTTGAGTTCCGACAACTCGCAGCTTGCTGAGGTATCTGCTTGGGGAACCTGCCTGCTTCCCATGCAAGCCTGGCCTGCCACATACAGTACACTGGCCTCTGCATGATCTGCAGTTGTGGGAACCACGCCAAGTCTGATGCTGTGAGGGAGTGGACTTATATCAGTAAAGGATGGAGGCACAGCAGGAGGCTCAGGATTCTGAACTGAAAATACTGATTTCTCCTCCAGCTGCTTTCAGGCTTCCTAAAAAACTATTAAAACATAGTCTGTGTTCTTCCTTGGGTTTGTCAATACAGCGTCAAGTCATCGCCCCCCCCCCCCCTTTGAATTTGTTCTGGAGACCAAAATGAAAACAAGAGCCTGTCGTTCCACACTAGACTTTGTCCACAAAGCTAACAAGAAGAGAACACATGCTCTTACCCAGAGAGAAATAAAATAGTGCAAACATTCAAACATTTTTTTTTACTGTACATTAATTTGTAAGTGTAAAATGCACTTTCCGTACATTGAGAAACCTCTTGAATCAATATATTATATAGCATTAGAAATGTCTAACACATTGTTGGGAGGTTGGTTTGTGTTTGCTCATAAGCTATTTTCACAACATGTCACCACATGGGAAATCTTTTTAAGAAAATCACCCATTTGTGATTGAGAAATATATAACATTTTTAAGAAATGGGAGTAAGTTGCATTGTATCTGTATGCGGTAATCATGGAGAAATTATTGGTCATTTTAGACCATGTCTGATGGGTTATATGTTAAAGTCTTCTGTTGTAAATTTTGTATATATTCTTTATTCTTGGTTCGTATCCTTGTTAGTCTGCAGATTCTTGGATTTGTAAATTAAGTTAGAATTGCACTTACTGTATGACATGTAATAGATTATTCTACAGACTGCAAAGAGAGAGCAGCATTTGAACCATGCGCTTGAATATAAACTTTTTATTTGAAGATATATAATTGAAATAAATGTATTATCACTCAACTGCATCACCTTGTGAATATTTTACTTTACTTTGCAGACGTTTTTATCCAAACTGACTTACCAGGAGCTAGTGCTCAGTGCCTTGCTCAAGGATGGGCTCAGAGTCAGTTTGTTACACCACAGAGTACCATCATTAAATGATGATATGTAGCATTTACCTTTTCATTTTCACGAAACCATCAGCATTGCATGCAGACATACCATAGAGATGTATCCTAGCAACAACGCGATCAGCCAATCGCACTCCAGGTCTCAGAACCATTAGGGGCTTTACTACTAATAAATTACTTCACTTGATTTTTGAGAGTGTGATAACAAGGAAACGTGACATCAAAGAGTGTCACACTTCAATAAACACAGGCGAACAAACAGTGACATTTGGCAGAGCACCGATGACAAGCAGCTCAGTTCGCAAATATGAGCTGAGGTGGTTTCTGTTGGTCAAATATGCAAATATGACACTGAAAAGACAATTGTACTGTAGGTTAATTTGGGCCCTGCACAGGCAAAGATTCTCCAGGGGTGAAGAATCAGGACGCTAGACAGAACAACGAGTCCTTACCACTGCTATCTAGTTTAGTGGAAGGCCTGGGAAAATCACGATACTATAAATGTTTGGGAACAGCTTCTATAAACACCAGCACTGGCCTTTAGAAATCTTCATTATGAGCTTAGTCTTCAGTTTAGCCTGTTATCAAGTGGAGACAAACAGCAAGTTCATATTTATTGACCTGACGGATATTATCTTCCGATGGTTTAAACATTGCTGATACCAACGCATGTTTTATATACTACAGAAAATCATAGATTCACCCTCACATTTCTTTTCTCCGGGGGTGACTGTCTCCTCTTTTATATTTTTGTCATTCAAACAATCACAAGCACCTGTGACTTATAAATGTCAGGGCAATGCCTTCATTTACAGCCCTAGAGTCACTACATAACATTTGGTGCTTTGCCACAACTGTGTTTCCAGTGATTTCTATGCATCGTTTTAAAGGTTCACATGCCACCTACTGGCCTGGACAGAAACAGCAAGGACAACATTTGAGCCAGAAAACTAGAAAGTTCCTGGAGAAATTTGAAGGTTCCTGCCACCTTGCACAGATGTACCTCAAAGCCATCTCGTCAATAAGAAAGCAGGATTTACCAGGCGTATGTGTAGTCCATCCTGTGAGCACATACCACGTTTACTATGTTTTCTTGCCATGTTAACTTATTATGATAGTTTCCTGTTTCCTGCAGCATCTTTGGTGCTCTCCAAAGTCCCGAGTGTCACTGTTCATCCTGAATCCTGGTTCAATTCTCAGTCAAGGCAACGTGCATGATGTAAAATCAAAGGTAATTCGCTTTTATTTTTCACTATTTAATGTGTCATACTTTGTTATTCACTGAAAAACAAAGCAGAATTCCTAATGTAAGGCCTCTAACTACAAGAGCTACAAGTACAAAACAAGTGCTTCCAGACAATATGCCAGAATTTATATGAATATTTTCTTAAAATGGAATTTAAATATTTTTTATAATTTTTTACCAAATTGTGGTGAAATATTTTTTTTCTTATTCATTCCAATTATTTTTTTTACAAAGTAGAAGTTTTACCGATCACTGATGATCATTATTCACTGAGTCATGTACACATTAATTCATTTAATGTTGTTTATTAAAGAATATCAGCAGGACTGAATAACTATACAAAAAATGACATTAATACTTGATTGACATTAGAATATTTTCAATATTTTACTGGTAGAAGAAAACAGTTTTGACTTTGACCACATTGAACGAGGAAGCAGCTACATACACTGAATATTCCACAGAGCAGAACAGAAACATAACAACAATTATGTCTATTTGTGTTTTATCAGCTTCTAAACATTGTGTGTGTTTATATTTGTGATTTTGGTGAAGCTCAGTTCATGATTCAATTTATGTAGAAAACCGGGAAGTGCTAGCATTTTCATGTGCCTGTGTGGGATTTAAATGTACCTCCTTTTATCAGGTCACAGACCCAGCAGAGTTTTGTAAGGGTCTAATCTGTTGTCACGTGACACCTTTTCTGAAATCTGGATATTTTCTGGTTCATCTCGGACTTCGATCTTAGTATCACTGTGTTTGTTATCTTGACCTGCGTACGTATTTTCAACGCTCCCCTTGGTGTCACCCCTCATCGGCTAAAGCTTCATGGCTACATAAATCATTTGAAACCACACTGTACAGTTCTCTTCATCAAAAACATGATCAGCTACATATCACTATATACACTACTGTTTTCACTATGAAGTGAGAGACAACCTAGTATGTGGTTGGACATTCACTGAGGCCAACATCAGGCAAGTGGCCTTTTGTCTACCTTGTCTCATATCATTTATAAACATGGGTACTGCATCCATCCATCCTTCCATCCATTATCAACCGCTTATCCGAGGTCGGGTCGTGGGGGGTGCCGGAGCCTATCACAGCTGTGTCCAAGCGAGAGACGGGGTACACCCTGAATGGATCGCCGGTCCATCACAGGGCCAACACAGAAATACAGACAAACAACCATTAACACTCACCTTCACACCTACGGACAATTCTAGAGTGATCAACATGAGTACTCCTGAAACAGACGCCTTTTAAGAAAAACTGTAGTTTTAAGAAAGAATCAATGAACTGAAGCAGATTTAACACTCCTGGTGCTTCTTTCCTTGTCTAGTGAGGGAAGATATTGCATTTGATGTGGATGAGGTGCTGTGTCCAGACCCACTGCGGAATAATTTTCTTTCTTTGATTTGGTTTGTTATTTGTTTTAGTTAAATTAGTTTCTGCACATGCGTCTCCGTGTGTTCTTAGTATTTACAGTTCTGGTTTTAATAAGTATTTATATAATTTTGAATGCAGAGCTTCATTTTGCAGAATAAGTGAGGTGTTTTGCTCTGAAGGTGAGCTCTTTTGTGAATTGTGTTAAATGATTTTCAAAGGAGGAATCTTGTCGCCCAAATTGTAATCACTCGAACAGACTGAAATTAGTTGAAATTAATACTTTTTGTCCATCAATCACTCCCCGAACTTGTTTTCTTGTCTTCTGGCTCCATCTAGTGGTGAAGAGAGAAAATAGTTCACAATGTCATAAATCACTATATTTATTATGTTTAACATAGGACTGGATAAACTTTAGCAAAGTGGTTATAAACTCAGTTTAACAGTGTGTCAAGGAGCAGGCGTTGTTACAAAGATTTGTAATGAATCCATGATCATAAGTCTATGTAAGGAAATGTTCATATATATATATATATATATATATATATATATATATATATACAGCATGAGTCATAGACTATGTCCTCATGGATTTGAACCTAGTGCAGCAGCCTATAGCAGTATACTATATACAGACTTCCCTCCTACTTTAATGACATTTATGATGAGAGCGAGTGAACAAATTCCTTCTGTGTGCTAACTTTTGAAAAACATATAATAAATATCCATCCATCCATCCATCCAT
>JAUMHF010000021.1:9369859-9386452 GCA_032359275.1 Microctenopoma steveboyesi
TCGGGTCGCGGTGGGTGCTGGAGCCTATCCCAGCTGCCTTCGGGCGAGGGGCGGGGTACACCCTGGACAAATCGCCATATAATAAATATCACAAAGTTTAAAATCATGCTGGTGTGTTTCTGCATTGTCTTCTTGATGGAGCAGTACAACAGTAAAATGAATACACGGTGGTGTTTTCTGGTAAATTCTCGGTGTCACTGATGGCAGACGTGTGCTCCATAATGTTCTTAACTCATCTCATTAGTCTGGTGTGCCTGTTACTAAACAGACCTCTTACACAAAAAATGATGTCATTGTTCTGGAAAGTTTATTTGTCGATAAAAAGTAAAACTACATTTAGCATTGATTGTAAATATACACAGCCATCTATATGCTGCATAATATATATTTTTTTATTAGTCATTTGAAAATATAGCTAAAGATAAAAAAGGTTAGTTGTACAACATGAGTTTAAAAGTTAAAAAGAGTTGCTGTCTTTAAATCTTTGAGCAGGGACTTCTGTTTACATAGTATTTTTAATGATGTGAGATCCTTTCACCTTAAATCTGGGTCTTCCACTTATCTCAAAATGTGGAAAGTCAAGTCAAAGTGGTAGTTATGTAATGCATATGTAATTTGCATATGTAAGTCCTTGGAGTATTTCTGGTGAGCCCTAGATTGATTATGTGTCCTGGGACACTACTCACAGAAAAGACATCAGTGACCCCCGTTTAGTGGCAGCAGTGGTATGGTCTGATTTCATTTCACGGTTTTCAGTTTACCTGGATACTGCTACAACAGCCTCATTGGACTAAGCGTAGGGGTGGCGAGGGATCAGGGTTAGGGGGAGATTAACCACATGGAGGCCTATAAAGCTTCAGTGTAATCCGCACTCTGGAGACAAATTCCGAGCAGTGACTACTCTACAGACAACATTTTCCCAGCCACTCGTAGTGTTTTGGGCATCACCAATGCTCTAAATAAGGAGAGAGTAACTGTAAATTCACAGATTTTGGATTGAAACAGCTACATACTTTAAAAACCTTGTTTCTGACTTCAGATATACAGGAGCAAAAAGGGAAAACATGAAAAAGGGAAAGGTAAGTAATTTCCCTCCTTTATAATTCAATTAGAGATTTTTTTCAACATCACCATCAGGTTAAAAATCTAAAGTCATCAGCCAAATAATTCCATATGTAATTGAAGATAATTGTGATTTATTGTGTGTGAAAATGCTTATTTAATAACCATTGTTTTCGCCACGCTGTAAGTAGTGCATGTAGTTCAACAACAGTATTATCTACGCAGGCTACCTACAGATGGAGTCCCATCACATCCACTCTCGTCCTTAGAACCATTTGGACCATTTGCTTTTTAGACTGAAAATAAAATCCATGCTACTGTACACTGGTTCATGCATGTAATATTGGAACTTTAGTAGCTCTAAATGATTAGACAGCTGGTTTAAAAACTGTAATAACTCTGCATCCAAATTTTGTCCTAACAGGTGAGTGATGGCAATGAGCCTCCAAGCTATCAGGAGGTGACAGCAGGTAATAACCGACCTCATCATAGGGTGATATATTCTGCTATTTATAAATGAGCATGACATGAGCTATCATGTTTTATAGTTGCAGTTGGAACTTTCTGCTTATTATATTGCTTCATGCCATTTTGAAACCTGTACTGTGCATGTGCATCCATGTGGTTTGTGTGAATGGTGGAGCATAGTATAATGCATCCCCATTCATTCTTCATGTCCTGTTTCTTTGTGCAGGCTATGAAGAGATGCAGGCCCAGTTCACCTGGGACGACAAAAGCATCAGGCGGACCTTCATTAGGAAGGTATGAAAACAGATGTAATGAAGACACATTACACCCACTATGTAAAATACCCGTCACCGTGATCAATATAATGAATTTCCTCCTGCAGGTCTACGCCATTCTGATGGTTCAGCTGTTTGTAACCGTGGCAATTGTTGGTCTCTTCACATTTTGGTAACTACTATAGTGTTTCTTCTGCTCGCTTGTAACTTTATTTACTAGTAAAGTTTTTGTTTTTACTAACTGAACCCTTCTTTTTTGTTGTCCACAGCGCCCCTGTGAGATTTTTTATTCAGACTCACCCCGGCTTGTACATGGCATCTTAGTGAGTGAAACACACTATCACGTCATAACTCATATTAGCCTACAGTTTATTATTTTGTTTATTAAAATGTGTGTTTATCCCTTTCCATCTCTGACAGTCTCCTGTTCTTCTCCACCTACATCACACTGTCCTGCTGCGAAAGTCTGAGGTACTGTTTTTTGTAATGTAAACAAATGCATGGGCAAATGGAAACATATAAGTATTAAGGCACATAAATACTTCTGGGTATGTACAATGTGTAATAAATGAGATTTTCTTTTGTACCTAAACAGGAGACAGTTTCCCTGGAACATCATTTTATTAGTTCTCTTTGTAAGTATTTCACAGTATTAAAGAAAAGCTCATTGTACTAAACTCCAGTAGGATCTGTACCTGGCAGTTCGCCTAACTGTGGCCATCTTTCATCTTTCTGTTCTAGACTTTGAGCATGGCCTTCATGATGGGATTTGTGTCAAGGTAGATACATGAATATAATTAAGGCTATATTTATGTGTGTCCATCCCCAGTATATGAGATGCTATTATCTACCCATAAAAAATAATAATGAATCCTGTTCAAGGTGGACGAGGGAGAGATAATTCAAGACATCTTTCATTTTCTTCCAGCTTTTACAACACCAAGTCAGTGTTGCTGTGTCTGGGAATCACATCTCTGGTTTGTCTTTCTGTCACCGTCTTCAGCTTCCAGAGCAGGGTGAGAAGAGCTGCATAATTTATGACCTCAGACTACATGTAAGAGAAAAGGAAATAAACCCATTATGTGCTTGTCCTTTTTTCCTGGTGCAGATTGATGTCACATCCTTTCAGGGTGTCCTGTTCTCCTTGTGTATTGTCTTGCTTCTCTGCACCATCACCATTTCCATTGTTGTCCCGTTTGGATACGTAAGTTTACTCCACATCCCTTTTAAGAAGAATTCGAAAATAGATGATGAGTTAAACACTTGTAGGTTAATGCAGGTGCGACAGGCTGCATTTACATCTAGAGTAACATTAAGCGATTAGCTTTAGAGATAATCCACCAGAGCACTTTGCCGTGTTTCTTAAATGAGCATGCTGCTTTCCTTCTTAACAGTGGGATGTAACGCTTTGTGCTTTTGTTCTGCTCTACAGATCCCATGGTTACATGCCGTTTATGCCGTGCTGGGAGCTATCGTTTTTACTCTGGTAAGAAGCAGATTCTTCATCTAAATCCAGTTTTTCTACTTAACTTACCAATGAAGATCATTTTCTCACCTAATTCCTTTCTCCATCTCTTTCCGCTACAGTTCCTTGCATTTGATACTCAGTTACTGTTAGGGAATAAGCGCTACACCTTGAGTCCAGAGGAATATATTTTTGCCACACTCAGCATCTATCTGGACATTATCTACCTGTTCAGCTTCCTCCTACAGATCTTTGGACAAGGCCGTGACTGAAGCTAACTCGACAATTAGCCTGAAGATCACAATGACATCATGGCTTAACATTTCTGAGGAATTACTGTTTTAAATGTCTTCCCTCGTTGTACATGCGTCAGAGCTCCGCAGGCCAAGTAAAAGCAATTTATAGATGTTTTTTTTTTAACATTTGGTTCTGTAATCTTGTCTACACAATCCTCGTCCTGGTTTTGTCATTATACCCTGACATAACCCACATGTGCTTAATACCTCACCTGTAGCTACTCACTGGAATTTCTTTTATGTGGGATTGTGTTGCCCCGGTTGTTTACTAAAGCTTCACCATCCTGTGTGTGTTTAAACAGACATTAGGCTGATATGTGGCTTAATACCGTCACGGAGTTGATTATGATCAGCTTGTTTGGCTGCATTGTTCTCTTCATCAGTCACTAAAGCAAAGATGAAGATCCAGAATTCTGAACTCTGCTGAGCAGTGAGCCGACTGATGAGCAAAGTTTGTTTTATACTTGTTTTTCTGCACAAAATAATATGTAAGTTAATATTTTACTTTTTCATGTGTCAAGTGTTTTCATGCTAAGAGGACCAATTTATGAAGGGATGCTTTGCTCAAATGGATGTTCTGGTGGAAAATACAGCAGGAAGAAAACCTTAACCAGTGGAGGTAAACTAACAGACCTATGATGCTAACAAAGACCAAAGGGGACAATGTGCTGTATGTGTAGCAGCATTCAGCAGTTTGACATCTGACTAATGTGACTTTAATATGGCCTTTGGAACGTAATAGGCAATGTTTTGTATTAAGAAGCTGATGATCAGAATGTGAGTAGTAAAATGGTCTCACTGCATAGTAAAAGTAATAGAAATGGACATAATATATTTTTTAAAGATAATGACGTGTGTGTATATTGTACTTAACCCGCTCATAAAATAAAACAGATTTATGTAAACCACCATGCTCGACTTACATTTAAATTACTGAATGTTTATATTTTATTTTACTTTATTTTATTTATGACCTCAGTTCCGAGCACTTACATTAAAATGTTAAAACATTCTGTACAAATAAAAAGCAACATTTTTAGTTGTCTTGTAACGCTGCTTATTTAAAACTACTGAAAATTATTAAATATAATTATTACTACATGTACATCTCTTCACATTTACCTCACATTGACTCCTATTCCACTAAATATGCATCTATATTATTCACTTTAGGCCACAGTCAGACCGACAGTTGCAATTCACAATACATGTAGCTTCGTTAAGACAATCAAAACACAGTTATTATTGAAACAAGACTTTTATTAAAAAAAGAAAAACGGACATATTTAAATTCAAAAAGAAAACCAAGAAAGAAGGAAAATCTTTTCTCAATCAATATAAAAACACAAGTTACAGACAATTTTAGCAACTCTGGCACAGGAAGACAAAAGAAGCCGAGTGGCTTTGCAAAATAACCAAATATCAAAACCTCTTTCCTCTAACAAAACTGTACAAAATGAGTTCTTGTATAAATAAGAAAACTGTTCACAAGCAGAAAGTGAGATGAGTCCATTGTATTTTCAAAATGTCCATGATTTACAGTGTTAAAGAACAAGATGTTTTAGAATTTCCTGTTCAGTAATGTCACCTTAAGAAAACTGGAAACTTTCCAATAGCATATTAATAGTAAACCTATGATTAATGTTTAAAGTCAAATAATGGGAACTAATATCAACCAAACTAAAAGAAGACATTTTGAAAATCCAGGGCAACATCCAACCACCTGTTTGGAAATCCTGTTTTAGCAGCAAAACATTTTGAAGCTATGAAACAAGCCATCAAATCTATATTATAATGGAAAAAAAAAAGTATTTTCTACTTATGTGGACTCAAAGTAAGTGCAAATGTTTACTTTAAATTATTGTGATCTGTCTCTAAAGCACATTATTGGTCTTAGTACTCCTACACTTAAACTTAAGTTTCTATAATTTTCATAACGCAAATACATTTTGGAGCATCATGGTTTTCTGTTATATTATCTCTGTTTACTAGTTTGTAAAAAAATAAATAAACACTGTATTGTAACAAGTGGTCATTTCATAGTTCCAAAATCTTGTTTTTGTACTATAATTGATGGCTAATACATGGAATATCATTTCTCTGAACATATAAACCATATCCATGATTTTTCCTTCATGGTGCACTGAATCTGAAAACCTGCTATTTACTGTGTTATCTGGACAGTTGACAAATCATAAAAAGTCAAGAAGAAACAAACAGAATGGTGTAAGTAAGAGGAAGAAGGAGGAAAGAAAAAAAACTATTTACAAAGTTAGCTCTCATGTCTGGAAACTCTCACTCTCTCATAAAAGCTGCATTGCTTGTTGCTCCTGGGCGTCTGCTGAGGCCAATAAAGTTCCTAATGAGTCTGTTGACACGCATTCCAACACTCCTTTACACGCTGGACCAAAACTCAGTTTTATCAACACACGTAAACAAAACCAGAGAATTTCTTGACTTGTTCGTTTTGACAGACGGCTGCGCCAAAAACTTTACTTAGCTGTCACGACGTGGAATATTGTTTGCATGTAAACACCCTTATTGGGATCCTTCTCTCTCTGAATCGATCTCATCGGCACACTGCACATGATCACCCGGGCATGAGAGTTTACCAGCGACAGAGAGCTAAAGTATGAGTGGCTACAACGTCTTTGGTTGCAGAACAACAGAAACACACAGCAAAAAACGTGACGTGGGAAAAAAATATCAAGACGAAACAGAAACATCAAAATGTGAACTCTGATAAAGACATTATCACTATTTTTCACTGGATTCAAACATGGTTGCAGAGCAGGAAGAAAAGCACTGTGTCACCCTACATCTGACATGACGACTAATCCGACTGTATTGAAACAAGCCCGCTGCCATTTCCGTAGTATATACAACTTAGTGTCAATCCTATGAGAGATCAGGCAGTTCATGTTCAAAAAACATTAAGGCTTAGCTAAAAATAGTTTTTGCAGAATTTGGGATCACTCACAAATTCATTCAAACTTGCTGTCTCACTAAAGGCTGTAAGAATTGTCTTTAATGGCACTTCCATGGTCTAGTGAGCAGTCCTTTGTAAAACCGTTATTCCTATTATCTACATATCTACAGTTTTTTGATGTATTAAAGAATAAATTAAAGTTCAACATATTTGGATGTACTGTGCGGTGACATGAGCTACACTGAACAAACACGGGCTCGTCCTGGATGTGTGAAGTCCCCCTTTCAGCCACAACACTGATGCAGCATCACTATGAATCTTTTGGATCAGCACTAAATGTGTAATAAGTGTTTGGTTCAGCTCTCCACTCTGAAAACAGGCCTGAATATATATCAGGCGAAGCAGAATGTTTGGAACGGAGATTGGTGTGATAAACAAAGCAAAGACAAAACTTGATGTGCACAAGAAACAGCATCAATCCCTACATAGAGAAAAGTTAACATCTACTCTCTAGGAAAAGCTACAATCTACAGCTAAAATCTACTTCAAAGATAAACTGATCAAAAATAAGGCCAATTAGCTCAAAGGTTTTCAAGTGACAGACAAAAGATAAAAAGAGGATAATTCACTTTCTACAAACTAAACATTACCGACAGACAATAAAACTCAGTGACAACAGCAGCATCGATAAAAGACTTACAGCTCCCGTTCCTTTCGATTTACTGTGTTCACGGGGATTTTGTTAGTCTTCTATCTCTTTTCCCTCATTGCTTTTCCTAAAGTATATTTAAATTTAGTAACTGCACTTTTTTGTACAAATAATTTTTCTGCCCCTCAGAGTATGTTCACTTCATCCCTTTGACAGAGGATGCATTTGATACCTGAAGGTTTGCCGCAACAAAACCGCTTAAAACCACTTCTCATGGACGTGAATGTAAAATGTTACACTGTTAACGAAACACGGTGGCCGTTCGTATGAACATGTGTCGTCGTAAAAAATAAACATAACTTAATATTAGAGCTCGTGATTAATGTGTGGGATTAAGATCCATTAAGTTCATCTCATCTTATTAAATAACTACTTTTCTATAAATGCGTGTTTCAATACTCTAGAAACTCTACAAAATAGAACTACAATTCAAATATAAATAGAAATATTTGATTGTCATTTGTTCGCTAATGAAAGGATGCTTTAAAGTTTACAAAAAATTAATTTGACTCAACTATAAACAGTCAGTGTTATTATCGTCTGTCCATGAATATAAATCTCTGCAGCAATAACAGCAATTAGGAAGAAGTAGCTTTAAACGGTTTGCCTCCCACAGTTAACAATGACCTGACACATTAGACCAGCAAAAGTGTTTGTTTTAAATCTGTACAAATTGTTGTTTCGCTGCTGCATACAGAATATTCAACAACAGACATCAGGAAATAAAAATAAATGTTTGCATATTTTACAAAAGAAAAAAAAAAGACACATTGTGTTTCAACTCTTCCTTGAATCACTCTGATTCATCCAGAATGCTTTTTTTAAAATAAGAATTTGTTATATTACGTGCACAAAAATAATGCTCTATGTCTATTCCTCCTCTCTTACTTTTATTTCTTGGTTTGTTAACGTCTTGTTATGTTCCTCTTTCAGTTATCAAAATAGATCAAAGCTTCTTTGAAGAACATTCCCACCTTTGGTTGAGCAACTCTTGAGGATGTGATCAGAAAAGTCCAATGATGTAAGTGTTTTCTTTTTTCTAAAAAAGAAAGAAAAATGCACACACACACACACACACACACACACACACACCGACACGCACACACACACACACACACACACACATTCCTTTTGTTGTCCATGTTCAAGTCTGGGTGCGTGGTGATGGTACGGAGCACTGATCTCTATCAGTTGAATCCAGTTTGGTTGGATTCATCTCGCGCTCCTGGCCCCACCCTGCACAGTTTTCAGTATTGATAGGTCAGTATTAATAGAACCTACACAAAACGAAGGCTCTCACTCTGCTTTCTACACAGCATTATACACAATGTAGAAAATCATTCTCTGAATTTGTTACGTCCTTCTATCTATTTTACTAATAAATATAAATATGTTAATATATATATGTCAATATCCTGGACTTTTTCTGATCACTTGAACATAATGATGCTTTGTCACTAAATCTCTACTGCTACCAAGATTCTTAAAATAAAACAGTCCCTTTGGCTCTCATGACTCAGAAAGCGTTTTCACGTACTACCAAACATCCACTAAATAACCCGTCTTTCTAGGTTTTGAAGCAACAATAAATTCTCACCATCTCATCAAGGTAGTAAAAATAAACAGTGAGAAAACCTTTCTAGCACTAATGGATAAGTAGGTCATAAGTCATATGTAACAATGATATGTAATATTATATATCATATACTGTTTATATAATATTGTTCACTGAATTACCATGTTAAGCTTAAAGCAGCATTAGCTGATGACCACTGAGGGAAATCAGGAAACACAAAACTGACAAACTAGAAACCTTGTGTGACCAAAGACCATCACCATCACCAACAGGACAATCAACGTTATGTTTATGGATTATTATTTCATCCCACCTTAGCTTCACTTGGTGTGTTGGTACGAGTAGTTTGTGTGTTCTGTGGGAGTCTCCATGGCGACCTGCTGCTGTTGACCACCATTCTCCTGAAACAGACCATTAGTTAAACAAGTTAAAGAGTTGACACTATTATTTTATTTCATATACATGTATGTTCCCACTGCCGTCCCCATCAAATCAGATGTTATTGTGCATTTTTGTGGATGAAGCAGGGAACAAATATCTGATTTTACAAGTGGCCTCTGCTCGCGTGTATTGCTTGACTAGCAGAAAGACAAGACATACAATACAATTTAATGGAACTATAAGTTCAAATGTTATGGTAAATGTCATACCTCTACCGGGACACTTGAGGGAGGCGCTGTGGTGTACTGGGGGATGTAGGCCCCCTGCATAGTTGTGTTGGCCGGAATATACTGTAGGGAAGGCAGAGAGAAAAACATAAAATCTTTGCAGTATGTGACATAATCAACTCATCTCCTGACTTCAAGAGCCACAGCGACACATTTCTGGCTTACGTACATTCTATGTGTCTGACATTAGTACTTACTGTGCCTGTGCTGCCCAGAGACAGGTGGCTAAGCTGCTGGGTGAGAGGTCCCATCATGGACGTGGGCTGAATGGACATGGCATGCTCCATTGTTGGGGTAATAACTGTACCCTGTGAATGCACAGAAGCACATAAATAAAAGTGTTCATTTTCGTAATGTGAATGTCTTCAGAGGTTTAGCAACAGCACTGAAAACTCACAGCTGGCTGCATGAGGTATGACTGATGGTGCATCCAGGAAGGGCTGTGTACCTGTAGATCGAGAAAGACGTCATGAAACACGATTCGTGATGTCTTGACAATCTGGCAGACTAAAATCAGTGTAGCCTAAGAGTCCCACCTGGTAGGATGAAACAGGAGAATGCATGTAGGGGGAGAGTGACGTCTGCGCGATCATTCGGTTTGGTGCCAGACTGTAGGGTGAGGAGTAGAAGCTGCCCAGCAGACAGAGGAAAAACATACAGGAAACACCGTGTCAGAAATCTCCAGCGGCTGTCTAACTATGTTAACAACATTTCTGTGTTTCTCTGATGTCCAGCAGAGAGCAGCACTTCACCGCAGTCTGAGTACCGTTCCTATTTTCCCGTAGGGCTGGAACTGTTTTCAGTCTGTTCCTGCATACCACTCACCCATTTTGTAGGGCTGTAGGGTCATACGCAAGCGTCATTCCTCCCTGGGAAAACAATACCCAGGATTTAGAAGCAGTGAGGTCAACACAGTGCTAAAGGATCTTCAGCTAACACACCCAGAAAGCGTTTCAATTTGACGCCAGCACAAAATATATTATATAAACACAGCAAGTCGACTTTAGGAATGGATGAGTTAAAACCGTCCGTAGTACCATGTCTCCGTCTCTGGCCCAGGGCCGTCCATTCTGGAGGTACTTCCCCTGGTTCTGCCTCTTCTTCTGACCTCCATCTGCAAACTTGCATAATAAGGGCTCTGTGGGCACTGCGACAGCAACAGATCAAACAGGAGAGTGAATTCAGGGATCACTGTGGGGAACAGGAACACGCAGCCTTGGCACTAACAACAATAATATCAGGTTTCTAAAACGCCAAGTAAACATTCCACGCACCAGGCACTCCTGGTGGAGTCTTTATGAATTTCCCGTTGAAATGCTGAATTATGGCCTCACACTTCTCCGTAGACTCCATTCTGAAAATATAATTGAATTCAGATTAAAGAAAGATTGAATGCCTCTTGTGGTGCATTATTACAGATATTTACAGAACTGCACCTGTCTACTCGCTACAGGCTGCCAAAGAGTGATAAATTATGTCATCGTGTGGAAGACTGACCTGGCAAATCCCACACCCCGGCTGGTCCCGTTGGCATCTCGCAGGATGCGTGTAGAAATGACTTGGCCGAAGGACTTGAGCATGCCCTCCAGCTCCTGCTCATCCATAGACACTGGCAGGTTGGAGATGTAGAGATTGGTGGGGTCCTGCTCCTGTTGCTGTGCAAAAAAATGTAATGTCAATGTACAAGCAGATCATTTTAGCCACAAGTTATTGTGATTTAGCAACTACTACACAGTTAGTGGATGTCTCACCGAAAGAAACGTGCAAAGTGCAAACATTTAATTTATGTATCACTGTCAAACATCTTTGCCATCGCATTTGCATTTGGGAATGGAAGATTTGTTGTCGCTTTCGAAATCTTTTTTCACACGGCAGAAATGTCTGTGTAGGCAGTAGTGTGACCTGTCTTTCCAACCACACCTGCTATCACTCTTAACACGGTTATTCTTCATCCTATCCGTGCACCACGTCAGGTATAGTTATGTAAAATAACCCAATATGAATACAAATATTTTAAGCAATTAACACCTGACCAATAAACAGAACCCCTCAGTAACTTGTCACCCATGCCTGTTCGTGTGTCTTCGCCTCAACTAAGGCTGTTTTTTTTTTAAATCCTCAGTCACACTAAGATATACTGACACATGCAAATTTGAATTTCTCTGCAAGGCTAAAGTCACACGTGGAATGATGTCTAATTAAGAGATCCTGATAGCTGCAACTAAAGTAAGGGGGGAGAGATTTTTCAGAGACTCATTTTATGGCACATGCTTGAAAGTGAAACCTTGTGTGACTGCAGAAGCAGACAGGAAGCCAGGCATGAAGTTAAAGAGTTCACAGAGCAACAGGAGCCTGGCAACCAGGAGAAAAGAGGCTGGGCTAAAAAGAGAGGAAGGGAAAACAGAGAGTGAGGGAAGAGGATACAGCAGGGGGAGGGTGGGAGAAATGAGAAGCTTAAAAAGCTGATATTTTATGCAGGAGGACGGGACTGATTGGATAGGAAGTGGTGGGAGTCCTGAGTAATTTAGGTAATGAAAGATAAAGATCAAAGAGCTAGAAAGGAAAACAGGATAGATGAGTGTCTACTGATTAAGCTCTCCACTGTCATCAAAACATTTTTTTTATTTTTATCACTTTCCATTTTGTCCAAACACTGCAGTAAGAGTGCTTACCACAAATAACATTTCTCAACGGTGCGTGACGGGAACTGTCAGATGCAAGTGGAACAACTCAATATGTAACCATCTGAACTAGTGCTATGCCTGAATAAAGATGCTTGTAGAGGTTGTCACAGGAGCCGGATTCGACAGGGTTGTTGATCAGACAATGCAGAATTCTTTAGCGTATGTTATTAAAAGTGTGTCACTAGCTATTTTGAATGATGATTTATTGCTTAGCAGAGCGGCCTTGCTCTCAGCCATAAGTCACCTGGTGAAGACACATTTTATGTGACTGTCGTCACATAGGTGTGTCCATATAACATTATGTAACACAGAAAAAACGAATGGAGTTTAAGGCTGTGTGACAATGGAACAAACACTCCCCCTCTTTTCTTTCTTGTGTAGCCCTCATGTTGGCCGCTGGCCCATTTCACATTCAAACAAACACTCACAACGTTGTTGATATGAAAACGCTGTTGAATCCAGCTCATGAATGGGATTTGCTGATGCATCAGTGTATTTTCTGTGCCAGGCCTTAGGGTGAGCCGTGCCTGCTGAGATGCGTCTCTGTGTATCAGGTGGATCTTCCTGATTGTATGTCCGGCAGCACATGTGAACTGATGGCTGAGCTTGAACAGGGAAGTACTGTGAAGTAAGAATGGTTCTATTTTTAACTCTACCATTGTTCCACTGCCCCCATGCGTGCAGCTCTTCGGGCCAGCAGCCTGCAGGCTGGGGTGTCCCGTTCAGGGACTGAGCATACTCTGAGGAGAGGAGTGCAAGGTGTGGTTGTGTGTGTTTGTGAACAACACTCTGCAGCAAACACTGTGAAGGTGCCAATAGTTGAAACTGTCCTGAGAGTCTGATGCTGAGCTATTGCTTGTTTTTTCTGACCTGAAGTAACCCAGTGACTCTAATGCAGTTGTGTATTATCAGGTTTTTATAGTGGTTAAGAAGGATTCCAACTGAGCACATGTTGTCTGAGCGAGTCAAGCTTTGGTGTCCAGTTCCACTTGTCCAGTACTGAGATACACAGGACTGTGTGGAACTTTTACAGCGGAGGTGCAGTGAACTTCGACTCGGGGTTTAGTTGCACTGGGCTGGTTCAGGTCAGCTTGCAGCAGGGATCTGTTACAGTTTTGCAGAGTTGGGCTGAGGGAGACCCTGGTATTATATTGCACTGGGTCTGTTTGTGTGCAGGACAGGGGGAGGTGGCAGGGAAATTGGGGTGGAGTATATTAAGTGCTGGTGTCAGCCCCAGGCCTAGGCCCAGACGATGGACAATGCCAGTCCATTGTGCCTGCCTTATTGACAGTGGGTGTAGTGGCACCCTCCCCTGGGTTCCCTCAATGGGGAGCCTGAGAGCCAGAGGGATCAGCTTAATGGGCCGACAAGAGCTGCTTTGACTACAGACACTTGGACAAAGAGCTCAGAACAAGCACTACAACGAGAGCATGTTAGCAATATACACAAACACAGAGATAAGGGTGTGAGGGGAAAGGAGAGAGAAGGTTGAGAGGAGGGTGAAAAGATGAAAAGAAAGGATCAATTACTTCTATTTCTAAAGTGTAGTCTGCATCAGACCGTTTCTTTATCCATTTCACAGTTGGCCATTATTACCACACAATGATGTACATCACATTCAGATATAACTAACTAAACGCAAGAAATTTGTAATCTTACCATTTAAAATGTGAAAATACATAGTCTACATCTCTGCTTGGGCGCTTTACATCACTCACTCAAGCAGTAAATGTCTGCAGTTCACCATGGCAATGTGTCTATTTGGAATAGCAACGGCAGTGACGGAATCTCGAAACCTGTATTTGGGAGAGCCCAGCTTCAAACCAGAGTTGTATTTGCACAGTTGCCAACAGGACAAGTCCTGCCAACCAGGTCACATCACGTAACAGTTTACCTTTTACACGATAAGAGAGGGCGAGTGTATGCTTGTGCAAACTTATGACTTTTGAGGGTCACAGTTCAGCAGCTGGCTCTTTACAGACGTGTATGTTTTGGAATCAAGCCTGGATGATGGTGACTGTTACAAATGTGAGGGTAAAAAAAAAAGATGTAGTACAAGCGGACATAGAAGCTAAAAGTCACTTACTTTGGCCATCTGAGCCTGGACCCCATTGGTCTTAAGAGCTGTAACAGCCTTCTGTGCTGCTGCTGGACTGTCAAAGTCCACAAAGCCATAACCTGTAAAACAGAAAAGGTTTACTGGAAAATAAATCAATATTTGCAAATATTTGTAAATTTATAATTTATTATTATTTACTTTTCTTCTGCGAGTTATATGAGAAGTTGAATATAAAATATAAAAGTACTCAGATTAGATTAATATAAATACAGAAAAAAGCTAGTCTTTTAAGGTTGTTTAAACATTAAGATATATTAATAAGTAAGCTTTGGAGGTGTAGGTCAAAAAGATCCAGTTTCAGCTACACGCCAATTAACCGTCTGCTGGCTGAACTTTTATATGTAGAATGCAGTAAATAAGTTTAGGCCAAAATATTGGACTAGTCCTCAACAAAACATCTATTAGCCAAAGCACGGGTGAAAATCATGATGGCAACTCTAACTTAAAAAAATTATATATATACTTATATTTATACATTTCACAACTCACCTTTACATTTGTTTGTGGTTTTATCCAAAATGGCCTTGGTTGACACAATTTTCCCATACCTTCAAGGACAGACAAGAATAAATAAGGTTACTGACAGGTGAGGTGACTTTAGTGCATAAGGAGGAATCTGCTCCGACCACATACATGTGTGCATACCAATGCTGCCACACTTCCCCGGGCTGCATGACTACAGGTGTAAACATGAATACCTATTACTTCCGTGCAATCACTTGTGTTGTTTTTCAGCGTGTCACAGAAAACTCTGTCTGCCTCCACCCTTCTGTCTTGGTCTACCAGTGGAAGCTGTTGTACAGTAAGTAAGTTCCCCGGCGTTGTTTTCAACAGACAGGAGACAGCACCCCGGGGCCAAAAACAATTTGTTCCAGGCCTGTCTTTAAACACACACAGACTAACACACACACACACGTACGCGGCTCTGTACTTTATTCTGCTCACCTATCGCTTCGAAGTCATTGTCAGTGGCAATGTTTGGCTTGCAAATAAAAATATAATGCTTCTAGGGAAGCTTACAGAAGAAGCCATATGGTATGTGAAACATAAGCTTGTGTCCTAACCTGTTATGTCAGTTTGAGGTTGTCAATAGAAAAACACTGCAAAGGCCAATCAGTAAAAGAGAAAATCAATGAATGCATTCATGCAGTATGATAAAACATTCATGGCATAAAAGTGGTAAATGACAACCCTCGTGTAAGATATGGATAATAAAAGGAGTGTTATTAGGCAGTACATCAGCACTACATTTTAATAGATCTGTCCTTGTCTGGTGAAGTTAGCCAGTGAGGATGGCTGGTGTTCCTCTGTTTGGGCGACATGGCGTCTGGGCGGAATGTACACTGTAACCTGATGCTTCACCCCTCCGATTCGCCTTCCTTCCCACCATGTTCCTCTCTCTCTCTCTCTCTGTTTTTCCACCCTCACAGTGCACTGCTGGGTCCAAGACTCCCACCTTGTTTCACTGGACATTTGTCTAGATGACTCAGATGTGAGTAGACGGTCACAGCTGAGTCCTGTGTCACGACTAGCGCTGGAGTCTAAAGTGTTTTTTCTAAACCTTGTGGCATTATTTACCCTTAGGTTTCTAATATCTAAATATATGCACTGATCATGAATATCACTATAAACAAGGAGCAGTTGCAACAGTCACTAGACAGACGTTTGGATTTATATAATATAATATATAATATATATAATATAATGTTCTGCTGCAAAAACATATGCGGGACTCAATGAAAAGCGGCATGATGAATAGACACTTTATAAAAGAAACTTCCTTGTTCAGACATAAATAATTCATCATCCATTACCAAATAGTCAGATGACCTATGCAGAGGCTATGTTTGTGGAGTCCCACAGTCATCTAGGAGCTGAAGATCAGTCGTTAGACATAAATGTATACAATACCATGGTGTAATTGAAATTTGTTTGTATGTCTTTGGGTATCCTAGAAAAAAATACTGTTTAATACTGTTCAGCTATAAAAATCCAATAATACACCAAAGCATGTTGATGAATCAACATCAGCCCCTCTCAGCTAATATCAGGCATGTTAGGTGAAACTGACTTGCACAACTCCACTGATTTCATTTAAAAACAGGGCATTTTCAGGAACTCTCAGGTCTCTTTTTGCAGATATTTTTGAAGGCTGTGAACATACACACAGAAACACTATATACGGGTCCTTCTTAAAAAATTAGCATATTGTGATAAAATGTATTATTTTCTGTAATTTACTGATAAACATTAGACTGTCATATATTTATATTCATTACACACAACTGAAGTAGTTCAGGGCCTTTCATTGTTTTAATATTGATGATTGTGGCATACAGCTC
>JAUMHF010000021.1:9386552-9414266 GCA_032359275.1 Microctenopoma steveboyesi
CAGTTGTGTGTAATGAATCTAAAATATATGACAGTCTAATGTTTATCAGTAAATTACAGAAAATAATGAACTTTATCTGAATATGCTAATTTTTTGAGAAGGACCTGTATGTAACCATGTAAACAGCTTTGTCCCCAGACACGCAGGCTTGTTTTTCTGCGATTGTGTACATCCTCATTACAACAATACGACAATACAGCATTCTCTTTCTCCTTCAACTTGCCCTATGTGTAAAATGTCGTTTTAATGTAGGTATAAACGAAAACGCTGCGCCATAGTCTGACATGCACCTCCCCAGGAATGTGTTGCAGCAACAACTGTGATTGGTAGTCATATGGAGTGCGTGCTCTTACAACTCTTCTCTAATTTCTGTGTTCCAACTCCCACATGGTCCATGTTTCAGCATGAGTTACAGCAGATCTAAATTCTGAAGGCTGTAATTTCTCAGCTTTTGTTGAAACTGTCAGAAAGGTGACAATTCTCCTAGTATTGAGGGCATAGCGGTGGAGTTGTACTGCAGTGCATTATATTAGGATGTGTTTCTAATGCTGTAGGTGCAAATGTTCATAATACTGCAAATGGTTTGATGACTTGACTGCTTGTCCAAAATGGATATAAATATATATACATAATTGAATCATACGTTATAGTTGAGTTAGTAGAAATGTCTTGAACATAATTGTCAGATTCCAAACTATTTAGAAGGAAACAGATGGTGTGAGCTGTGTGATTTCTATTTCAGTTTTCTTCTGTTTACTGTGCCTTACATACTGTGATGACTTCCAGACTGAAAAACACTTAAGTCCTACTGAACGGTTTGAGTTCCTAATAAAAGCCGGACTAAGGCGAACAACAGCCTTGTTTCATGTTTTGGAAGGAGAAGCCAGCAGAGTTCAAAAGTCTGACGTCTGTGACCCTTAATGTACCTCAGCCCCTCTGCCTAGGAAGAGCAGCCCACCAAACCATGAGGGCCACAAGGACGTAAAGAAAGCTCTGCCTCTTGTACGACCTCTAAAGTCTTTCCCAGTAGGGGATTCTCCTATTTTCCCTCTCATTTGAGTTTCCTCTTCAAAGGTAGCCCTCCCACCACTAAAACCTGGAACATACTTCCTGCAGAGGAACATGCACAGCCTCCTCTGTGGGTCTACACGTATTTGCTGCAACGCTAAATTTGTTGATACTAGCAGGAGCCCAAAGCCTAAGGTTTACGTTTTTGTGCTAAAACTCGTATATGCGCTGTACGGCACATGTGCGGAGTTCTACTTGGTTTTATGTGTCTTGATGTGTTGATTTTCTGTGAGAGTTTCCAACATCGAGATGCATGCACCAGGCCCACACAGGGCCCTTGTGGCAGCTACGATAACGTAATCGGGTGCACTCAAGTCTCTTTGTTTCACAAACCAAAAGCAGATTTCAGATGTTTAGCTGTTCAGGTTTTGATAATGCAAGCACACACTTTCTAATAGTAAAATTTTCAGATATAAGCTTTGCACATGTACTCCAGAAATTTGATTTTGAAGGCTTCCTTGTTTAAGGCAGAAACAAAGACAACTTTAAAAGAGATGTCAGATGTGGTGTAAGTCAGATTTTATTAGTTATGAACACACTACGGCAAATGATCTGTGTGCATAGAAAAAACCCACAATTCGCTTCTATAACCGTTGCACTGACCTGTAAAAACCAGTTAATTTTATCTATGTCTGTGTGCGTATTTGTGTTTGTAAGAACCGTGTACTGCACAGACTAGATTATTTGACTAGGGGTGTTTAAAGTTTAGATTCAACCTCACATAAGGCAGATGGTCGAGTCAGGACACGGGGATTCAGCATGCTACCCTTACCTGACCCCATATATCCTTCTTTCCCATCCGGATTCACCAAGTTCCCTTGTTTGCTGCAGTTGCAGTATCTGCCACTTTTTGGTTTCTAAGTTATGTTACTTTTTGTCAGAAGGCAGAAGTGTCAACAGTTCATGCAATGCACAGGTGGAATCTTTTACACATCTGGTGGCTTTGTTCATGTAGCATTTCTGAAATAAGTCCAAAATGGTTGCGAGAGAAATCCAGAGGATCTTTTCAACCCTCTCTGCAGGGAAGAAGGAGTGCATTGCAGCCTCTAAAGCTGTCATAGTAATGTCCTCCTCTTTGCCTTTATTGTTTTTCTTTTAATGTCTCTTTTTCTCCCTCACATTGGCCACGCCCCTCTCTCCACTCTCACTCCTTGATTGCTCCCTTCATCAAGCCTGCACACAGAACGACTTCTGAACATCCTTTCTCCACATTTGAGCAACAATACTGATCAATAAACCACAGAGAAGAAAATACATTGTTGGCTTTGGAGTGAGCTTCCTTCAGCAAACAACTTTCCTGTATGTTGGTCTTTGTCTCATTCGCTTTGTTTTACGTTTTCACATCTGTTACAGATAATAATAAACGAGACTTACCGTTACTAATTAATGAATTAATGAATGAGACTTACTGAACAGTAATTTATGTTGTTCACTGTGCTGTCTGAGGGATGTCTGCATATTTACATTTTCATAATAACACTGCAAAACAAAACACAAACAATCTTCATTAATGAGAGATGTAGTTGATGTACGTGGCCAGGAAGTTTTAGTCCAGTTTTAGTACAGGCGGCCTGGTAGCTCAATGGGTTGAGCATCATACTGGGATGCAGAAGGTCGCAGGTTCAAAACCCACTCTGACTCCTAATCCATCCCCTACTAGGTGTGTCTCTGAGCCAGACACCCAGGGCTAGCTCCCTGTAAGTCACTTTGGATAAAAGCATCGGCCAAACAAATTAAAGTAAAGTAGTCCAGAACGCAAATGTGTGTTGGTCTTCACCTCTGTCACTCACGCTCTCCCCAGGTTTCCATGTTCATCTTATGTCCTTTTTCCTCACTTTTCCTCCCTAGCGTTTATTTTATTATAGTAGCTTTGCCTTCTCTTGGAGTGTTTTTCCATTCCATTTTATTAAAGACAATGTTTATCTGAACCCTCTTGTGTCCTGGTCTGCATTTGGGTCCACCAAAGTATACATATCTAAAAACAAAACAGGTGACGATGCAGATGGATAGTCTGCATCGTCACCTGTTTTTTGTCTCTTAGGAGCCACTATGGAATACAGTGAGGATGAATCTTGCCACAGGAAGTAAAGCAACTGCTCAGTTGTATTTGCTAGAGAGCGTTGTTCAGGGTCCGCATCAGATTCTGTGTGAAATGAATTCTCATAAACTTTGTGCTCCTGATCAACTACACAATGGGGCTTATGATATACATCCTTCAGGAACAGCTTACTGGTGTCACCAATGTGGTTCCTCAGTACCCATATAATATTTTGTTATTATTAATATTCTAACTTAAACCTATGGTGGAGGTAGATGTTGACACTACAAAGTGGAAGAATGGTCCTGTAATCTGTGATGAATTGTCTTCCCTGCCACATGCGTCTGTATTTTCTGCAGTCAACGGCAGCTCTTTGATTTTCCTGTGCATTCAGGCTGGCCAAAGCCGATCTGAGTGCCAGCAGGTCACCAGCCTTATTGGCAGCCTTACATGCTCTCAGCAGCAAGTGGTCAGACAGGGTTTTCTAATTGGAACATGTAGTGATGCTCTTAGTGACACTGATATAATCCATACACTTAGATGTGAAGAAAACAGGCGATGTCCTCTGAGACGGCCTCTCTGGACATATTCCAGACAGTCAGTCAAAAGAGTCAAGAAGTGCTGACACTGCCGTCTTTGGACATAACCGTATGTCATGGCCTAACTTTGATTGGGTGAGCAGGGTTTTGTATGCAGACATTAGCATAACAGAAAAGTCGTCTGAGTTGCCAAGGTAGGGAGGGAAGCGTTGTGTGCATGTGTCGGGCCCACTGCACTGTTGCAATGTCCATGTTGTTAATAGAGTGGAAAGCTTGTCTTTAAGTTGGCCAGGGTAAAGTCTACAGCAATGAACATCTTCAGTGTTCACTGAACAAATCACTGAAAATCATAACGATGGCAGTAAATTCCTTTCTTAATAGAAAATAAAAGTGTCTATGTGTGAGGAATATTGGTTGACCAAAGTTTAAATTAGTTAGTAGACTATTTGTTGTTGATCTAAATACACACACCAGGTTTCAGCAGTGAGAGCACCGTTCCTGTCCTGTTGGTATAAGCTCTTGTAGCTGATTTGCATCATCAGACCTGTTGGCCCATTGGGTGACTGAATCTAGTTTTAATATGCGGTCCAGCGTGTTTTCCAGACAGTGGATACTACCAAGCAGGACAGATTGAAGCTCTGGTATCTAGAGGCAAGCCTTTAGCTTAGCACTTGTATTTTGTCCTCCCGTTGGTAGTGGTGCTAGGACAGTACACTGGCCTGCAAGCTGCTAGATCTGGGAAGCACAGGACACCAATGTTGTGCAGAAATTGTAGAGACATGCTTGGTAACTAGCTTCATTTACAGTTGTAGACTAACTTTACCAAGCCAAGCTATTTCATCTGTTTTGTGAGTTTATGTTGTGAAGGTGCATTTTGCCCATAACTAATATCATTATAACAAGCATGATTAGCTACTGTTGCACGGCACACCAGTTCATTTGAAAACATTCTCAAGTTCTTTTGTTGACAGATCCTTGGACTCCGACTGACTTTAGTTGTAGCTAATCAGCATCCATATTCATAAACCACAATTTCCTTCCAGCCTAAAAGGCTAATTTTTCTCAATCAATCTATGGCCACACTTTAATTCTGTTATGTGTGACAAAACTGAACCATTTCCTCTCACGGCACTTTGCTTTCAGTGTCTTTTCCCAGATCAGGTACTTTCCTAGGAGGAAAGTCTTCTGGACAGGCTTACCCTTGAAGACACCAAGGATCTGTGTTTCAGTGTCCTGTCCAGGGACACTTCAACATTTGTTAGAAACAGCATTACAAAAACAATTGACCATAACTGTTCTGCAGATCAACATCATAGATGTGTGTATAAGCCTTTTTCTCCACTGTCTTGCAGAGAGGACACTCACCCAATAGCTTTTTGATTGTTGCCCATCATCAATTACATTTATGGACTTCATTTTTATAACCGCAGTAGATAATCTGCCTGAACATATATCATTTGTCATAAAAGCACTTGATGCCATCCTAATGTAACCCTCTCCATGTATCTAAGCTTGGGACTGGCACTAGAGATGGACCAGGGAAGGGACCTTGCCAGGTAGCTAGCGTTGAACAATGCTAAGCTAATCTGGTTTTAGTGTTAGTTAAAATACAAAAAAACCCGATTATCTCCAAGCTTTTTTCTCAGATGTGGAACATTTGAGACAAACCCAACATGATAACACACACTTTTGAATTTCACGTAGCTGCACTGTTCTAAAAAGAAAGAAATATTTTCATATAAAGTTCCAAAATCACTTACGGTTGACAAAGCTTGACCAGGTCTTGGTCCGTGGTCCCTGGATGGAGGCCACGGATGTACAGGTTTGTTTTGCTCAGCTGTTCCCCTCCACCACCACTGCTGTTGCTGCTACTGTTGGTGTTGGGACTGGGGGGTGCCATCTGATGGCTGGAGGACACATAGGCCTGCTGCTATAACAAAGCAACATCAGAATTAGTTTTCTGCACACTTAACAGAAATCATTATCTAAATACTTGATATCTGAGAAAATTCTGAAATGCAGCATACTTTTTATTTAAAGTTTAGCATTAGAAAGTTTGTACAAGTGTTTAGAGATGTTGAAAGATTCAATTTAATCCTGAAAGAAACAGACGATTATGTGGGAACTGTGAAAAATGATATCATACAGTCCTCACATCAACACTAACCAATACAGCTTTCTGAGGGGAATGTGGGGCCTCTTGGCTGCTTGCTCCATATAGGGAAAATGGAGCTCTTATTCTTCAACCATGTTGGGTTACTTATTACTTTTCAAACTAGGAAGAAATATTGTGGTACATATCATAATCCAAAACATATAGATCCCATAAATATAGGACTCTCTTTGAATCGTGTTATGTTTTTCTCATTGTACTCCATTTTACAAATGTTGGTATTTTGATTCAAGCCTGCTTTCTTCTCTGTCCTAAACTTCTAGAAGCTTTAAGTTCAATGCTTTGATTTGCAAACCGTTGAAGGGTAACAATTAACAAGTACGACTATCTAATCCAGTTCAGTTCAAAATACATACAAAAAATAACTACAGCAGGTCATGATTTATATTTCACACAGCCATATGTAGTAAGATGTATATAACGACTTGATCTCTACCCCAGCTACTATGACTTGATCTCACCATAGGTCCTCCTACCTGATTTCGCTGGGACTAGTGGCAGTGAATACTTTTCATAAACTATAGTAGTCATCTAGTCGATGACTCAATACCAGGCACATTAAAGATTGTTGTGCAACAGCCATTGCAATCTCATCTTAGTGTGGGAATCTGTCTCTCCTTAGAAACAACAAATAAAAAGTTGTGTAACAATGAAGATGAACATATTTTTATTGGGATACAAGTAATTGCTTTATAATTCATTGTAACCTTTCCTGACAAAATGTCAGATAAAAAGACTTTTCTCTCCAGGAATAGATGCTTCCCAAATAAGACACACAAAAATAGCAACACTTCAGTACAGCGCCTAACTCTGCAAAACTGAAAAAAAAAAATGCGCCTGTTTGACACAGTCCGGTCAGCAAAATGTTTTGAACACATATATTGCATAGGAATTAGTCCAAACATATAAGTATACTGATGCAGTTCACCAGAATGCTGTAAGGTTGGCGTTTCTCATTTGGGACATAGACTGGACAGAGGCGACATAAGGACAATGGGTTAAAACATAAGAACAGTTTCTTCTCTCGGGCAATCACACTCAATCATGAACAACTGATTCCTTTAAGGCTTATATGGCTTGTTATAAGTTATTGTTTGCAATTTGTTGTTAATTTATTGTTTTTCACATGTCTGTACTTTCCTATAAGAACCACAAACAACCAGAAGCAAATTCCTTGTATGTGCAGCATACTTGGCAAATAAAGCTGATTCTGATTTCATGACTGAGGAAGGGTCACTGATCAGACCAATGGTGTCTCAGAGAAGTCCAGCAGGAGGCCAGAGTCATAAGTGGACCAGCAGCAAACTCAACCAACCTCTCTAATTAGACACAATCCATAAATTAAAATAGCATGCTTTGCATGTAATTATTTTCTTAACGTACACAATATATTTCTCAAAATAGGTATTGAACACAGAGCTATTAAATAAAAAAGCATTACATTGTATCACAAGAATCTGAATAATAAAAAAGCCTCATTCATTTTAAAACAGCACGTGCCTGCTTTTAACTGTCCAGCAACCCTTTAATGACAGTGGAAACTGATTGTGCAGGTCAAATAGGTTTATGTTGTCACAACGTCATACGTGATGATTAAGGTTTTGGAGGCAGCTAATTTGTGAATGAAAGAACAGAACAGCAGAGACCTATAATCTCATTATCGCACACTCTTTACTATAGTGCCGAGCTTGAATCAGGCTTCACCTTGCACCAGGATCACATTATTGCAATAACAGCTTTTAAATCACTTGTCTACGTTCACACAAATGCATTCAAGCATAAACACACAAACCCACACACATACACATACACGAATAATAATAATATAATTCATCTGAGCCTCTTGATATTTCTTGGTAATTGAAAATTAGATTTGGTAGTATGGGCTAATACCAGGCTACCAGTCAGTGAAAGCAAGAATTGGCTTGTACAGATTACCTTCATTGCACAGTTCAGAGAGAAAAGTATTTAAAGGTCACAGTTCTTTAAAAGCACCGTTTGGATTAAGCACAATTTTGATGATGTTAGCAAAGATGCTATTGCTGAGACCGTGTCAACAAGCCATGCTCACAAAACGACATGAACAGGCTGCTGGGAGTTTTTTTGATATTTATTAGATAAAATGACAACAGTAAAGTTAACAAATGCCGTCACTAAATGTCTTAAAGACTCTGCAAACCACGTTTATAATACGAGCAAACCTGTTTTAAAATTGCAATTCTCTTCATTAATTTCGGCCTGTGACTGTGATTGGGAACATGATTCCATTTTCATTGTTTGACAGTACTAATTATTTTACAGTAATGTAAACTAGACACTAAACTAAACAATTTAAATAAATAAATTATCTCAACAGCAGAACAAAAGTAATCAATCATGTATACACACTAGTATTAGAAGTGAACAACCTGTGAGAGAGACGAGCCTCCGGTTCCTTTAAAATTGATGTTAGTAACATACAAATATATTTTGCATCTCAATATGTTTATTATAACACTGGCATAATGCACAATCAATTGTCATAGTGGTGCTTAGATGTACAACTTTATAGTGTGAGGGATTTATCTTCTTCCTTGTAACTTAACAGTTTTGGTGGTTTCTCGAGCTAAACCTGGCAACAAAGTGCAATGCTCTTTCACTACCTCTCTTGTTCACTCTTTAAGCATCAAAGCTGCACTGTAAACTATCAGTTTCAAAAGGGAATGGGACATGATGTTATTTTGATTTGACTGGCATACATTAGTTCTACTACAAAATATAGAAATTGATTTGAAATTAGTTTATGATTTCTTAATATATTTTTCCTTTAACCCTGTTAACATACAAGGAGACTAAGAGCACCACACTAAAACACAAGTGATAATTATTAAAAAATAACAATTGGTTAAAAATTAAAAACACCAGGGGGTACAGTTTCATAACAAAGGCCATACAATGGTCACTGTAGGTCAAAGGCAACGCAGTCCTCACAGTTCAGATATATTCACTTTGAAAGTTACATTTCTCCCCGTTGGCTGGTCTGTTCTAAATGCACAACAAAGGGTTCACTTATGTCACTAGTTATTTTTAGGACTGAACTAAATATAAAAAAACCTACATTTCTTTAAATAGGTGAAAAATCATCTATCCCGATGGACCATGTTGTTTCTTTGCTCAAATACTGCACGTACTGACTTTAAACTCTAAATAGAGCAAGTACATCTTTACTGTACGTGTTACTGACATTAAAATATCAGGAGTGCCTCTACACCGACTCTCTTTTTAGTCTACACCCCTGTCCCCGTGCCCCCTGTGAGGCTTCTCCAGTTTATCCCAGTCTGACCCACAGAATTTCACGCATTTCCTGGCTGCTCACTATCCCATGTCATGGCTGTCATGTCTTGCTCCCTACTCGAGCATCTGTCTTGTCGTTAGATCGGAAAGAGTAATGACCGTCTGACCAGCTGACTAACTTACATACTCATGCACACATGTATAGTCTCTCTGAATGATCATGCAGTTTTCAACCTGCACAGGCTTCAATTGTGTTTTCCTATTGTATTAATGTACTACACCGCACTCAACAACAATAAAACCATAAACTAGCAATTTTTATAAAGGTACGTCAGTCTTTTTATGGTACCGAGCTTTAGGTAAGGACTGTGCGTCTGGTAAAACAGTAAACTACAGTATAGCAGCAGGCAGGAAATCTTCTGTGTCTGCTGCTGATCTTATCGCATGGCCATTTGAATGAGGAGCTCTGCATTCCAACCAGGTGACAGGGACACCAAACTAACGCCCAGACTTGTTCCTGAACCTTCCTTCCTCTCTGTCTCTAACCCACCCTTTCCTTTTGTCTTTTTATAGGCACTGTCTGTCTATTACTGTTGTTGATCACACCTTGATGCACATGCATACATAGCTCTTGAGTCAGGTCAGGTGGCAAGCTCTCGGGTGCTTGGAAACAGATACCTACAAACACTGGCCTTCAGCTCAGCTAGAGATCAAATAAAATGGCAGGCACACAGAGTGTCTGGCATCACTGTAGCACTTGGCATCAGATTTCTGAGAGCTGTGCCTTCTCCAAGGACTTTGTCTATCTGTCTACCTGTTCACCTTGGTTGCAGTTGGCAGTGACACCGAGTAGATTTAACAAAGAGATAGAAATGCATTTATCTGTCAGCAGGCCAAGGTCGAGACTGTACAGGAGAGTTTGGTGATGTTAAGGTCACTTTAGCCAAACAGCTGGTTTTATTTAACAAAAAAGTAACTCAGTAGACAATAATTACTTACAGCACGGAAGTATTATAGCTCCTGTTGTGGAGTTGTTACAAAAGTGCATTTACATGTCCTGTATGTGTTTGTTGTGTGCCTTTAATTCTCAGCAAAAAAGATATCGAATCATTGTGAGTACATCTGTTCAATGTAATGCAATCCAATGTGTACAGCCTAGTAGACATAAGAGCAAGTTTGCTTTTCAAAACAACAGTAGAAGCAACTCATAGAGAACCCCCACCGCAGCCACATCCAGATGAAGTGTTGTGCATCCTAGGTTTAGCTATCACTACTACCGTTCCTCGGTATAGATATTCTATTTACATTGTTATAAAATTAAAGATATTCTATAACAATGTTACAACATTTTATAAACTCTGAATCATAAGTCACCAAACTTCAACCTTGTCACCAGTGTAGAGTTGTACTTTCACAAATGTAAGGCACATGGGGGAGCGTGTCTGAGCCAGGAGCAATCTAAGTTTCAGCCAAGGACGAGAAGCACAATCCAGCATCAGAAAGCATGGTATATCCCCTATGCGTTCTGGTATCATAGGGTCGACTGAAAGGAAACACCCAATCGCTTAGACTGTATCCTCCAGACAATTGCTTGCTGTATTCACAAATGGGCTCACAAGGACATTATGCAGACTTTGTTGAGAGCTCGCAGGATAAAGGCCGGGTAATCTCCACTCTGACTGATTCGGACAATCGCATTTGCCTTTGTACGTCTGGGTAAAGTCTGGAGAAGTTCACAATTCCAGTGCATGTGTGAAAGCAGCTGTAGTGAGTGACACAGTTTCAGAAACAGAATGGGAGGGGCAGGTAGTGAAGGCGTGGCTACAGTGTTACATTTGTTTTGGTTAAATAAAAGGCAATTTAAAATTAGTTCTAAAGCATTTAATTCAGCCGCTAATTTGATTTGGCCGCAGCATCTCTGGCCTAATGCTAGTTTATCTGCAAAGACCTACAATGAGATCTGTGCATCCGTAGCAAACACATTAACAATAAAGGACATAACATCATTTCACACAACAGCCCTATGATGCATCAAAAAAGAACTACACTTCTGTACTTGATCTGTACTTCTGTGCACATGCAATCTATAACAACAATGGCTTTGATGGTATAAACAGTATAAAGTAAATGTGATTTAACACGGAGGATGCATCAACATCAATATAAACAAAACCTGTGCAATTCACTGTCTTTAATTTCACTACAGTAGGACATTTAACCTGTTTGTTAAAATAGTGTGCCATTGACATTTCAGATTTCAAGAATCAGGGGGTCAGACTATCATTGTTTGTGTCACTGGAGTATTGCTGTTACTTCAGCTTATTTAATGCAAACGTGAACCATTCACATCACCGCTTCCAACTAAATATAATGTACATCTTTATGTTTCTTGTTTATGCAGATGTGGGCTACATTTCTGTTTGTCGGTATGAAAATACTTGTGCAGACTTGAAAGATAGTGTGCATACTATAATAATCAACCACACGGAACACGAAGCACCAACAAGCCTTCTGTACAACCTTATACTGCTGCTGCAAGGTAAACCAGATAAAAATCAGGAGCTGATTGGAAAATTCCCCTGGTGCATTCAGGAACACTTGACATCTGAAATGACTGATGAGACTCTGGCTGACTGTCACTCTATAGTGACACACACGTAACCTATAATAAACCCTAATTCACTGATAAAATCACATGGGGTGGTCATGGAGAATGCAATCTCGGTCAATACTTTCATGAACAACAGCCAACTTTCAGGTTTCAGTGTGTACAGTTAAATATCTATTTAGGAGGATAAACAAATGTAAACCAATGAACTGCACATCACCCAGTTACTGAGAAACGAGGAGGTGTTCCTAGGATTTTAAAGAACACCAGTATCACCTATAACTTTATGTATTGTTCTGTGACAATGTTCCCAAGCAAATTCAGTAAAAGCATAGCAGCAAAGGCTATCATGTAATATTTATATGGTTATTATGCTTGCTTTAGTGATCAGTGGTCAGAGGAAGTCGTGCGCTTCCTAGAAGGCAGAGAATAATGAAGCATGTAAAACAACACGACACTATAAGTCAGTAGTACTGTAGGGTGCACATGTTGATATACTACACACAGGTGAATAAAAACAAATCAAAAACATGAGATATTTTCAATGTATTCTTTTCAATCATAAGTACTGATCATTAGTTGTAACATGGTTCAAATAATCAACCCAAACTGTTGAGATTAACCTATGATTGGGTTTGTTCAAACTGAACCAGCCCCATATCTTTTAAGTCCTTTAAGTTGTTGTGTTGTGATAGAATTTTCTATTGAAACTTACATTACTAGCAAACCTTCCACACAAAGATTTGTTTTTGCATTATTTAAAAAACAAATCAGTTCTAATTCATAACTATTTGAACATATGTATCTACTTTACCGATCAAAATGAATCTTTATTCTAGGTTTGAATTATCTGTGTCGTAGTGTTTAAGCTTGAGTCCTGTACATAACAATGGTGAGTCCTGTGAGCTTGTGGAGATGAAAATGAAATGGTGAAATTGCTGATTCAAAGTGACACGGGGGACTTTTTCTTCTTCTGTTTATTAATAGTCGTTTTAGCAAAAAGCCTTTTCATAAAATCTTTTTACACTGTGTGTTGACTCAATAGAGTATGATATAAGGACTCCAGAGCTTTAAATCACAGCAGTAAGTTGACATTTGTTGAAAAGGACTCCCGCCAAGAAGGGAAAAAATGTGATGGACAAGTTCAAAAACAAGCCATTGGAGGAGGCCCTGAGCGAGACGCACGATACCTTGAGAAGCGACAAGCCGCCTTCTGTTATTTTTCCATCCAGGAAGCTTTACACGGAAATTTGATTTGAGAACATTCTAATTCTATTTATTTGAGAGAGGAAATGAGGTGCTGAGTCAGGGTAGGAGCAGTTTGCTTTAAGAACAACAGAAACCAAATGCCTTTTAATCGTCTGGCCCAGTAATCACGGCACACACGCTTTCCTCGCCCCTCGACGTGTTTATTTGACATTGGGACTTTTACTTGGTGTATTCCTGTAGCTTGGATGGCAGAACGTGAGGAAGAGATAGAAAGGATGAGAAGGAGGTGGAGGTGGGAGGAGGAAATGTTACAAATCACAACAGAGGAACATGGCCTCTGTGTGAACTTAAGATCTTAAAAACAGGAGCGTGGGACATTAAGGAAATAGAAAAATAAATATCATGCAACAGCTGGAACCTAAAACCCAAAATTATAAATGAAATCAGCAATTCCACTCGTACGGATTAGCTGGAGCCACATAACACAACACAACCACTGATTGATTATCAGACGTTAAAATGCCGTCTTGTTGTACAGAATCAAGACACGTTACATGTATGTATAAGGACACTCACATATGCAGCCTAACAAACATGTTACACATCCTAAACATAGTCAGGAAACGACCGAATTAAAAACATTAAACCGCTACTGCTGACACTCGCTCACTAATACAGTGTGTACTTCCTTTTCACACTGTGACATGTACATGTTTTTTTGGTCCCTGACGAGCTAAAAATGGTTTGCTTTGACATATTTCAGAAGAAACCAATCGTCACCTCCTTCTCCTCATCACAATGACACAAAGTCCGGTTAAAAACGGATTTGTAGACAGAAGAACTAAGAGTTAAAAGGACCTCCGATCTGAGAAGATGAGCATCCAGACGGTACCAAAGACCAGAGAAAGACAGTATGTGAATATACATCATGTCAACATACCAGTCAGACGCACACTGCAAGACAATCTGTGAGGCACACACTGAGCATCCAGTGCATACGAAATCACAGAAAGACATCTCTGTGTGCAATGGAGGACTTTTATCAGCACTTATGACCCATTAAAACACTCATGCTGTCTGCAGCGTCTGGTGGATAATACACCCAGTAGCAGTGTAAAACCTCACTGCATTTAGAGATAGGAGATGTTTTCTCCCGTTGCTGTGAAACAAACATCAAGAGAAACAGAGAAGTTAGAAAAGTGACAGCGAACACGAGAGCGCGATTCCTAATTCTGGGAATGTCGTCTCCATGGTCTGGTGGGATTTTTCGAGGGGTGGGGCATATTCCGCTTTCGGATGGGAAACGAAGGAAAAAAACTTTGCAAACTTAGGCGGTAGCGGAGACAATGGATGCCTGAGTTCACACTAGTTTGCAGAGGAAGAGGCAGAAGTCCTTTAGTAGCCTGCCTTTCCCCCTACCCCCACGTCCGCGAACACGTCCAGGCTCTCCCAGCACGCCAGGCTACAGTTGCCCAGAAAAGTTGCTCTCCACCATTGACTTTTTCCCAATGAGTGAGCAGACACATATCGACATCCTTCCCCCAGCTCACACGCAGAAACACTACACAATAAGGACCGGGCGGCAGCAACGAGCGAGCCGGAGCCAGCCCGGAGCTCGGCCGCTCTCTGCGCCGCGTTTCTACTCCGCGAAGTCTCAAGTTAAATTCGGTGCGTTTCGCTTCTCAAGGACACTGCAGTTCACTGTCACCAGCCCGAGCCCGTCGCGACAGACGCGGGCGTGTGGCCGTGAAGGACGGAACCGCCGAACACGAGGCGAAAGCCCCGAAGCCTTTACCTTTTTGCTGTTTCTGCTGTTGTAGCCGTTGTAGGGGTTGATTCCTGCCCTTGGCGGCACGGAGAGCAGCATTTTTCTCGGCGCTATGTCCGGAGCAGCGAGCACAGCCCAGGCTGCCAGCTGACGTCAGCAGCTGGGGAAGTGAGTGCCTGGAGTCCCGCTGCTTGACTGCGAGTGGTGCTGCTGCTGCGGCAGGACGGGCCCCCCGCCGCGGGCCCCCGGACGCCTTCACGGGCCCCTCGCGCGGCTGCAGGGGGTCCGCGGAGGACGGGGGATCAGGTCGCGTTCAGTCAGTGCCCACTGTTGTTTCACTCGCCAGGGGACAATAGCTGGAAAAGAAGCTTCTGTAAACTGTTTTTCTTTGGACCAAAGGCTTATAAAATCAGGCTGTGTGTGTGTGTGTGTGTGTGTGTGTGTGTGTGGCCCTTATTCACTCACAGACACCGCGTCTTTCCTCGCAACATCCGCTAATGATTCATCTTCCATTAAGATATTTATTAGTGCGCCGTCTTATCATCAGTGGTATCAGCTAGAACTATTCTACATAACATATGCTGCTACATACGCCCACATGTATGTTCTGACAATGTTCTTACCCCCTCACTGAGTCTCTGTATACAATGCATAACACCGATTTAACATTAACACAGTCATTTAGAAATATTTTAATATATGTATTGAAAAAAACAACCCACAAAACTAAAATCTTTCAGTTGATCACAAAGGCATCAGTACACAATAATGTGACTTTATTGCTTATTTACTGATGAGGTTTTGCTGTATATCCTCCTGTTTGTATTGTAAGTATTCATAAGCACACATTAAGCCTTGCTGTAACATACAAACACACATTTTCTTCCAAGAAATTCTAGATAATATTATTATTTCTGATTATAAACTTTCAAACAGGACACACAAGCAAAGCCAATCTTGTATTAAAACTAAATTTATTCCCATCCTTCCACATAATGCAAATTGCCACATACTTTCTACTACTAATTTATTTTTTCCTAGAGAACTGATAACTTAAAACTCATGGGTAATTGACTGAGTAATGTTGCCATGTTTAAAAGAAAACATATTTAATTAACAATAAATGTGTCTATGTGTTGAAAATGCTTCAGTTATCAGTGTACTGCACAATATTATCAGACTGTATATTTGTAATTACTGCCAAGAAGTCCAGATATCCATTTTTCTAATGAATGCCAATGAAAGAGCACCTCCATAAAAGGAAAAATGTCTTTCAGACCAACTAAACCTCTAAATTGTATTCACAGTGGCACATGGAGCAAAAAAATACTTAATAGGATCAAAATGTCATTATTAAGCTTTTTCCTCACTACTTCCACTTCATTTGAAGTCATTAGCTCATTAGTACATTTCAAATCAAAATGGGGCTGCAAGTAGATGACTATGCAACAGTCTTTGCTTATTCAGAGAGTATTCTGTTGAGCAACTTTGTCATATGTGAAGAATGAATGGTTGAGGTTCGCCTGTTTGTGTTGTCAGACACAACTTTGTCAGGGCCAGAGAGGCTGCCACATGTAAAACAACTTTGTATCAGTGACAATAACAAATTATAAAAAACTAAAAGATTATATTTTAAATTTAGCACCTACAAAACAAAAATTCACTATAGTATATATCTGATTTTTGTAAATATATCTATAAAATACTGAACCATTTTAGTACAAAACTAAGATTTTAGGCAGCTCAGTTGATGGATAAAAGTTGTATTGTTGTATTGTTTGGTTTGAGTTGCCTTGATTAAAGCTGTTAAAGCATTTGCCTTTTCCTTTTTCTTAACATTAACATTAAAAAATTATGCTGCACAACACTGATTTCCACAAGACACCAAATCAAACAAAGTAAAAACTCTAGAAGCTGCAGTCAGAGGAAACCATCACCCAAGCCAAGTCTATTATATAAACATCTGCATGTCTGAAATAAACATCTGCATGATGTGGACAGGTAGGTCAGGTACTTCTGCTGCCTACGCTCATGTTGTCCTTTAGTATCCTCTGTAGTTTGGAGACAAAGGCTGTTAAGCAGCAGACACACACACAGACATTACAGTTTGAATGAGTGACGTCCCAAAGTTGTCTTTTCACGCCTTAGTCCTAGTCCCTGACTCTGGCTTCTAATCTGCTTCTGCTATGTTTAAATTCCTTTTGAGTTTTTCCTGTGGCCCGTGATTGGCTGCAGATGTATCCCAACGCAGATGGCACCTGAAACCTGAAACCTGATGCCTAAAGTGCACTGGTATTGAAAATCATCAACACTGGTTACGCACCAAACAATTACATTCATTAAGAACACAATGAAACAGGTGTCCAGCAATTCGGATACTTTTTTATTTCATTATTACAAGGAAAGAGTTTTATGAGTTTCAGTTTATCATTTAAATTTTTTCCCAGTATGCACAAGCACATCAACATACTGCAAGTGCTGAGATAACACCTAACACAGTCTCCCTTTTCCGTCCTCATAATTGAAGTTTGCCTGTAATTCGTTTAGCAAAAAAAAAAAAAGATGCAAATAAGCACATTATATAACAACATAGTGATTACTTGAGCTTGTGGAAAACATCAGTTATCCATGTGTTACAAAAAAGCAGTCTAATGTTTTTCTGGGTACCTTATGTTAAGTTAGGAAGATCACAAAAGTCTTGCTTTGCTCTTGTATTACAAAAAAATATTGCATTATTGGCACGTCCCTGCGCAGTCTTCCACAGATCAGCTTTCTCTCCTTTCTTCACAGGCTGCCCACTTGTTCAGGCTGTATGTGGACAAAAGTACAGCAACGTGAATAGTGTTTGTGTGAGTTAAGCACTTTGTGTTGGTGTCTGTTTCATTCAGTTCAGCAGCTTGTCTGTGGGCTGTTTCTCTGTCTGCATTTAGGAACACACCAGTGACACTGTTGCACTCAGCAAGAACCTCAGTCTGGCACAACCAGCCACTCTAACGACACCAACATTGTTTGGACATCAACAGGCTCGTTGCTAAGTAACACAGCCCCCTCCATCCCAAGTGTTCTGGCCTGTGAATCTATACTTATTACCTCTAGGGTAGCTAAGCTGGGGATGTGTGTATGTGTGTTTGTGCTACTAGGTGTTGTGAATAAGTCACTGACTTGCCTAATAATGTGTCTGGGGGATGGAAGAGATGGTGCCTTGTCTAATTTTCAGCTTTATTTATCATGACCTCGTGCTTGTGAGTGCACCCTAACATTCAAGCGTTTAAAAAAGCACAGGTGAGAGGTCCTTCCACCAAACCTAGTCTTCGTGTGGTCTAGTTTTGTGCGAGAAACAGTGTTCTTCCTTTAAGTTGTTATTTAAAATAATATATTTCTAAAATCAAAGTTACAAGTTCAGTGAAAAGAGCAGTTTTAAAAGTCAATTTGCCATTTTAGAGTACGGCAGCTACCACAGCATCAACGTTGTGGGAGTGAACCTTTGTTGTAGCTGTTCACCCCCTCCAAAGTCATCAGTGGGCTATTGTGTAGGCAGAAGTGGAGCCTGGGCGTATGGAGAAAAGTAGATATTAATGGTGTGGAAGGGTTCAGGGAGTTTGTGTGTAAGAAAGAGGCATGTCGGGGTTCAAGGTCAGACACTGGGGGAAAGACAGCAAACCACGTTTAAACACAGAAGTAGGCAGAAAGAGGAAAAAGCAAAAGGGTCATTTGATATTTGGAAGTTGTGAGACCCGGTACAAAAAGATAAACTTAATCTCTGTGTTTTTTTTACTTATGTCTTTATCAGACCCAAACTGGCTACATTTGACACCTGCTTAACATTGAACAAGTCAGCTGTGAATACATTTACAAGGAATCACTGCAAACATTAAAACTGTAGAGCTTGTTTTTTGTGTATCTTGGACAGTTACCATTAGACCTAAAGCTTGGTTTTGATTTGTTTTATATTTAAAAATCCGTCAAGATAGCCCACTTTAAATGTAATGAACTACACATGTGCACATGTTCTTCTCAAATGAGAAAACAAGGCTGGGCAGGGTGATTTGGGACGGCCTACATCCCTGTTATAGTAAATAACAAATGGTAAAAAAAAATGGTGTGTTTGACAGCACAGACAAACAGATGGATGCTCGCTTCATGTGAGAGTGGTTATTTTACGCGTCTGCTGAACAGGCCACACACACACCCTCATACACTCATCAGTCAATCAGTCAGGCATTCCCTGTGGTTGGAATGTGTTTTTCTGGGAGTGTGTGAAAGAGGAAGTTTTGGCGAGGAGTTTGAGGGGAATGGTAGACCAAAAAATCTAATGAAAATCAGCATCCAGCGTGCACACAGAGGAACCCCTCTTGTACCTTCATAGGGTTTGTGTTTATCTGTATTTGAGTGTGGAAATTCCAACATAATCCACTGTATTTGGCAAACTAGGTACATTTATGTGAGCAAGACCAACGTCCACAAGCATTTCAGACAAGACTTTGGAGAAACAAAGAAACATCGAGCTTAGTTTTCTTTTTATGTCTATGTCGATGTGTACTGTGACTAAACAAACTAAGAAAAAACTAAATACAATCAGATCAGGTCAGATCGTCTTTGTACTTTCACTGGCCAGATATTTGACTTTGAACTTCTGCACCCACACAACTAAGATGTGTTTTTCTATGAGATCTGTGTACAATCATTTTACGTAGGCTTCTCCCTCAACAACGAATCACCTTCTAACCACACCAGACTGTCCATGTAGCCTCACTGGTTTTTCTTTATATCCTCCTCTTTGCCTGTGTAAGCTCATCTCTGTGTTTGTAAGTATACATCCATAAGCATCCATTACACCTTGCTGTAGAGTTCATTAAATCTGGAGTTCAAAGATTTCTATCTATTAATCTGTGTATTTTTTTCTTTCATTATTTCTTTTTAGGGTTGGAGTGGCTTATTTGCTCTATGTTCCAGCTGGAAGTAATCTCAACAATGGGTTTGAGTGTAAAGAGGCAGAAAAAGTGCCTGATGATGGAGTACGAGGAAAGTAGAGAGAGGGACGAAGGCAGGGGGAAGGGGAGAGGGAGCTAAGCGGATGGGGGAAGGGCTGTTTGTGCATGCCTAAAATTCCTTAGGTGTTATCAGCATTGCCCACTACATAATTGTTCCTTTTGAGCAGTAAGAGAAGAGAAACAGGGACTGTACAATGTTGGAGTTTTGTTTCTAAGGTTAGAAGAAGGGGAGGTCGAGACCTTTCAACACTGACCTCCACTCTTTGGACTTAAATGTCCTTTTTCCACACACACAAGATGCTGATGATTTTAATGAATAATAACTCTTGGTATGAGCCAGTCAAGCTGCAGCTGTGAAGGGTTACTGACATCTATAATGTGTCAAGCCACCCAGGACCGCAGACGATTTGTTAATGCAATTTTCCCAAACAACATTAAGGAGGCTCTCATGCATGGGCAAGATAAGCAGTTTCCCTCATGAGTGACTCCCTCATAACGAACAGATGAAAAACAGTAATTACATGAAACATCTTTTCTTTTTAACACAAAATGGCTGCTGCGAGTACCTCACACCATGTTCCTACTGAATGAAGACGAACTGAATTGGTGGGACACACTAGACACGATTCTGGGAACTTTGATTGATGAGGTAATCCATCTGGCTCTGAAGCCAGGGAGGGGAGGAAGACAGCACCAGCTGAAGGGATAATGTAGCCAAATCACGATGCAGTCTTTCATGTATGTGTATTTAAAATAGATTAAATGTCTGGTCACCTCAATATACCAGATACTGACATCACTTTAAAATGTTAATATTTATTGCGCATGTCATGTGTCTGAACATGGAACTGAACCTGACCTGTTTCTCCTCTCCGGACGTCAGCATGGCTTCCATCACAGCTGCAGGGAACTGGGTGGAGGTGCATGATGCTGTAGATGAAAGAATGACGCATGAAATACTTGCTCCAGTCATGACACAAACCAGATGAATGGTGTTTTCACTTACTCCAACAATAAAATCATTCTGGAAAGAAACTCACCAGCAGAGCGGGAGAGGTCTTCCAGCAGGAGACTAATAACCTGCAGCTCCCTCGAATACTGATGTTTGTCCATCTTTGGCACAAGTAGAGTAATAACTCGATCACTGTCACTCTTACGAATTAGCCGTGCTGATCTGTAGAGAGCCAAGGAAGTGAGCTATGTTTTGCTGTTGTAGAATTTCACTTTCACTCTTATCTCTGTGTTAGTCAGTATATTAATTTACCATGAGAATGTACTTTAGAGGATCTGTGATCATAATGACCTGACTGGCGGTGAGCTCCTAATACTGATAAACACAATGTGTTTTGTCCAACAACATGTTTTTAATGCTTATAAAGTAAAGCGTAAAATACTAAAATTATCCAACATATCAAGTATAATGGTACAAGAGTACAGATCTGTACCAGAGTGGTACCAAGTGGAAAAGATGGTGCTCAAAGATGAATGAGGCGAAGCATTACCGCTGCACAAAATGTCAGAATAATGAAAGATGTGTATATCTAGAATCGGTGAGTCACTTTCTGGTGAGTGGGGGGTCAGATATCAACATGAGCCATTAGAACTGATCTCTCTGATCTCTATCTTTCTCTTTCACAAACACATGAAAAAACATGTCACTGGTGGAGGAAAGATGATGTAAAAAAACAGCAATCGTGAGCCTGGGTGGTGAATCCAAATCTGATGTGTAGCATCTGTGGTATACACAAATGATGGACATCAACAGAATTTTGTCTTCAGCTTTTATTGTGAAGAGGCAGCCGGGCAACGGATCCTGGTTGAAAATGGAAATCCGTTTTTTGCAATGCAAGCTTTTGCAATTAATGGGAAAATGCTGAAGAATTAGTTGTTCGTTTTTCTCCTTTTTGGAGAACAGAGAATGCAAAAAAAAAAAAAAAACGAGAGTCAGTGTTGACAGAAAAGACACTATTTTACATATTGCTTTGAAAACACTTAAGATGTATGTCTGACCTTTGAACTTAAGTTTGAAAAGACATCATAGGAGAAGTGTGCTGTATGTTGGAGCAGTGAATGTTTGTGGCTGGGATAGCTGATGTCTGTGTTGCGTTTCCATCTGCTGGTAGATTGTGATAAACCCTCCACACCATTCCTCACTCACTCGGTTTACCGTTTTGTTTCCCTACTGGAAAAACAGAGGTATCACTGAATGGCCCCTGTGCTTAGTAATAGCTCAGTGTGGTTTCTATGTCTTCACAAAACTTAACAGTGTTTCAATTTAGTGGTTTCCAACTTTTACTACTGGGAACTGCTCAAACATGTACCCATGACTAAGAGTGAACTCTACGCAGAGGTCGACTGGCTGAGTTGTGCATACCATATCAAAGACTTTAATTGCCATCTCAGAGCCATTTCTCATCTCAAAATGTATAGGACAAAAAACTAATTTAATTTCTCTTAATATCATCCACGTGATTGCAATAGTCTGTCTCCTTCACTCGCTGTGACGTTTCTCTCCTCTTCTATTAGACCCAACACACCTGACACTGAAAATGCTCAAATGTCAACTGAAAACCTGCCGACATTGAACACTAAACTGTTTCTGTTACAAAATGCGTAGAAGCTGCGGCATCAGTGAAATCTTCAGGGAAACTAAATCATAAATTCTAAAACATCTCTGTGAAAATGTGTGTGTGAACCTCATAGAAATCTGAGTCTATGTGCATCTGAAAACTATAAGAGGGACATTGTGTGTCCTTATACCAATGTGACTCCCTGCTTTTTCCTGCATATCTGTTTTCAGTTATGTCAGTATTGCATAAAATCATTTGGTCTGAGGACATTTTTGGACTGAGCCTCAACAATAGGTTGATAGGTTAAGTATTAGTGTTGTGTTACTGTTGCTATGTAAGCCACACTGCAAGGACTAAATTAAGCACCTCGACTCTTTCCAAAATACTTCAGTGGAAAGAAAAGAATGAAGGAAAATAACAGGGCCTGGCTGAAATAATACAGAGCAAACTGACTTTGGGTTGCTTTTGCTTCTGCAGCCTCACTTCAGAACATAAAAAGCTGTTTCTCTTTAAGAGATACAAGAGATTTTCAAAACAGCTGAGTGTTTTACTTAATAATATGCCATGGTGTGCTGAAACAATATTTTCTTTTGTATTATATTAATAATACTGTTACTACCACTACTGCAGGGGCCTGGTAGCTGAATGGGTTAGGCGTCAGACAGGGATGCAGAAGGTCGCAGGTTCAAAACCCCCTCTCCTAGACTCCTAGTCCATCATTTACCAGGTGTGTCCTTGAGCCAGACACTCGCCGCTTTGGATAAAAGCGTCTGCCAAGCAATGTAAAGTACTACTAATACTGTGACATAAAGGCCCTATTGTCTGAGCATTTAACAAAGACAGTGTAGACCCACTAGATGTCAGCGTTGCGCAACGTTTCATAGATTGATCAAAGTAGCTGAGGGGAGTTGGAATAGTTTCCTGCTGCCCTGTGCTCTTTAGATGTACCACTTTGACACACTCTAAATTCATATGTAAACAACAATAACAATAATGTAAAATCCAGGAAATAAAATATTTGTATGTAATAAATATTGCAAAACGTTGCATGTTGAGGATATGGGTATGATCTGGCTGAAATGAGATCATTAAGACCTGCCCACAGGTTTCCTGAATGCGTATTTTAAGCTGCTGTGTGATCTCTCACTACAGATTGTTGTACTTTAGTCACACAAATTGGATTCAAGTCAAAACCAGATCACAAATGATATGATTTCAGATTTGACCCGAACATGTGTAAAAGTCTAAAAGTCTTCCAGCTTGACTTTGACGTTGTTAACTTCTGACTTGACTTGAACTTGAGCCCTGAGTGACTCATTCCTCTTCCAAAGCCCAGAGCATGAGAATCTTGACACAATAAGAAGACCAGACATTAAGGTCAGAGTTTAAAGGCTGAGCATCAGTAATGCTTTGTGTGCTTTTGAGTGAATGATCAACCACAGGTTCTTTTAACACGTTCATGTCCTGTTTGGAGGGAGTCAACAGAACGACAGAAAATCCTTCTGGGCATATGGGATATTTACACATACATACACATATATATATATAAAACTAACTCATTACAGTTAACACATCAGGAACACTACAAACAGCATTGGTCTATTCTCATAAGCTTTTTCTTAAAGTTCTCTTCATACAATTATAAATACCATATGAATCTTTTTTGCACACGTCTCCCTACTTAACACCCCCATGGTTTCGGCTGTAACATCTCAGATACACAAAAATACAATCACATACATTTGGAAGACTAATTTATACAGTTTGAATTATGTTCTGTACTAAGGGAAATTTGCCTGCATGTTTTTCCTACTCATCACTAACCCGAGCACTTAATGTAAGGTTACCTCTCATTCAGTCATAAACAGATGGCGGAGCTGCCATGCAGGGAGCTGGGCTGACACACCTGGTTGCTTTACAAAGACAAAGTGGACAAGTGTGTCTGTTTATGATAGGGCTGCAGTGGGACACAATCTGGCAATGTTTTCAGGGAAACTTTGGATTTGGTTCTCAAAGGTCACTTAAATAAAAAACATTGCACCAGGATTTGTGAGTAACGTGGGAGCAGTTGGGAGAAATGAAAGTTTAGAGCACCGTTGATCGTGGCAGTTGGCACAAGCTAGTGAGCCTCAGTCTTTGATCTGGGCTAGCAGCAGAGAACTGAGTAAAGTAAAGTTTGTCCAAGTGACAGATAGTGTTTGTCATTTAAATATGCAGGACAAATGTGTTCACAGGTGAGAAGCCAGTGAGGGATCACAGGGTCGGATCAAGCTCCTCACTGGATACACCAGTATCCACAACATGTGTCATGGAAGCAGCGCATATCTATATTGTCCAAATGTCACTAAATGCAACTTTGTTCTGTTAGATTTTTAAAAAGAAAAGAAGTGGTTGTTGACATCAGATTTCTAAACTAAACTGGTCACTAACTTTGGCCCTTCTGAGATCTTCTGGTGTGACGTTGAATCTTCTGTGGACGTGTCATCTTATTTGTTGGGGGAGGCAAAGGTTTGGCCAGACTTTGGACAGCGACAGTCCCTGACATGTGAGTAGGGTTTATGCAGAACCTTGCTAGTGTCCTATCAATAAGTCATCATCATCATTTACGTTTAATGTCTCAACCATCACCCGCAACATTAGCATCAAATGGAAAGTAAGCGGAGTAGCAGGTGGACAGAGTCAACAGGATGTAGCAGAACGAAGACACCTTGTGGTTAAAATGATGCCTAAAAATATATTATGATTAAATTTAATGGAATCAAACCAAATACTGGTGACCATTTTTTTCCTTTAGTTAGTCTAACAGAGGTCAATTGTGAATTAGGCAGCATTTCTAAACTAGATAAGATAAAATATATCATTAGGATAAATAAATTAAATAAGTAAAACTGGGACTGAGGGGAAAAGAATGCTGAACACTTGCTTTACCAACATCGCAGTGCAACAGTGCTCAGGTCTGCGGGGAGGTGTGTGATATGGGGGTGTCGGGTGAGGGAGAGAAGGAGAGAGAGGGAGAGAGAGAGGGAGAGAGAGAGGGAGGGGGGCAGCCGGGCCACTGCTGCTCCGACGTCACTCAGACCGCTGACTGACTGGGCTCCAGGCTTCAGCTTCAATCTGTGGCCAGCAGCAGCAGCAGCAGCAGCAGCAGCGGTGGCGGGAGGAGAGGAGCATTTGATCCACTTCTACGTTTCCCTCTCTGCTGTAGCTTCTCCTCGGCAGAACAAAACACGGACCACTGCAGGATTTCGAGGCGCCAGCTCTCGCTCATCTCGAATGCAAGTCAGGCTAGCTTGATGCTTGATGCTCGGTTCAGCCTGCTAGCTTTTGTGGCACGGCTGTCCATGCATCCGAGGAGCCCCTGAGCAACCACCCCGGGCTGGGAGAAGCCTCGGCTTTTTGCCTTGACAGTGTGCAAAAACAAACCCGAGTGGGCAGACGGCGGCGTTGCGCACACAGAAAGCGGGTTCCCAGTGAGGAGCATCATCGGCGGCGCACGGAGACACGTCGTTGTGTCCACAACCTCCAGCCTGACAGCAACAACAGGCAATTGATGACTAATAGTGTCTCCAGATAGGCTACGATGTTGCGCACCGTGGCCAACGCGTTGGCGACCGGGTTGCTTTTCCTGGGGTTGCTGCACAGTTTGGAAGTAATCGCTCCACCGAGGGCTGTTGATGGTAAGCAGAGCTTTATTTAACCACTTGTCTTCAGTGCAGAAAACACGTATGCGTACGAGGAAAAAACTCTGCGTGTGTCTGGTCTGGGGTTTTGTGTCTGCGCGTAATGAGAGTGGATTTTGACTGCTGGGATGATGAAGCCGAGGCTGGAGCTTTAAAGCAGTCTTTTGTTTCTCGCTCTCTCTCTCTCTCTCTGTGCCACATGTGAATATTGCGATGTCACGGCGCTGGTCGCAGATCCCTGCTCTCCGCTGACTGCTCACGGTGACACTCAGGGAGGAAACTCTAGCACAGGCCCCGCTACTTGACTCCAGCCACTTTCGTTCAGAGCATCTAGAAGCTGCTGTCACAAACTAAACAAAAAAGAGTTGTAAGTGTTTCGGAGACAGAGATGAAAACGCTTTAGATAAAACCAGCGCGTGAGCCAGTTCACGCTCGCGCTGTTCACTGAGTGGTGGAGTGATGTGATGACGGAAACAAACAACAACAACAAACACAAACGGCGCTGCACCTATAAATGTTGCTTATTTGACCATTACATCCTCCTGTGGCCATTTTCTGTCATGATTGCAGCCCCCCCCCCCTCTTGTGATCTGTAAGCTCCGCACTGTTGTTCAACAGGCGCGTGTGGCACTGCGTCATTTGCCAGGATCAACTGATGGAGAAAGCCTCTCAGTGCCAACACTCATATTGTGATCTTCAGGCAGATTGTGAGCAGTTCAAAACAGCCCCCACTGCGACCTTGTGAACACACACCTACCTCCACAACCTGGAACAACTTCTGGAAACTATTAACCCCCCACAGCCCCACTCTCACACTCATGGGTTTTGATGAGAAGGTTTGGGGCCTTATCAAAGAGGAGCTGGTGCAGAAATATTTGTTCAATTCTTTGCAGGTGAAAAGAGAATGTGAGTTTACTTTTGCACGAATATAACACTTCTCCTTCATTTTGGGAATGTCTGATCAAAGCTCAGGGTACGTTTTTTACGGCTTTTGCTTTTAAAGAGAGAGAAACAAATAGGTTTCCAAAGGCTGGCAGTAGCTGCTGGTAAGCTAATCAGAACATTTCATTATATTCTGTAGGAATTTCACATGGATGACTGATTTAAACCACCGGCCACACTTTGTGAGATTCACCGTCAAGCCATAAACTCTCCCCTCAGCCTTTGAAGTTCTCGCTGCATTTGGCAATGCAGTGTTGCGAGGTTCCCAGGGAGAAAGATCCACATAAATGGCCAACTGGAAGATAGACTTGTAGTCCGCAATCCCTTGCAGCTTCACCCTTATCGCCGGTATATGCCTGGGATCTTAAAACAATGCACAGTAACTGTTTGGGTGATTTTTTTTAAGTGTCTTAGTGTTTGGATTTGATGAGTCATCCTGGTGCATTATAGGAGAGAAACTCACCAAACCTTTGCTTCAGCTGAAAACCAACTGGGATGCAGATGAGCTACACTGAGATTTGTACATGGTCGACATGGCTCATATGTTAAATACACTAAATGGGAGATTTGCCACATAATTAGAATTACAGTATTTTTCGCCATATAAGACGCACCGGCATATAAGACGCACCCAATTTTTAAGGAGGAAAATCTGGTTAACGTGCGGACGCGACCTGGCAACATAATGTTATACATTCATACTGTATGTTTTTCCGGTTACGCCAGCTCAGTTTTATAATGTAAACACTGAACCACGTTGTCCTTCTTAAACATCCTAGTTGAATGCGCGTCAATTACACCAGTCCGTGTGAAACACAAACGAAAATTGCGGTTTAACGCGAGTTGTATGACGTA
>JAUMHF010000021.1:9414366-9430293 GCA_032359275.1 Microctenopoma steveboyesi
CCGTGTAAGACGCACCCACTTTTACCCCCCAGTTTTGGGGAAGAAAAAGTGCGTCTTATATGGCGTAAAATACGGTAGATGTAATATCCTTGTTTACCAAACTCTACTCCCTTCAAAGTACAGTTAAGTTGCCTTTTTGATTGTCTCTTTGATTTCCTGGGCGCTTTGAACCACATATACTAGCAGTATTTCTTTTTTTTATTGTTGCCTTCCACTTCTTTTTCTTATTACTAGTCATCTAAAGACTTTGTATAACTGTCTCAGCACTGTAACCAGAGAATAGGCAATGGACCACCAACAACCCAGGAGTTTAATTGGGCCTAAATGGATCTTTGTTTTGTACAGAGGACACATCCACTCATCCAACAGTCTCAGATTATTCAGAAAGCGCTCCTAATTGGAGGCCCATTGGAAAAGGCCCTAATGAAGGAGGTGACATTGTTTCACCCCATGAAAGTAATGTCATTGCAAAAAAAATCACCAGTCCCATTAAATTGAGTTTAATATTTTCCAAGGCGTTTAGTGTTAAAAAGCTGCTGTAAAAAACAGAAATGGAGAAGTGTGCTTCATGTTGTCCGTGAGGACAGTTGGAATCAGTTCAACTTGAATCATTTTCTATTATATATATATTTTCTTCTGTTTTTTCTTATGCTGGCATTTTGAAGAAAACCTTCTCAATCTTAACGCATGGTTCCTCATATCACGGATTTCCTTCCCCTGGTGACTTATCTGGTGTTGAATGTGGTAAAAGCCTCAGAAGTTTCCCAGCAATTTGTTTTTTGTTGTTGTTATTATAACACCATTTAAATAGCATTCATGTGGCCAAAAGGTTCCCACCTCACTGCCACGTGAGGGCAGAATGGAAAACAGGGTTCATTTGTTAAGTCGTGACCTTATGTCACACAAAAAACATTTAAAAGTGCGTGTTGATAAATGTGTAAACAGACAGAGAGTATATTTAACACTGGTATAAATACATGGTTGACTCCTTCTATTGGCTGCTGCTTAAATACCTTGTATGACACACTGAGAACCAGCCACAACTGCATAACTAAGCAGATATAAAATCTAGTACTTTGGTCAGCGTCTTTCCCTGATGAAAAACAACAAGGAGGCCAAGAAAATTCAGACGCGTTAGTCTGCTAATGGTCTATGACTGAACAGTAATATAGAAATCCTGTACTGTAGCAACAGATTTCCATTTGACACACAGCGTAAGAGTTGACATTATCGCGTACAATAAGATAGATGGCTGAAATCTGCCATTGTCATACAGACAATACTGATTATTTCTTTTTTATTTCATAAAGCAAAATATGAGTCTTAAAAGAATAGTTTTGACATTTTGGAAAATATGTTACTGGACAAGTCTCTGCACCTGACTAGTTACTAGGCCAGATAGATGGCCACATGTGGGCAGGCATGTCAGAACAGCCCTGTGACCCACTTTCGAGTTGTGACCCACTGATTGAGATGCATTGTCTAGATAGAGCTATATATAGACTGGAGAAAGAACAGTGTCTTTGAAAGAACACGAGAAGAAACTTGCGGGGGGGATATCATGAACCTGCAATCACTGTATCTGCACAAAACATTACCCAGCAAATCTGAATCCGCAGCTGCCTGCAGGTAAGGACAGGCAGAAAAGACACTGGCTAAAGCAGGCTCAGAAAACACCGTTTGTTGGTTTGTAGCTTCGACCAAATGTTGGCGTTGTCTTGGCAGGAAAATCTGTCTTGTTCGATAGTTGCTGTTTCTCTCATAGCAAAATGAGTCTAGAAACAAGTGCACTTGTTTCCTCTGTAATGAAAGTTCCCGCTGGAAGCAGAAAGCAGACGGCTGATCTTAAAGATGTTAATGAGTGAGCGAGATTTGTGGACGGCTGTAATCAGATGCAGACACCTCTGTAGGCTACGTGATTTGTGATATGGAGCTTCAACTAAATGTCAGACTGAAAATTAGCTGCAGGTAGCGGGCAAGCGGTGCGCTGCGGGGGTTGATCATTATGAATGGCCTTCTTTCCGTACAGTTTATGTGAGCTGCCGTTATGTAAAAGTATTGGTTAAAGCCCAAAATCTGAAACACAGTGGAGACCTGTATTTGTTGGGCAGGAAGCCATTATGGAAATGTCATTACCACAGCTCACTTTAGATTCATCCAATAAGCGCTTTATTATTGAATCCACTTGTCCTTGATATATTGTCCGCAGAGGAAGCAACAGGCAGTTCACTACCTCAGCCACTATTATCAGCCTGGGAACGGGTTGTTTAGGAGCTCACAGTCCCACGATGAGCCAGCAGATATGTGTATCTCTGTGAGTAAGAATGTGTGTAAGTGCGTCTTAAGAACCTTAATTCGTTCTGACCTTCCTCTTCAGGTGTGATGGTCTGAGCAGAGGACCCTCTAGATGGTGCAGTACAATGAGCACTCATTCACCCCATGTTTGACCATTCATAACAACCCAATAGTCATGATTAAAAAGGCAGCACCGCCGTATTCGCACAAAGCTCGAGTGAGCAACTGTAGTTCACATCACTGCTGATGTCATGTAATTAGGTTAGTTTGGAGGAGGTTTGTCACAATGCACTGTTGTTTTTACGCCAAACTGTAAGCTTCAAGTAAATAAAAAACAAATGTTGCAGATTTGGTTGTTTTACAAAGCTTGTCTATCTTTATTGTGTTTTTTCAGTGTTGTAATATAAGCTACCTCTGTTCTATACAGCAGTAACAGGGGATTTACTCTTTCATGCAGAAGCCCAACAGGGTCAGGGCTAGCTGGATAACTTGTGTTGACCTGTCACCTCCAACAGCAAACATTGGTTTCAGTCTGTAAGACCGTGTTGATGACTGGTGCATCACCCTGATTCACCATGTTGCCCGTACATTATGCTCAACAAAGACCATGTGACATTTTTTTGCGAGGTAAGATTAAATCTCTTTCCAAGATTGATTTCAGATGTGACAGATAAATCCCAAACGTCAGTCCCTGCCTGCTGCAAACATATTTTGAGTTTCAGCTCCACAAAAAGTTTTTTGTTTCTGAAGTGTCTACAATCCAATCAGATGTAACCATCTTTCCATTGAAGTCTCCTACATGACTTCCTTTTTTCATGGAATAACACACTGTGGATGACTTTGAAATATGGAAGGAAGTGTACAGACATCGTTCTTCTTTACATAATAAAGTATAGTATGTTTCTACCCTCTGTAACAGAGGGTAGAAACAGCACACTCATAACAGCACACACATCCCTATTCGACGTCCCCACAGCTTCATCCAAATTGGCTCACTTAACCTAACACCTACAAAGTCTGCCAGTAGCCTTGGAGTTTGGATAGATGACAAGCTGAGCCTGAATGAGCATGTTACCACCACCTCCAGGTCCTGTAGATTTACTCTCCACAACATCAGAAAAATTAGGCCTTTTCTCACCCAACAGGCTGCACAGCTCCTTGTCCAGGCAATGGTCAACTCCAAACTTGGAGGCTGCAGCTTCTGCAGTTACCCCTACAGATGGTCCAAAAGTCGAGTCTTTTCTCCTTTGTGGTCCCTGGCTGGTGGAACAACTTGCTCTGCCACATTCGACTGGCTGACAGCATCACCATTACGTTGTCTATCACTAAACCATTTCTAAGCATGTTCCTTGTCTTGACGAGTTAGGCCTTATCAGGGTGCATTGTTGTAGTATCTCCGCGTTATGAGAATTTGAATGGTAATTGCTGGTGTCTTATCCTTGTAAGTCACTTTGGATAAAAGCGTCTGCCAAGTAAAGTAAAGTAAAGTGATCCTGTTTTTCTGTCAAACACTAAACTCTGTGGTCATCTTTCAGGTTTCACTATTAATGAAAGAACATTGATTTGCATACATTTCTTTAGAAACTTCTAGTCCTAAACACAAAGTACCCACCCCTAAATTGAACATAAGCCTAATTGTAAGACTAATCCCTCGAGCAGGCATTCACCCTTCACTCAGTGGCAAAAATCCTCTCACATGGTTTTTTAGTAGGCCCCCACTCATTACTTCCGCCTTCCACCTGAGTGAAAACACAGTGCAAAAGAAAGCTGTAATAGGTCAGTTCAAACAATTTAAGGCAATATCCCATCCAGTAAATTTCTGTGATATATATAATATTCTGAATATTGTACACTGTTTTCAAGCAATTGATTGTCGGTGTGGAGGATTTCCCACGCTCCAGTGCGTACTGTATGTGTGGGCAGCGTGGTTTCTGATTATGTGCATAGTTTGCTTCTGGGAAGAGAACGGGCCGCTCTTTGCTCTACTGTTCATTTCTTTGGAAATAATAATGAAGGACTGTGAATGTGTGTTCATTTTACCTCCACGGTTCTCGAGCTTATTGAAATCACTGTTGTACCACTGTTGGAGGTACTAGTAGGTGGGTTTGCGGACTACAAACAGAGCCGGGCTAGCTGTTTAGCCCTTTTTATCAGCCTTTGTGCTACATTTGTGTCACAGGCTGTTTGGTGATGAGTCCATTTGCTACCATTCACACGCTTGGTCATAACATTTACTGTGTTACTTATCAGTTGTCCTGTTCGAGGTTTCAGCATCATCACAGGGCGACACTAAGATACCTTCTCATTAGGTGCTAAAGTTGTTTCAGCACAAGGTGAAAGAACGTGTCAGAGGTCTATTTCATTTTTCACATATAATCTTCCTCATGTTTCTGTCTGCATTATACTACGGATTTTCCCTGTGTACGCTATGTGTGCTCTGGTGGTGATGTGGCAAAGGAATTTGTCTAAACTGAATAAGTTGACAATGGCCTTGTGGCTTTCTGCTTCGTCCCCACTCTGCTGCCGAAGCCAGTGTAATCTTCACAGAGAACTGTAGAAGGTTACAGCCTCCTCCTCCTCCCCGTGCTCTAACACCGAGTCTAGAACAAATAGCAGCCATGCTTGATTACCACTCTCAGGTTGAGACATGGTGAAATCTCAGCTAGACTTTCAAATAACTCTTAATTAAGTTCCCATTTGATTACTCTGCCCCACTTAGTAGGCCCTGCCTCTCAGTAACACAAAGACTTGTGTAGCTTGATGGAGATCGCACGCATATTATTCCCAGAGGGGATCGATAACATATGTCATTATTTCTGACCTGTGAAATACAAACACAGCGATGTGATGGAGCCCCACTTTACAGCCGGCTATCAACAGACGTGAGCACATTCCTGATGTTAATACTTTTCACAGCACACACACAGATATGCCAACTATCTTACTAATCTAAACTCCCAAAACATTATGATTTAACAATAAGATTCAATCACACATTCATCCAGAATAGAGAACTGCGTAGTAGAGCTCACGTAGCTATTCCTGATATTAGTGATATAAAGTCAAAATGTTGGCGACTGCTGCTAAAGCATGAATGTACTCAGTCATACATTCTCTCTGTTAATCAGTGTTTAAATTATGTCTGGAATTTTTGTTTTCACTTGTATCACTAATCTCGAGCAGGGATTTGACCACCACAGCTTCTCCAGACTCAGCTGGAACGGCTTATTAATGAGGACACAGCTGGAGCCTCTTTTTCTCTGTTTTGTAACATGATAAATTGAAACTCTTTCTTCTTCCCGTTCTTTTCCATTACAAAACCCTGAAGTGTTTAGGCTGCGGTGGGCTGTGGAGTAGGATGAGGTGGTGGCAGGCCAAAGCCAAACAGGCCTATATAGAGTCTTCTGTCATTTCTGGCCATTGGCTGAACCTCGTCAAGTGAGCTCAGAGGTCAACAAAATAGAACAGTGCTGTTCATGCTTCCACTTTACCGAAATCATTTTCAATATGTCTTTCCATGTGGCTGTTGCAGCTGTTTGTGTTATTTATACGGACTGAAATCATTTTTTTTATTATTGTCTGCAGAGATCTGTGATGCTGCTAAAACAAAACATCATAAGATTTCAGTCGATATTTGTTTTCCTGGATTGTTTAGCATCGTGAAGATAAAGTCTGTATCAAAGTTTGGCCACGTGTTCGTCTATGTCAAGACTGATCACATACAATTCAATTCATACAATACTTTCTCTTGCTCTCATATAAACCTCCGTCTCCTAAATATTTGAAAACATAATAACGCTTTATCACATCTAGCAGTGAAGAGTGTTGGAGATAGCAGTACCCGTGTCTCCCTGTGAGAAACTGTCTTCAACAGACTAAACTTGATGTTTATTTCCCAGCAGACATAGCAAAAGTCACTGCCAGCACTGCGAAGAGATTCACTATGTGCCTCTCTCAACCAACACACCCACCTGGCGCCTTTGTGTGGCTTGCCAGCTTTATTATTTCAATAGTTTTTGGATGAATCGGTGCAGTTACAGTAGAAATTTAGCAGGAAGTTCATTCTGTCCGTGTGCAGTAAAAAAGAGCGAATTCTTTAATGCAGCAATAAAAATTATGACTGTGTAGTAGTCATACTGAGATGTGTAAGGTGTAAGTGAGATAAGCTCACTAAAGTCAGGGTAAATCCTTACTTTGCATTTTCACAGAACTAGATGGATTCCAGGGTTTTGAGTTCCAATATTTAAGATGAACGTCCATAATATTTATGTAATAGAGCATTCAGTTACCTTTTTACCCTTCCTCACATGGCTGTGGAGATGGATTATACATTCATGTAGCTCTGAACCGCAGTAACTTTGGTGATCATCTGTCTATGTCACAGAGCATCAAAGACACAAAACAATATGTCCAGAAAATTAGTAATGTTCCAATCTGCCTGCACCTTGCTTTATATGTATTTAGTATTATTTTGGGATGCTGACATGCTAAACTAAGATGGAAAACCAGCTGTAGACTTCTTAGCCCCTTTACACCATAGCTACAGTATATATGTGTACTAGTGCGCCATTCTTCCCAGTGTTGACTCTTCTTTTTTGCCTGAGGTACAATGACAAATAATTTGTCCCTCCCTGATGAGTTTTTCTGCATATTTCTCACACTTTTTCCTGTATCAACACTTGTGTTTCTGGTCTGCCTACACTCTAAGGTTAGAGCGCTGCTCAGTTACAGAACAACAACCCCGGACCTGGACACTTGAATCGTGGCCGTCATGTTGGAGGGAGCACTTGTTTTTGAAGTCTGGATTCCCTGCAGCTCAAGCACCACTGGTGACAGTACTTTCAGTCTGCCTTTACCTCAACCACTGTTGAGTTGGTGTGCGATGAGGCAGTAGTCTCAGTGTCTACTGGAGCTTTGTAGTGCTCTGGTTGATCTCAGAGGGCAGGCCTCACACTTATTTATAGCTCTGCCGTGGGTGTCAGAGGAAATGGGGCTGTGGCCGGGGGCGAGGCCTGTGTTTGCCTTAGGAGAGAACTCTTCCTCCCTAGCAGACATGGCACGTCTTGGAGGAGTGGCAGACAGGGCAGTTTATTTGTATTCGGGCCCAGAAGGTGATGACCTGAAGTATTTTCACGCAGTCTCCGCTGTGGTAAACACACAAGGCAGCTTATTGATAGCATGTGTGACATTCCTCCACCCCATCTCAGTATCTCTGCCCAATTTAGCCTGCTCGGAGATCTACAGGACTGAAGCCATCTGTGTGAGCACTGCCCCCTTTTTCATATTCTACATGCTCTCCCTTCTAACCCTCATGTCACACTTTTGAGACCTGTTGTTTTGTACCAGATTTTAAAACCTAAAATCCTAACATCACTTTTGATGGTCGTAAGAAAAACGATCTTCATTTCTCTTTCATCACTACCTTTTCTTGTACTCATTTTCATTGCAAAACTGCGAGATGCACTCACGAACTCCTGGGGCCCTGCTGACCACTAGTGTGGTTTGGGCTTCCTGGAATCTCAGCATTTGAGATTTATTTAGTTGTGTAAGTGAGAAACAGACAATGTACAATACTGTACCAGGAAATGAAAAACAAGCCTATAAGATTTTTATTCCTACACTATATGTTTGTATGTGTATTTATACAGTGGACTGTCTGTTTAATAGCCTAGTTCTGATTGGAGACTAACTTTAAGGACAGTTCTGAACGTGGCCTTTCTCTTACGCTGCGTATCACAACTAACCCACTGTAGCTGGTGGTACAGTAACTTTCAGCTTGCTAACCTCCTGGTCTACTTCCTCTGCTCCCCGATGTGTTTCTGCGAGCAGCATTTTGTGGCTGAGTTTGGGGCGTGTGCGCACGCCTCTCACAATCATTACTGGAAGCGGAGTTAACGGCGTGTTGGAACACAGCATGTCAGCATCTAAATAAACAATAGATGCACCACAGTCAGCTGCCTGCTATGGCTTGTGTCGATACCTCCGAACAAACAAACAGACATGCACTAAGTAGGGCGAATGAGAAGCAGAGAGAGAACCGTTAACACAAGCTTGGTTGCATTTCATAAATAATTCAATACCTTGTGTCTTCTGAGAGAGAAAAAGTCACCCCTCTACACACACGTCCACAATCCCCACACACTCACACACCGACGCAGCAGTACAGAGAGGAGGATAAGTGGGTAGTGTGTGAATGTGTGCAGCGGTATGTCAGGTTGAATTCACGGTATTTAGGTTAAGCTCCATTTGAAGATCCCCTTCACTGCTGGAGATGGAGGCCACCTTCAAATGTAAATACAGTCATCCTGTTTATCCTGCTTCATCCCATCATCCACCCTTCTTCTATCTCATGCTTCCCTACTGTCCTGGTTTCATGCTATATGCCTAAACCTTAACCCTAAACAATCTAGAAATTACAATAGCAAATAGAGGCGGACTGAGTAATGGAAATGAAAGCGGTGAGTAATCGAACGATTATTTCTGCAGATGAGGAATTAATAAACCATATTTATTTAATGGCTAATAAGTGACAGGTCATACAAATGTTACAGGTATTAATAGCTAAATACCTACTGAATAAAACACAGACGGCCAATGTTTGGATGACATGCACAGTAGAATTATAATATATTAGTCAGATACTAAAAAAACTGTACACCTGTACACCTCTGTCTTTGGTTTTTTGTCAGCCACTCAGCAGTAAGTTGTTGTGTAAAACTCCTCTGACCACGAGCCTCCCCTGAACGCCTACGGGTGACTCAGCTTTGCTGCCTGTGTGTATGTCTGTGTTGTCTCTGTGTTTATGTGCTGTTCCGACAGGACTCGAATCAGTGTTGGTTGGAATATGCTCTCTCATTTGGCTGTGGCTCAAGTGGGCAGCGTTTTCCTCTTTGTGGAAGGTTAAATTGGAGAGGAAATCAATAATAGGGGGGTAGTTCACTAAACAAGATGCTCTTTGATATCCTCAGACAGACATGGAGGCATCCTGAGAACTGACCTGGATATTTAGTTGCAGCAAGTTTGTGCAAAGACCTTCCAGGCATGCATGAGTGCATGTTGTTCTGTATCTATTCTCCAGCCCCCAAATCATCTAGCGACTCTGCAGAACCTGGTTAAGAACCAGTGAAGGCTACTGTTGACTCTCAGGACCCCACCTGTTAATGAGACCTCCAGAATAAATGTCACTGACACAGATAAAAAAATATAATTACCTTTTTTTTGTTTCTTCACAGCCCCAAAGACCTGCAGCCCAAAACAGTTTGTGTGTAAAGATGGGGTGACGTGCATCTCTAAGGGCTGGCGCTGTGACCGCGAGAAGGACTGCCCAGACGGCTCTGACGAGGAGCCTGATGTTTGTAAGTCTTGCTAAGTTGAAACAGCCCCCTGTATTGTATCCAGGCACTGTGGGTTACCATTCTGAGTATTGTGATTATGTTTCTGCTGCATCTGACTCCACGGTAGAATGAACTCTGGCTGACATTTAACCATTTAGTGTCATTTAGCGTAGACATCCGAGGCCTCAAGATCAACGGCTTGGCAAATGCAGCAGGACTATGCACAGCATATGTAATATAGTTTATATCTGTCGTTGTCTAGTAGATGTTGATTGCTTCTTTTTCACATCAGCAAGCAGATTCTTTGTCCAATCAGGTATGTGAATTCTAGGGAATAAAGATTTTCACTGCTTATGTTCTCAGACATGAAAAAGGTCTTTAAGGCAAGTTAGGACAAAGAGCACGTTGACATTTCAGTGTAAAAATGAAACGTTAGCTTTGATTTGCAGCCTCGTAGTTGGTTCGTGTAACATCCTCACCTGTCTGTGCAAAAGATGGTTGTTAGATAACGTGAGTTATGTGAACTAATTGGAAAACAGGTGCCGTTATCAGAAGCTGCCTTAGAAATAAATGTTAAAAGACAATATAAATGCAGTGTTTGATCCTTCCAAACAGACTGGAAACGAGTTGTTGTCCAAAGGCTTGATGGACTATAAGATTTATTTGTCTGACTACGGCCAGGCTGGAGAAAACAACGGAATGTTTTATCAGCTAATGAAAGAGGTCGTTTGGTCTTTAAACAGTCTTGTCATGGCCATTTAGGAGACTTTGCCTTTGAAGGATGTCATTTCCTTTTTTACTCTGACCCACAGACAATACAGTCATAGAGGGGAAAAAATGAAAGTAGCACCGAAAGAAAAAATACAAAAACACAAGTCATTGTTAGTGCTGAGGTCAGGAGAGAGAATGAAAAGAGCAGTGTCTTCACGGTCAGACTGAAGTGCCTGTATTTTTCTAACAGGACAGAGGGATCTGGGTGTGTGTGTGTGTGTGTGTGTGTGTGTGCGTGTGTGTGTGTGTGCGTGTGTACGTGTACATGATGCCAGGGTAGAGTGTTGCAGCTACAGTCTAGACATAGAGACTGAGAGTAGGTCTGGAAGTCATTAGAGACTCACCCAGAGCATTGGAGAAACCTGCTGTTTTTCACAACCTGCTCTTTCCCCCCTTCTCCTCACTGGGCAGACCTCCTTCTGCGTCTCCATCTGGGTCAGTAGCAGGCTCCATCCCACGTCTCATGCTACTCCCTCTATCTTATGCCGAATTAGCTTAAAGTTAACGGTTATATATGGATCTGAGTTTATACATGGCCGTGGCCAAGAAGTAGAGACAGGCACTAGACGTGTCAGAGAACTGAAATTAGTTTTGTAGAGGTTAAAAGTGAAGAAAAACCACAGGATAGATCTTTTCATCAGACGTTTTAGCTAAAAAATGTTTGCTGGAGCTGCGTGTTCTAGGAGCCATACTCTGCAACCACAACATTCACCATTCAATCCTGTGCACACATCTTCCCACCCCCAGTGAAATATGGGTGGAACAACAAACCTAATGGTCGCCCCACACTTTTGCACAGTGCTGCATCCCTAACTGTACATACGTGACCCACACGTGGAGCAACATTTGTAGATTTACTGTTGTGATAACTGTGAACGTGCTTTTGCAGATGCTTCTGGTGGAAAGATGCACGAGAGAGGTTTATTTATTCACTCACGTGGATGGGGCTTCACAGTGGCCTTTGTCGGGGTGTTGGCTATTGCCAGTGAAGTCAGCCACTGTCCAGTGCAGCTGCTTTGCCCTGCTGTGTAACCCCCACAATGCTGTTCTTTGTACACCGGGGCGCTGGGTCAGACTGGCATAGAAGGATACTGACAGGGTAAAACAAAAACAAAACGGTTGTCTGGGCATATGACCCTTTTGTAGAACTTTGATCTGTGTTACTAATCAATGAACAATTGAAAACTGAATAAAAATCATGAATAATATTGTATAATTGTATATTATCTATATTCTTCAAAGAGTAGTAGTAGGTAGTGTAGGCTGTCGTTGTCATCTGTGCTGGGGTCCTGAAACATTCCCACGTTCAGTATGTGTGGAGGCAAAGGGCCGTTTTAGTTCCCACCTTGGTTGCAATTAACTTTTTAGCTGAAGAAGCACTTTTGTAACAGTAAGTTTGAATAGAAGACATTTTTATTAGGAAATCTGCAACTCCCTGACTCTTGCCAAAAAAGAAATAAAATCTGTCTCTGATCTACTTTCATACCTTGGTAGTAACCAGACATTGTTGGTCTTTTGTTTGGTGTATACTTGATCAGCAGCTTTCCCACAGTTAGCCCAAAGTCAGTGGTCATGATGTGTAGATGTAGGAGATGAGATGATCTGCTAGAGCCTGCTGCCTTCTCCTAGACGCAGCCTGCACCCGGTCCACATAGCCGTCAATATGTCAACATGAAAGAGTCTGGCGCCTTCCAGCATTTCGCAGAAGCTGCTGCAGGTGTCAGCCACGCCGTTATGTCTGCTCTCTCTTTCACACACGTTGCTGTTGTGTAAACAGCGAAGCAGCGTTTGAAACTCAGGCTCAAAGAAGCTCATGCGCTATGTTCACTATAGTCACAAACACATGCACATAATCATATGTTATTTATCATTGTATATTAAAAATGTCATCGATTTTAGTAAGTGATATGGTGCAGAGTGCTGTTGTTGAAGTAGAAGTAACTAGAAAATAGTTCCCATTAGACATAAAGCAGACGGGGAGCTACATCAGCTAGTTCGTTGCGAGTGCTTTATTAGAATGATAATTATATTAGTTGGCCAAGCAAGTTTGTGGAAACATGAAATTTGACTCCAGGTTCTAGTGGCTCTTATCGTACTTACACAGTAACAATTACAGTAGTTACGTTTTTTAGGGGGGTTCCTTTACTTTGAAAACGACCTGCTGCACCTGGAAATATTGCTAGAGGGAGCACTGGTACCAACACAAATTGCATGCTGTAAAACTGTAAAACAAAAAGAATGAAAGAAGCTAACACATTCAGCAGAGCTGAGGATAACTGTTGTTTTTTCTCTACGGAGCAGCTCTTTTTACTTTACATGTAGTGCTTCCATTGCTAATATAAAATGTTAATTAGTGCAGCTTTCAACAGTTCAAACTTTTAAAGTCACTGATGTCACCCCTGGTATTACAGTGCACAAAGCATTATCGCTGAGTGAACAACCATCAGTTGGCTGGTTTAAATGGCTGGGACAGAAAAGGGGGCAAAGCTGGCCCCTGAAACAGGACAAGAAAGTCCAGCCTGTCTTCAGCCAAGAAAAGTGTGTCAGGGGTTTAAATTTTAAAAAGACCATTATGTAATCCCGCCATGGCTCTTCACAGAAGGTGGTGGGCTAGACCGGAGGCTCCCTTAAGGGGTGGAGGTTGGGGAGACAGGAAAGAAGGATAGATTGGGGTTTATGAAGCAGGAGGATGAGGGACACGAGCAATTCTAATACGGTAATTTTAGTAATCAAAGCCCCCTTTGAGCCTCTTTGAAGGGGTAGACACATGAATGTTGAACATCTTGCTTTGCCTGATGACTGGTCTTCCTCTGTATGGTAAACCACCTTATGTCTATTTAGGAGATCTAATAAATGACTATATCCTGTGTGTGAGAACACGTTATTGAAGACGAGGCCTGTCTGTGGTAGTGGTGGTTCAGCTTTGTCTGCTCTGGTTTCTTGGCTCATATGATGACAATTAATGACTCGCTTGGACCTTTCATTTCATTTGCATAGGTGTTTTTTTGGCCCGATAATTAGTTGTTGCTCTATGAAAATGAGTCTCTGTCTGCAGAGCCCTGGGTGCTTAATTTGGGATGATTAGAGTTAGTCTCTAGATTTCTGGATACAGATGCAGAACCGAACGGCCAAATAGTCCTTTCGTTTTGGGTCCACACCATGACTTCCTGTCTCCTCTTTTACGGAAAAAACAGCCCAGTGCTAATAGTTTTAAGCTGATCCCCGAACCATTGTGAGGAAATAAGAGGTGAATGAATCAAATAATGAGTCTGTTCAATCTCAGAAATGGAGCTGGCTACATAAGAACCTTATGCAGTTGGCAATATGTCTGTTTTTCTTCTTTTATCAATGTGTTTTTGAAGAAAGGAGAAAATTAGTGTGTGTGTACTTCCATTTCCCTTGAGTTGTGTCATTAAAATGTTTCTCTAGATTCCTAGGGAAACGTGGGATCAATGACATAACTTCCTAAGGATTTACTACTTGTGTATTTTGTGTCTATTTGTTTACTTTTCTGGTTTCATAACCAAAACTGCTACAGGCTCATTCTATTTGTCAGATTGGGAAATCTGGTGGTCGCATCCTGTGCAAATCTTGCAATTTATTTTGCTGATAGAATTGTTTGCCTTGTGGTTTTTCTGCCCTAAGCAGCACTGGAGCTGCTCAGTTGGAGAAGACTCAGTTTGTTGTGCTTTCCAGAGCTAGATTTAGCCTCCCTGCTTTGCTTGTCGTGGTGCCAGCCACCCAAGAAGCCCCCCAGGAAGCAATGGAAATGTGATGTTCGTATCTTGGAAGGAAAGGTTTGAACAGAGAGCCAAACACCAAAGATCCAATCATCATGTGCGGAGAGGGCACGCAGTCTGCCGCCATGGTTCAAACCGGGGATGTTATAATACATGCGCTATGAATTTCTATATGCGGACATGTCATTCCCTGGACACACGACCGGGGTGGGTGAACATAAACCCACTGAAGGTGTGATCAGAGTGGCAGCTTAACGTGTTGTTTGTCACCTTCCGAGTGAAGTGTTTATAGCATAGCTGTCAGGACCAAACACTGGTGAAGTGCAGGCGTTGGTATTCCCAGCACCCCGCTCCTAGCTGCGCCTGTTCTTTTGCTGCCCATGATCTTTGTGACAAGACTCGGTTGAGTAGCAACGTCAAAACACAAACGCGTTGTTGCTTCTTGTTTTCAGTGCTTCTTCTTCTGTGTTCGGAGTTACATTTTTTTGGCAGGGCTGTTGAGGAGGGAGGTCACGGGGTGCTTTGTGGCTGCTGGGTCAGGATTTGGTGTGCCACCTAAAAATGCATGATGTGCACTAAGAGCATCACAGAAAGGGCCAGTGGGTCTGTGAGAAAGTCTGTGTGTTTAAGAGCTGCTGGCAGTGATCACATTATTCATGAGCTATATTTATGGTTTATTAAATGAGGAATGTGTATCTGGGTGGTTGTCATCTGTTAAAAGCAGCATGCTCATTTTTAATTATCTAATGATTGTCAGTGCTGTTCTAAATTGTGTTTGTGTGCTGAAGCCTCGGTGGCATTTAAAATGAACAGGCAGTGGGTAGCATCGTTGCTCTCTACAGCTGGCCTCATTCTGGCTCATATAATATCCCTGTCATGTTTTGCTCTAGCACTGGCAGCATCTTGTTATTTGTTTGTGTGTTTGCAGTTGGATAAGCATTGTGTGAACAAACTATCATGAAAGGTTTTTTGGTTCACGAGCAGCCTCACTTCAATCCAGATCTTAAAATCAGCCTCGTTTTACTACTGGACGCGAAGAAACAAATGTCCAGATGAGTCTCAGGAAGTGTGAGTGAGCCGAGCTGATACAAAACTAACTAGAATGTGTCTGAAAATATGAATCCTGAAACGACTCCTAATTAGAAAGTGCCTGCCGCCTTTTCATCACAGCCCTCACAGTTTCCTCATGTTTCTCCCTCACTGCCCCAGTTCAGGTCAGGCTTTGCACGTGATGCTGCTTACAACACTGCGGCTCAGCTGGCTTTTGTACGGGGCCATAGCTGATTTGTGTGATCCAAACAATAGCCATAGTTCTCTTGTCCACCCCCTCCCTCGCCACCCCCTCTGCTCTGACTCCCTCTGACTGGAAAACTCCATGTGATCTGTGTGTGTACACTTGTGAAAGGTGTCTGAAATCCAACTATCTAGTTTTAATAGATGCTTACAGAAGAATATTTTTCTTTGCTCTAATTGCTTATAGCCTGCAGAAAAGTATTCTTGCTTCTTGCTTCCCTTGATACCTGGTTACTACGCTTGCATTTCAATTTTGCATTCAAAACGATAACGATGTTGTGTGTGTGTATGTACGTCCTCAGACACATTTGTTGAGACCTGTGGTGTGACCTGCTATCTCGCCACTCGCCCTTCTCTTTGGGCACTCTTTGTCTGTCAACCTCGGGTCTGCTACCAGAGGCCTGGGAGCTTAAGGGTCCTGCACAGTATCTTAGGAGATATATATTTATATAGATATATCTATATATATATATATATAGATTTATCTATATAAA
>JAUMHF010000021.1:9435619-9446542 GCA_032359275.1 Microctenopoma steveboyesi
TGGTGTAAGGACAGAGGAAAAACACTGTGATTTGGATAATAGTAATGAGTTTGTGAGGAATTTACAAACACATCAGCAACACTGACATGTGGCCTGTGATCAATGTGCAGGAAAGGGCAAGAAAGCCCACACATATGTACACGTGTTCATTACATTTCAAAAGGGCACATGTCAACGGAAGCCTGCACAACGTGTGACAAAGGTGAACAGACATTGATGCTAGTTCATGTGTACACGAGCATCCGTAATATAGGATGACTTTTTAATTAAAGGGATTATTAAAAAGCGCCCGTATGGTATGACATGAGGTACTGACACTGACCTGATTTACTTGTAATTCATTTGATAATATTGGTCTGACATGTAGCCATTGCTCAGACGGCTGCACGCTGAAGTCTGTAACACACAGGTGTAGATGCATGCGGACATTCAGATAAATCGCTGCTTGAAATTTCATGAGCATCTGCATTTTTTTTGTTTGCGTTTGGAGGTAGTGAGGCTGGCGCGCCCACGCTGAGAACGATGAGTAACGACACCAAATTGAGAGGCGGAGGAAGTAAACACACTGGGCTGTTGTTTCTATTGGACGTTTCACCCTGGGGCTGTCGTCACAGCAACCCCTTCACCTAAAATTTATTACAGTCTGCCTGTACCTCCTACTGCAAAAGCCAAGTTATTCTAAACCAACAGGCCACAGAAAGTGTTCTTTTCATTCGTTAACTCTGATTTTCCTTTCCCCTCTCTCTCTTTGTCTCTCGTTTGTTTCTCCCTCTTGCCTGGGCAGGTGTGGACCATGTGGTTGCTACTTGCTGCACACAAAACCACAGGATGCCCCGGCCATTATAGAATAACGCATTGTCCCACAGTTCACTCTTAACGTGTGTGATGCATGAGCTTTCCATATCTAACAATACACTCTAAAAGACAGACAACAGAGTTTAGCCACTTTGTTTTCTGGTCCGTCCTATACTGTTTGGTCGAGCTTCGGGGCTGGCCCATGGCCACGGTCTTGGGGATGAAGCTAAGCCTGGACATATCCACAGCCAAGCCACCTGTCAACAGCCCCCACAATCCCTGGCAAAGGATGGAGAGTTTTCTTCCTCCTACTATCTTTATTCTTTGGATTTAAAGGTTATCTGCAGCCATCCTGTCTGGGGCCTCTGGGTAGAGCTGCAGAGAGCAGTCGGCCACAGGTTTGAGTGTTGCCAATAAGCAAAGGGTGGGGCACAGGGTGGCAAAGAGATATGTACGTCCACTGTGGCCCGAGGCTGACCTTCATTCACAATACTGTTCACAGACAGAATGCTCCGAGGATGAGAAAATGAAAAAGCACCGTTCTGCATGCCTAAACCATACAGCTGTAGTCTCCCCTACACAGCGCGGCTGCTTTTTTGTCTTACAAAAAAAAAAAATCGGAGACAGAAAACGAACAGCGGACAGAAATAGACACAGGGAGAAAAAGAAAGGGCGGCACTGGTGGTCACTGAGCGAGAGGTACGTGTTGCATACGGAATTAAACATTTATCGCGTAGCATTTCAGAGAAAGGCAAACACGACTTTGGCTCTAAAATGTTTTTAAGGGCTGTACAAATGCGGGGGATTAGGATCAGGGATATCATCTGTTCTCGCTTTACAAAGTGAAAACACAGCCAGGGCAGGGACACGGCAGCCAATCCCAGGGCTCATCGGCTCAGTCTCAGTGTGTGTAGCTCCTCCATTAATAACTAATAGGTGGAGCATTAGGGGGAAATGGTGAGTGTGTCTTGAGGGCTTGCATTAGCCTGGCGTACAGAATCTCCTTATCTGTGTGTAGGACAAGACAGGGAGAGAGACAGGTTGCGTTGTCCTCTCTTTGACTCTCTTCCTCCATTAACTGGCCTGGGAGGATAATTCATGAGCTACTAAAAGTGCACAGAAATGGAGCAGATGTATGCGGCCTGCTGATCATAAGCACACGTGCAGTCATTCTGCGATGCGCGGCGTGTACCCACCGAGCACAGCGCGAAGCTGCCCTCATACTTAGCATAAACATAGATACATTTAATACCTGTAACCGATAATGTGCGCATTCATGTGTTGCACATGCTGCTTGTCAAAGATACCGTTCACTGATGAAAATAATTACTCGTTAAAAAAAAAAAAGAAGTGATAGCGCGCGAGTCATTTTTCATCCTTTTCAACTGGCAGATTAATTTAAAAGTTCAGATAAAAATCTGTGGACAGGGAGGGTTAAAGAAGGCACTGAAAGCTACGAAGGGATAAAATAAACAATTACTTTATTTGCTCTGCAATTATGTTTCATTTACATACGTAAGTGGACGAGTAATTCAGTGAAGAGCTTTTACTCTGCATGCATATACAAACGTAACCTCAAACGGTCCCACCCATGCAGCACTGGAGCACCGGAGCTGGGACTGTTAAAAGGATTCTTAAATGAACACTTCTGCTATACTGAGTAGGATTTATGCAGCATTGGGGAAGCTACTAACTGCTTTTTGTTGGGTAATGTGCATAATTATCATAATAACTAATCATGATTCATGGATTGTTTATCAGAGGCCACTGATGCAGACAGGCTGTACAGTGACTGGGGAGGGGAGTCACCCCTTTGCAGTCAACTAGAGGGCAGCCATTCTGTCTGGAAACACAACACTTTCAGTAATCCAAACACGTCTGTGTGTACACACACACACACACACACACACACACACACACACACACACACACACACAGAAGAAGAGAGAACCACTCTTCTAGATCTCTGGCTAATTTCAGACCCTGGCTACACAAACATCATTAATCAAGCTGACTAAGATTAGTCGCTGGCAAGCTCCTCTACCTGTTTATTATAATTAAATCGATGTACATGTCATTGCAGGCGCGGACCTGAACTATTGCAGAGCCAGTAACACTCACCACAAAATATGAGCTGGTAAAAAAAAAACAGAAAAGGAAAACAAGCGATGGAGGTAACGGCTTGGTGAAGGCTGCACATGGGCCGAGTTGGACATAGGTAGAGGCAGACAGAAGACAGACGAGAGGGGCGCCTTTTGTTGTTCTATGCTCCTACTACATCCACAGCAATAGTTCATATAGTAAGGTTCCATTCAGAGCAGTTCAGATTGTGTAACCTCTCCATTCACAGTCTCAGCGCAGCAGAAAACATCTCACAAAAGAAAGGGGACATGATGGCAAAGCGACGTGGCGGCCCAGAGAAAAGAAGAAGAGGACAAATTCCCTTCAGGAACTAAGCTATGAAAAAAAGCAAAGCAGACGTGTTTAAGCAAACACTTCCGAGTGAATCCTATAGGACACCTGAGATCTGTGTTTGTGTATTTCTTTTTACTGTATTGTGTCTGGGGTCCTCTCTGTGACTGTCAGGAAAGGAAATTGTACTGCGCACGGGCTTTGCTCAAGAAACTACTGTGTGCACAGTGTCATGAGCAGACGCCGGATGCTGCTCCACATACACCTCTCTTTAAATATCGAATAGGCGATAAGAGGGGCTGTTTGAGTGGGCAGGCATGCAACAAGGCAGATATTTGATTTGTGCCAGATACTGTGAGAACACAAGAGATAAATCGAGTGGAGCCACTAAAACTTTTTCACAGATAACACGACATGGTAATGGCTCATAAAGGCAAAGTAAATTGAGAGACAGAGGTTTACGACCGTAGCGAACTGGGCGGTTGAGGACCGAGGCAGGGAGCAAAACAATGACAGTGCACTGGGACTTGTATCTGGGCAGCACATATGGATACCGGGCATGCCATAAAGCTCCTCTGTCTGGGAGCAAACTCTTTCCTGCCATAAAACATTTTCTGCCAGGGATTTTGACAACGGACTGTGAAGTGGTGGCAGTATTGTCCAAAAGTCAGCTGATTTATCTGCAGTGGTCCCTGATTACAGAGATGAATTTGGCTGTTTAAACCTCTGTGGAATGAGTCCATATAGGTACAGTATAACTTTGAACATCTGAATATTCGTGTTTTACTCCTTCAACAGGAACAGAGCATGTGTATTAGAAGGAGTCGTACAGAAAAACTGAAGTTCCGATAACATGGCTGGAGTGATTGACATTTGAATAAGAGGAAAGTGAGAGATGAACCTCTGCACGGTGAATAAAACATGAGGAGACTGATAGGGCTGCACCGACCAAAATGAAACAGCTCTGTCTTTGTACCACAGCCACCTTTCACCTCATAGTTAAATTGGTTGACACACACGCACACACACACACACCTGGCAGCAAGCGTAGTGAGGTTTGTGATAAGACGGGCTACTGTTTACACTGCTGGTGGTAAATGTAGCACTGTATTCTTAAAACAAACACATTCCCCTTCAACTCTGGTTGTTGCAAAGAGGATTGAGTCGCTGGTCCTCTCTATGTGGAGTTGATGTACATGCAAATGCTCCGATGAATAAGACAGATAGAGGTCACATGCTGCACTTACCAGCTGCTATTACTTGCAAACGACAAATGGTTTTTGTCTTGTGCTAACAAAGATGATGTCCTATGGAATGAAAATACAGTGCAATGGCCAGAAATACCACGCAGACTTTTCCTCTCATCTGTTCACAGTAATTTTACTAATTTCTCTGAATTATTGTTGTAATTATTTATTGGCATTAGAATGCTACATGTAATATTTAGAAACTGACAGATTAAGATGTCATTTCCAAATGGATACCCAAGCAAAAATACTTTCTCCAGTTTGATTAGGCAGCCACTGATTTTTGAAGCTATATAAAAAACATTTAATTTGCCAACACCACACATATTATATATCTATATATCTATATCTATATCTATATCTATATCTATATATATATATATATATATATATATATGTGCTAGATAGATATATACAATATATACTGAGACAGCAAAGTTATTCCTTTTCCCTGATCGAGGTACAGAGAAATCACCAGCATAGGCCTCTCACCACCACTGTTAGCAGCCTGCGGGTAGGAGAATTGGAGCAAATAAAAACTTCTCAAAGAAAATAAGGTTTGGGCCTGCTAACCTGGCTCCCTCACAGCAGAAGAATGTTGCATAAAAGACCCAGTTTAATTCAAATTAGCAATGCCTTTTCCACTGCAGCCCCGCCGACCGCTGCCAGCTCGCACAAGAATGAAGCCTTGTGGGGCTCTGTTCACTTCCTGTAGATGAGATGTTCCTCTTGGTCTTCTTTCCTTTTCTAACTTTCTCTATCTTCATAGAGTTAATTTTCCACATGGTGCCCTCCCCCTAATACACTGGCTTGTAGTAATTCATGCAACTCCCCTCTGTGTTTAGATAGATGTTTAGCTTACCATATCTGTGTTTGTCTTCTGCAGGTCCACACAGTACCGTGTCACGGTGCCCTCCCAACGAGTACCAGTGTGGAGGAACAGAGCTGTGCATCCACATGAGCAAACTGTGCAACGGCGTCCCAGACTGCACTGACAGCTGGGACGAGGGGCCACACTGCAGAGGTAGCGCTCTCACCCACATGCATTCTAACGCTGGGCTGGTTTGAATGTGAAAATTAATAATGAATGATATAGTTCTTAGTGTAGCACTTCCTGTTTTTACAGTTGTCATTTAATTATCGCGCAGTCCTCGCATTGTGAAGTAGCTGTGAGCATTTCTTTTTAGTTTTATCGAGAAACTATTTTATATTATATAGAAGTAGACACATAACCTATAGGTTGACTTCTTGTACTAGAGAATATATAAAGCAAGATGTCCATTCATATATATATATATATATATATATATATATATATATATATATTCACATATTTAAATAAGTGAATTTGTCATTTTGAAACCCAAAAGTAGGAAGCGATTTATGACGAGCCTACTAAAGAATCCTCAAAAAGTGCTGATCTAGTTACCACATTATGAGGAAACACAGATATTTTGCACAATATCAAAATATTTTCACTTGATACATTCATCATTTGGGCAAAGGATGAAGGTGAAAAGGGAACTTAAATGTCTTTTTGTTTTTGTCATGGATGTCAAGAGGTTAGAGGACAAGGAACACACGTCATGATAGACATTCACATACTGTACGTACGTGCTTCAACACAGGTCACATAGATATCACAGCAAACATCGGTAACTCTGCATCTTTCGATGTTTAATTATTAGGTGATTGAATTAAATACCTAATCTGACCATCTCTTGCTCTCATAACTTTAGCGAGGCAGAAGCCTGTCTTTTCTGTTTTTTCATCTCCCAGCTACACCGCCAGTTAAAAATGAATTGTGATAAAATATTGATTAAAGAAACATGGAGAGAAGTGAGGGAAAGGGCATCAAAGATTCATATACTGGCTGTAGTCTTAGGTTAGGGTGGATGTGTGTGTGCTCACCTTGAAGTGTGGATAAAACCTGATGCACCAGATTTTAACTCTTTGTTTTACTGATAAAGTTGGGACTTGTGTGCATGGGCATAACGTATGTAGCTTTCTGCTCTTCCAGGACATTTCGTTTTTCAGGTGGTTCAGTTTCCCAGCAATGAGTCATCAGACTCATATGCACGGTCTGCATTCTAAACCAAAACAGAACATTTGATGTCATTTTATTTGCTCCAGAATGAATCTTTTGCGGGATGTGTCACCATAGATTGTTTACACTTTTGCCCACGTTGGTTTTCTAAACACATCTCAGTTGTTCAGTGCTCAGACTTGTTTTGGAAAAATCCTGGCTCGTCTGTAATTTGAACTGTGGTTGCCTGAGCCAATCCCTGAGTACACTTTAGGAGTTGCTGCCGATCTGTAATATTCAATACACTCTATCGGCATTGGCACCAAGACACTGGTTATATGCAGTAAGCCATCTGATTTTCATTCTCATGCACAGCAAATCCCTTTTCCCTCCAGAGATATAGCAAGAGGTTCACAAGCAAAAGAGAAATCAGGCTAATTTATGTGATTTCTGCTCCTCCTTCTCTGCGGATGTTGTGTTGTGTCAGTGCGCATTGTCTGCAAGTGTTCCCGGACAAAGTGAATCATTTGTGAGTGATAGATCTCAGCCTGGTTTGACACGACCATGTCTGCTTTACTGTGACTCACTGTTGCTAGATTTATTTTGTAAAATGTACAGGGCGCAGTCGAAGACTTTGTCCTTGACCAGCTGACTGCACTTTGTTTTTCATGAGTGTGTAACTGTGGTAATAGTTGGGCTTAGCCTGAAGGTATTTATTGTGAATGGAAATATTTGTGGTCTTCTGCTGTCTCTGTGTGTAGACAGAGATTTTGCTTCTAATGTTTAACTCACATAAAAAAAAAAAATTAACAAACAAACAAACAAAATTTAAATATCTTAAAAAATTGGAAGAACCCTAATATTTTAGAGAAGCAGAACATGCTACAGAGATTACACTTTGAAGTCGGTCAATCAAAGAAATAATCTTTCTCATGCTATTTGTAATATTCAGCTACAGCACATGATGTCATAATGATATGTCCGGCATTAGGTCCCTGACTACAGTGATGAGGGTTGTTCCCATGTGTGATTAGATTCTCCAGAAAATGATTGATACTGCATGTCATAAGCTCTGTGTCTTCTACCAGGTGCTAGCAAGCAGGATGAAAGAAAGCTGAATCCTCACCGTGTGTTGTGCAGAGTGGGATGTGGAATGGATTATTACCTAATTATTTCTAAATCCACATCCTATTAGAACCGCTGAGGCTGTGTTTCCAGCCCAGTAACAGTGTTGATAACAGGAGCGAATCATAAATAAACACCGTCACTCTCTCACTGCCCTCATTTCTTTCTCTTTAGAGCTCATATCTAACTGCGCGCTCCAGGGTTGTCAGGAGAACTGTGCGGTGACTCCAGGAGGGCCTGTTTGTTACTGTAAGAGTGGTTATGAGATCAGCCCAGATGGAAAGACGTGTAAAGGTGAGTTTGTGTAAGCACTGGGAGCACACAGAGGGAGCAACAAGTGCAAAACTTCCTCTCTGTGAAATTTTATTCAATATATAGCAAAATAATATGACGCCTTTGCATTTTGTCCTTTTGGTCTTTTAATAAATTTTAACTTAATATTATGGCCATCTGTTGCTTCTGTGGTTCAGACTTTGACGAGTGCAGTGTGTATGGCACCTGCAGCCAGTCCTGTAGTAACACTGAAGGCTCCTACACTTGCTCCTGCGTGGAGGGCTACTTGTCTCAGCCAGACAACCGCTCTTGCAAGGCCAAGAATGGTAAGTACCAGCCGACAGAGTCAGGACTGAATGTCCACCAGTTTGACAAAAGGCTGTAGGGATGTTCTGCGCATGTTCCTTTTGTTTATTGGTATGTCAATAATACATTTCCAGTGCCAGTAGACCGTCTGCCCGTCCTGTTGATCGCCAACTCCCAGAACATCCAAGTCACCTCCCTCAGTGGCACCACAGTGAACAGCCTGCTGTCCACCAGCACCAAACAAACCACTGCGATGGACTTCCTCTACGCTCAGGAGACAGTCTGCTGGATCCATGTAGGTGACTCCCCCTCATCCACGCACCTTAAATGTGCCAAGATCCCCAATCTGAAGAGCTTCACAGAGGAGAAAGTGATCAACATCTCCCTCAGCCTGCATCGTAAGTATTCACCCCATACATTTACAAATCACACTGTGATGGTTCATTAACACTAACTCTGTAGTAGTACTTATATGCACGGACACATAATACCTCACACCACAGGTATAGCAGCTTCCTCACGTCGCAGTTTCTCAGGGTTTTTTCTTTTATTGGTGGAAGCTATATACAGTGTGTATTTCACTGCTAATGTCGCGGGCTTGTGTGGCGAGTGCTGCAGCAATCACATAAATGCTGGGAGCACTGTGAGCACTCTCCTCCTGTCGTCACATGTTTTTTTATTCTGCAGCTTACTTTCACTTATGTAGCGTGCGTGTTGTGTTAATTTGTCCCACATTTTTTTTCCTGCTTCACATACAGTATAAAGTGGGGCGGTGGATTCGCTTTTCCCCTCAGCATTTCACTTATCGAAGTAGATTATATGCTTCAGGTCTGGCTGAAATGAAGCATAAAGATGGAGATACAGGCACAGCAGTTGTCCCATTTCCCCCATTACTTCCACTGATGAGAACGAAGGAAGCAGGGATATATCGCCCTGTGTGGCATTCATCCTTCTGTATTTTACCCACCCGTGCTTTAAGTTTGTTTCCTTGGCAGATCCTGTTCATGTACACATGTGGGTTGTTTCATTCGTTTCACTGTTCAAGTCCCGTTTTAAGTGGGTGGACAATAATGTAGCTGACTGAACTGAGCACGAATGCCCGTGAAACAGATGTGTCCTTAGCTTCTCCGTGTGCGTAGGCAAGTATTATGGCAGCACACTGAAAGCAGCTGTGTTTTTCCATTGCTCAAGTTTCGTTTCAGAAAACAACAACGAGCCGTTCTCCTTGTACAAAAGAATGAAACTAAAAGTGAGACGGTGGAGATTGTTGGAACGATTGAATGCAGATGTTTGCACATGTGTGATCCTGGTTGTACACAACTGAAAACCTCCACACACACACACACACACACACACTGCTCTGACTCTCGCTGTTTATCTCTACCAAGCTTTGAGCCTGTATTCCTGGGCCATGTGTCATGGTCTGGATTTTAGGCATCTTGTCTTCAGTGAGTCAGAAGGAAAAGCAGCCACAGAAACAACAACCATAACAGGGTTGTCTCTTTGAATGCTCAGGGTTATCTGCGTTGTAATACTTATCTGCACATAATAATTAAATGGTTTGGTGTGAGTTAATCCATGGTGGAGTTATGTTTTCGTCCTGGTGCGTCTGATAATCACATCTGTGCTCTACAAAAGACTATCAATTATGCTTACGCTCAGTTTTACCCGTCTCCTTATGTTTTACTTTGCATCGTGACTGATCACATTCACTGGGTTTGCAACAACTTGTCTCCATTCACATTTCCACGTGACGGAAGAATCCATTTATATGACAGAACTACTTAGTCAGCGCAGACTGTCAGGGAAAATGAAATGACCCAATGATGAGACAGAGTCGGGCAGATCTGTCTTCCGCATACAATGTGCTGCAGCTGTCATTTATAAATATGTTATTTTCAAACTAGATGATATCAGACAAGCTCAGTAAATTGCATTGGAGACATTTTTGCTTCCCCCTAGAGGGGTTCAAACCTGAACCTCTCTGTTTTGAGTCCTGCAAACAGCACAGTACATATTTTAGTTTACCAGGTCGAGCTCTTGTAGGAACAATAAGACACAACATCCATCTCAAAATTACTGGGCCACTTTAATATAGCGACTTTACATTAGGAAAACATGTATTTTTGCGTAATAATTATGATCAGAGTAATTAAAGAACAAGAATTATCACTACTATAATCATGCAGCTGTAACTCAGCTCACTCAACAATTTAGGGACCAGAAGAATTTGCAGGAAATTCCAACAGCTTCAGCTGGCTTCTCCAGGCCTTTTCCTCCACACATGCACGCACACACACACACACACACACACACACACACACACACACACACACACACACACACACACACACACACAGCAGCGCTCATGTGCAGACACATACTGACAAACACACGACTGCACTACAAACACACATAATGGAAAACTGGCTACATTTAGGAGCAAAGACAGGATGTGCATGACTAATGAACGATCAGAGCTCTATTGGCGAAATAGGGAAGTGGTTGAAATGCTCTGCATTTCCTTATTACTATATGAAAAGAAGTGTATATCTGCCCGTTTATGAATCACTTGACCACAGAGATGACCTCAAAAGAGCATATTAGGCATCAATGCAAAGCTTATGCAATACAAACCCCCGGAGTGACTACGCCGACAGCAGAATTGATCTTTCGGACGAGCTGCTGGCGCGTGTGGCCGATTAGGAGGAGCAGGTTTCTGCTTACAGTCAACAGGGA
>JAUMHF010000021.1:9446642-9458895 GCA_032359275.1 Microctenopoma steveboyesi
GAATTGATCTTTCGGACGAGCTGCTGGCGCGTGTGGCCGATTAGGAGGAGCAGGTTTCTGCTTACAGTCAACAGGGAAACCTGCCATCAGCGGCGCGATGGCAGGAACGATTATGCAGGAAACGATGTGCATGTGTTTGGAGTGACTCATGACCTGAGTATGATCACAGATGAGATGTCCAGATGTTTCTCACACTTTATCCCCATGACTCCTTTTTTCTTACTCCTTCTTTCACAGAAGGTCCATGAAGAATTGTTTATCAATAGTGCGAGCTGGATCTGCGGTAAAAAATAATCATCCATCTATTCTCCCAAATGCTTGTCCTCGTAAGGGTGTAGGGAGTGCTAGAGCCTATCCCAGCTGCCGTCGGGCGAGAGGGGGGGTGCACCCTGGGCGGGTCGCCAGCCAGCCCAGGGCCCAGGGCTCAGCATACTTGCCAAATGTCATTTATTGTAAATAGTAGTAAGAAGTGCTTTGAAATAGGAAAACATTACTAGAGTCCAAGTGAAAATCTGTTTAATCAATTGTTACAAATGTTTTGGTGCTGAATGCTAAAAATGAACTGGGGATGATTTACACCATAGCATCCCTCACTGCTACAGGACCTGCTGCCCCGGCACAGTGAGCTACAGTGTGCTGCTCAGCACAGACACTGCCTGAAATCTCCTTAAGAGGTCACGTGCTGGTAAAGAGCAAAGCAGTCAGCACATTTTCAGATCTTCTCTCCATTCAACACCATTTTCAGCTTTAAACCCCTCTCTCTCTCTCTCTCTCTCTCTCTCCCTTGCTCTCTCTCCCTTGCTCTCTCTGCTTCTTTTTAGCCTGGAATTGCGAAATACGTTTAAGCTTCAGTCTACATCATTCCCTCAGATTATCCACTTTCTTTCCCTTGGTCCTGTGACCCCAGTGGATCTTAATATAACCACGTTTGGAACTAAAGAGTTTTTCTTTTTACGTTGTTCCACTGCTTAATGTTTTTGCCAGATGCTTGAGTGTGGGAGGTGGAGGAGGGGGGTGGGGGATGGGGCACAATGCGCTGGAGGTTTCCAGTTGAAAAGTGACAGTTGAGAGGTATCAAACCACATCAGGCACATTTAAGTTAATGCTGGTGGTATAATGACCTTGTTGATCCCTTGTGTCTGTAGGCGTTTCCCCCTCAGTTTGACTCTGCTCAGACTGAACCTTCTCTGAGCACTGCTCTATTAAGCATTTTCATATAGACATGTACTGTGTTGTTTTTCCAGGAGTACAAAAGACGGCAGAAAGATGAATAAGAAGAAGAGTAGAAAGCAAGTTGTTTAGAGAGTGGAGGGGAAAGAAAGTGATGTTTTTTGCAGTCGTACTGTGTTTGCTTTTTTATACTATAGACAGACAGAGCTGCAGTTAATAAATCCGAACTGTTTTCCCACCTCTAAGAAACAGAGGGGAGGGGAAGGAGAATAGGAGGAGATAGAAAGTCTCTGGGTTTGCTGGAACCATTTCTGTCGAGCAGAAGTCTCGGAAAATGCAGAGAAGGGGGTGTCAGAAGGCAGAGGATAAACATTTTTTCAGGGGTTTAGCAGGGTTTTTGCATAGTGCACAGTCTCATAGTTTCTTCTGCTTGTGTTTATCCATTGCTCAATCAGTGAATCAGTGTGTTTTGGGGCAGCTGGAAGTGTTTAAACAGAGAATTCTGTGTTAAAAATTAAGAGCACCTTTGGGAACATGGCCTCTGATTCCCATAAACCTCAGAAATTCTGCTGCACAATGGCCAAGTTTCCCCAGTGGAAATCGGACCTCTCTTCCTCTTTCTTCTCTTCTCTCTCTTTTCACTTTTTTTCTTTCCTCTCTCCTGCTGCATTTTTTCTAAGATCCATTTTCCACTTTAAAGCAAACCTAGAATATTTGAATGTTTTCCATTTCCCTCCCTTTGCTGCTCGACCTCTTTAAAAGATGTGTCAGTTACTGAGGGCTCCTCTGGAATTACAGACATTATATAAATCAGATTCGTTGGTCCACATCCGACACACACACTTGAAGTGTACTTCTATGCAGAATCCGCTTTGTCATTTCCCCCACACAAACCTTTCTTACCTGGTTTTTGCAACAGATCCTCTGGTCTCCTCGGAACCATCGCAGTGATCAGCTTCGTAAACAAATCACCGCGTTAGACCTCGACCCCACGGCATGATTAAGGACCCCTGCAGCACGACTTTAGCCCTAAATCAGAACTGTTTGTGTATATGTGTGAGTCGGTGTTTGTGAGCACAGTGTGCAGAGTAGAGTTTGTGGCAGCTGTGCAAATACAAGTCCTGCAGCCTCTGGAATTTATACACAGATAATGTTTATTGGAGGTTTATTGGATGATCAGCATAATGTCTTTAAATGTTTAAAAAATACTCTTTGTGCCAGCACAATAATATCATCGGTTATTGCATTTTTATTATTTAGTAGCATCATTCTAAGTTTGTTGCTGAGCTAAGTACAACTGACTGTATTATATAATTTTATTGTGTTTTATATGCTAATATACGCAAAGTACGAAAATTTATTCTAGTCCTTTAATATCCTCACGTCTTTTCCTTTAGCTTTAACTTTAGCTTTCCATCTCTGATCGTCAGCTCAGACTCCGTGTGCCTGATCTGTTTGAATAAAGGAAGGATGAGGAGGGAATGAGGAAACCAGGGAGAGGGGCATAAAAATGTCTCATGTTACACTTTCTCCTCTGTATCCTTGTCCAGCCTGGTTCATGTCGAACTTCTTTAGGCTGTGCATTTTCCATGGAGCGTATGTGTATAGGGCAGATAGATGTTTGATTTTCATCAGCGGACTACTGTTCTCCCCCATGAGAGGAACTCTGGCAAAATAAAACCCAGTGCAAACTGCTTAGCCACTGTTGCTTAGCTACAGCTACAGTAAAATCACATTCCTGGAAGCAACAAACAGCCGTTCTCATACGGTGTCTGTCTGAATGGGTTTGAGTGACAGACATATTACCTAGACACTTGCTAATTGGAGTTGGCTGTCATCTCATTTAGCAATCAAGAAAACCGCCGCAAGTCCAAACCTGAAAATCTGGGCCATGTTTGAATGCGTGCATGTGTGTGGCAGAGAGAGAGAGAGAGTGGCTGCTACACAGTAATAGCATCACATGACTGTGAGTCAAACATCTCACCCATCTGCTACAAATATGCACAACAACCTCACACGCTCAGCTCCATACCAGTCAAAATGAATCAGTTCAATTACCAAAACCTCCTGTTTTCTGTCTCACCCACTTCTCCCCATTTCTCCCCATTCTCTGTCCAGATGTGGAGCAGATGGCCATTGACTGGCTGACCGGAAACTTCTACTTTGTGGATGATGTGGACGACAGGATCTTCGTGTGTGACAAGGATGGGCAGACATGTGTCACCCTCCTGGACCAGGAGCTGTACAACCCTAAGGGCATTGCCTTGGACCCCAACATGGGGTGAGTTTGTGCTCTTGTATGTAACGCATAACACATGCTTTTGCTTTAATTCCTTTGCTTTACATGCTTGGTTTCCAACCCACGCAGTTTCCTCTGTAGTCGATTCTTCCCGGAACAAGGAATGAATTCCCTGTTGCTTTGTGTTGGAGTCTACAGTGTCATTATAGTGCAAAACAACAACAATAATAACAAAAGAACTAGAAGTCTTTGGTTTCTTGTCCTGGAAAATTAGACCACAAACTACTTCCAGAAATCCCACTTTGACACCATGAAAAGTGAAACTGACAAAAAGCAACATTATTATAATTTAAGTTGTTTGTGTACGTGTTTGACTGACCTACTGTGTCGGTGCTTAATTAGGTTTCCACTTGGAATGTTTTCCTTCAGAATAACAAAATTAAAGCCACCATTGTTACAGCAATGTTCAAAGTGGTGGAGGGGAATCAAACACGACTGTCCACTCCAAACGTTTTGGAACTCAAAGGGTTATTCAATTGTTTGGCTCGGAGATTTGAGTCCAAGGGGACGTTTCTCCTTCTGTCCTCTGGAAAGCTTCACGAATAAGGGTGATCAGTCAGCTGCGATGAAGCCACGTGTGATGATCCACCTCACTTAGATCTGATCTTTTGTTTCTGCAGGAAGGTGTTTTTCACAGACTATGGTCAGATCCCGAAGGTGGAGCGCTGCGACATGAACGGGCAGAACCGCACCAAGCTTGTGGACAGTAAGATTGTGTTCCCGCATGGAATCACGCTGGACCTCGTCAGCAGGCTGGTGTACTGGGCTGATGCCTACCTGGACTACATAGAGGTGGTGGACTATGAGGGGAAGAACCGGCACACCATCCTTCAAGGCCTGCTGGTGAGGACGGCTCCGGTGGGAGTTAGTTTCCAGCAGCGGAAACATTGTTTGTTGTACTTGTTGAGTCGGTAAAACTCTTCTGCTTTATAAACAGTTAAACCTTGAGTTTTGTCTGTGTAGTCCTGTGACGTGAGTTGTGACCAGGGAGAGGATGGTGAACATTTGCCTTTTCATTAGAGGCACTGATTAACCGTGTCTAATACTGAGGCTGTTGATGTAGCAGCACGGGTGAAGCACAGTGGCTCTTAAACCTGTTACCATGGCTTTTACTGTGATCTGCGCAGAAGTAATGGCTTTCATTTACTCTCTGAGCCTAAGGACACAGACATACAAAACAAACTCTGTGTGCATGTGCGTGTGTGTGTGTGTGTGTGTGTGTGTGTGTGACACATCTTTTAGATGAAGGTTAAACGGATGTTTGGTTATTGATGGGGCTGTTTGCTTTGTCTGCTTGTTTATTGCTGTGGATTCCTACATCCACACCAATGTGTGAAATCAATCTTTTAGTCACGATTAGTGTGCAATCAAAAACTACACATAAATAAATTGACCACCACATATTTACGCCCCCAGTACCATACATAATACATCAGACAGACAGGAACAAACAAAAGCTCTAAATGTCCAGGAATAGGACGTAGAGTGAATTCTGCTTTGTCTTTGTCTTGATCAGAAAGTAAATGTGACACAATGCACAGTCATGCATTCAAACAGTCTAATACGAAGGCTAAGAGTATTTTCACCCCGACGGAGCCTAGCCAATGATAACAGCTCGGTGTTTTTTCTGTTTCTCTGCGTCTCTCTACGACACGCTGAGCTCGACACAGCCTGCTGTGATAGACCACAGTGCCATCTCAGGTTTTAAACTAGTGCTGACACAGCCTCCTGGGACACTGAGTCAGTGGCCTATGTCTCTTCAGATCTGAGAGTCTTTGCTTTGCTTCCTGATTGGGCAGATAGAAGCTAGTTTGTCCATGATTTCTGCATTTTGAAAACTGTGGAAGCTTTTATACGACGGTCATGGAAAATACTAGCTTCTGGATGAGTGGCTGTTTAAATTGTGGACACCTTAAAAATAGTTGTATGGGGAAAAAGATCAACCGTTGTTCCACATTGGTGCACACGGTTTATTAAACTACAGGTAACTATGGCAACATCATGCTTCATGAATATAAAAATTAAACAAACCATTTGGAAAAATAAGATTCATATTTTTAAAACTCAGAACAGAAGTCTTTCTTATTCTTCTGGTCGGTTATTGTGTGGTTTGCACTGTGTTATGGCTGCCTGAGCTTTTCTGATATAACGTGTGTTTGTGTGTAATGTACACATATATTCATATATACATTAACCTCACGCTGCATACGAATTGCATGTGCGGCTGAAGCAGGAGCTTGCATCACTGAAAACAGTTTTTAGAAGCTCATCCAAAGTCCTGTTCCTTCGAGTTAGAATGTGAGCCACAAAGGCAGCACAAATGTCAGAACATATAAGACGTTTTATGGTCTAGGGCGATATATAAGAGCTTTTATCAAACATTACTGTGATTGGGCTGTTAGACAGAGATGTCGGTTCTGGACCTGACTAAACATGTGTAACTCTCTCTCTTCCTCTCTCCTAACTTCCATATCTCTTTTTCTCCTATAGATCGAGCACCTGTATGGGCTGACTGTGTTTGAAAACTATCTGTACGCCACCAACTCGGACAATGCTAACATGCAGCCTAAAAGCAGTGTGATCAGGGTCAACCGCTTCAACAGCACAGACTATCAAGTAGTGACGAGGGTGGATAAAGGAGGAGCGCTGCACGTTTATCACCAGAGGCGCCAGCCTCCAGGTCGGCTTCACACAGTCGGTATAATGTATACCGTACGGCTTAATGCAGTGTTGATAGGTTTGTGATTCTATTTCCCGCCTTCTCCTTGTGCAGTGCGTAGCCATGCATGTGAAGTGGACCAGTTTGGGAAGGCCGGAGGCTGCTCGGACATCTGTCTTCTGGGAAACGGTCATAAGACCCGAACCTGCCGCTGTCGCTCTGGGTTCAGCCTGGGCAGCGATGGCAGGTCCTGCAAAAGTGAGTACGAATGTAATGTAGTTTTAAATGATGTGAAAATATTTATCTGTAGGGCTAATGTGTGCAGTCTCGAGGCATAACTGTAAGTAAAAGCTTCAGAGCCGCAGTGATTCAGCACTATTGAGCTAAAAGCTGAGGTGGTTTTCCCCTAGGCTGTAAAGAGCTATGGCCAAAGTGGATGAGCAGCACCATAGTCCTGCCTTCTAGCCCCCCACTGATCTGCCTTTACCTCCTTTTTGTCGTTCAGTGTATAGTAATGTTTTTGTTTTCCTGTCTAACAGAACATGGGCAGGTGATATAAGTCCACTGTAAACTGGTTTGAATTATACCTTTTGCTGACCTTTTGTTTTTGTTTGCTTTTTGCTGCAGAACCTGAGCATGAGCTCTTCCTGGTCTATGGCAAAGGTCGCCCAGGGGTCATCAGGGGCATGGACATGAACGCCAAGGTGCCAGATGAGTACATGATCCCCATCGAGAATCTGATGAACCCCAGAGCTCTGGACTTTCACTCCGAGAGTGAGTTCATTTACTTTGCTGACGCCACCAGCTACATCATTGGACGGCAGAAGATTGATGGGACAGAGAGAGACATTATTCTCAAGGAAGGTAGGCCAACAACAGCTGACGTGAGACACACTTTGCGAAATGTTTCCACCATCAACTCAAATCTGTGTCATTTAGATTTTCGGCAAACCAGGAGTTATTATTTCAAAATCATCCCAATGCATATTCTGTGAAAATGAAACACTGAACCCACACGCAAACACACATCTTTTCTTCTGTTTGTCTCAGTAATCCACACAGTCGAGGGCATAGCCGTAGACTGGATGGCTGACAACTTGTACTGGACAGATGACGGCCCTAAGAAAACCATCAGCGTAGCTCGCCTGGAAAAAGCTTCACAGACGCGCAAGACGCTGATCGAGGGGAAAATGACTCACCCTCGTGCCATTGTAGTCGATCCTCTGCACGGGTAAGAGGGACGAAGAGACAGACGGACTGATGGAGTTTGCTGTTTTTGTCGCTAGGTGGAAAAAAATGTCAGAAAGGAAACAATTTTGCTGATGTTGAGATGGCCGGTTAATGAGGTATGATGCCTACTGTGGTACAGTAACACACGGTGAGAGATAATAACGGGTGGCCATTTCTTCAGGTCACTTATCTGATGACTCAGCCTCTCACCAAACCCGTATCTCTGTCCGCTCTCCTGCCTCATTTTCATTTATCTGGTGTTTGAGCTGCTCACCAGCTGTGAGGAGTTTTGTTTTTTGCCCCTCTGTCTCTCTCGTGTGTGTAAATATAATCTACATTGTTGAAATGTATCACGGACGTTTATTGAAACAAATGGAGCATTTATGCAGACGACACGAGAGATTTCCTCCACGAGCTCATTAACACGGAGGCATACCTCTCTTACACTCTCTTAATCTCTGCTGTGCATAAATGCGTCTTATTGATACGACCTCCTGAGAAACACATGCTCACGAATACACACACCCCTTGGATTGCTAGTGACGGGGTGATGTGTGTCCACACACTTCCCAGGGGAAAGGCACTCGCCTCCACTAATGCCTGCAATCAATCAGGCTCAGGGAGAAGGAGGAGGAGGCGACGTGCAGAAAGCAAAGGCAGTGAAAGACAGAAGAGGGATGGTTTGAATGGACTGCTTCTAGTTCTGTTCAGAAACAAAACTACAGCTTTGTTACAGACAGCTAATGCTCACAGGATAAGCTTAGATCACTGGGGAAGATTGATGTTTGACAAACACTGGTTTGCCTGAAGGCGGATCAACTTGGAAAACACATTTGATGGGCGGCTAAATCAAATGCCATTGCTTCTCTCTTCTTTTTTTTTTTAATGCCAAGAGATTCTTCAAGATTTTCATCTATTCTCTTACTATGAAATGTCATCCAGTACTTTCACTCATAATAGTTCCCCCGTTGGCTCTTCAGGTGGATGTACTGGACAGACTGGGAGGAAGACCCTAAAGAGAGCAAGCGAGGCAAGATTGAGCGGGCTTGGATGGACGGCTCGAACAGAAATGTGTTCCTGACCAGCAAAACTGTGCTGTGGCCCAACGGCTTGAGTTTGGACATCCCACAGGGCATCCTGTACTGGGTGGATGCTTACTACGATCGCATTGAGATGGTCTATCTTAACAGCTCCGAACGCAAGGTTAGCACCATCATCACCAGTGAGTGAGTTCAGTGGGTGTTAGAGAGGATTGCGTAGAATGAAATATTCTAATAATGGTTAATACTTTTTCTTTAAAATTGTTGTTGTTGTGTAGGTGTCATGTTTTCCGTTGCTGAGACACTGATATACTCTGCTCCAAATGCAGTTATGTAGCATAATTAAGTTAAATGTATATATGTGTGAGCGATAGATCGATCTAGATCGACTCCACCTTGTTTGAGCTGTAAACGTGTTGTAGTCTGTTTTTAACGTACGCTTCTCACATCACCAGACTGTATACGAAGGCCAGGAACTGAACCACGCCTTCGGCCTGTGCCACTATAAGCACTTCTTGTTTTGGAACGAGTATCGCAGCGGCAGCATTTACAAGCTGGACACCACCACTGGTGCCGCCACTCTCCTGCGCAATGAGCGACCGCCCATTTTTGAAATCCGGATGTACGACGCTCAGCAGCAGCAAGGTACTGAGCAGCTCATCACTGCATCACTGTGCTGCGTAAAGAGCCAGAGGTACCATGAAAATCCTTCATCGCTTCAAATAGCAGATGCCTGAAGAGGATCCGGGTTACTGCCATGTGTAGTTTCATGTTGGTCCTTACTGCCAACATTTATTTTATTATTGTAGTTCAGGAATTCTCTGCCAGCACCCCCGGAGACACTCCAAGCGTTAGGCTACCAAAGATGTGTTTCGCTTAGTGAATTAATTGATACCGTTTATCTTGCCCCGATGATTCTGCTACGGTTGCATCTTCCTAGCCGAAAACGTGCCTTTGGGTCCACGTGTTATCGACGGCGCCTCAGCGTGTGGAGGCAAATAACTACAGTACGTGTAACTTGATCTCCATTTGTAGCAGCCCGCTCCCGATGGATGACGGGCCTCGTGTTAAATACACTGTGATAACAGGGTCACGCTGTGGGATTTGGCAATTATTATAGATGATCCTTCATTTGTGAGGCTTCAGTGCTAAGCTTTTGAAGAGAGCGCAGTTCCTTTGTGTTCGCTAGTCCGAAGAGATCCTGTCCACTGAGTGTCCGCTGCTCACTGTTCACTCCACAATTTCCCCATTTCACAGTTATGTCTGTTCATCTACAGGCTCCAATGCGTGTCGAGTGAACAACGGTGGCTGCGGTAGCCTGTGTCTGGCTATACCAGGGGGCAGACAGTGTGCCTGTGCAGAAGACCAAATATTAGACCCAGCTGACAATACCAGCTGCAAAGGTGGGTCCAAAAAGGAATACGTTGTGTTTGTGTGTCAGTCTGAAGGGTATTTCTTATTGCACAAGGTTTTATTTCCAGTGTTTTGGACATGTGTGACTGTGACTGTCTGTTTTTGTTACTGTTAGTACTTAGGGTTTGCATCGAATGCAGACTAGAAGGTGAGGCTATAATACCAGCAGCACAACCCCTGCTCACTCTGTGTAGATACATGTGGTACAATTTATGCGAAGGCATTTCCTGCACTACTGTGAATCCCAATCTACCTCTTTTTTATGTAACTTCTGTTGAGCTTGACACCAGCCTGTTGTGGCAGGGGTGGACTTTGACTAATGGGTTTCCAGATTTCATATAATTGCACGTTTCCACAAAAATGGCCACTTTCCCTCTGTTGCAAATAATTCTGAAAATATATCCTGCCTATTTTTGTGTCCTCAGTGACCTCTTCTCCACATTCTTTTTCTGTCTCCACAGCCAACCCGTCTTATGTACCACCTCCTCAGTGCCAGCCTGGAGAGTTCGCCTGTAAGAATAACCGCTGCATCCAGGAGCGCTGGAAATGTGACGGAGACAACGACTGTCTGGACAACAGCGACGAGGCTTCTGAGCTGTGCCGTGAGTTATTGCTTGCACACACACACACACACACACACACACGCAACATTCAAAACAGCTACCCCTTCTGTTGGCCAGATGAGTCAGATGAGCTGCAGCCGTCTGACTTTGACGGTCTGGTGATGCCAGAATGAAATGAGAGAGCAGACTCTGAATAGTGTAATGTGTGCTTTTATGCACTAATTCCTTGCCTGTGTGAGTACATGATATGTGAGAGTGTGTGTTTGTGCAAGGAGAAATGCAGTAATGTCTGTGAATCTCTCTCTGACAGACAGCTCTCTCTCTCTCTCTCTGTCTCTCTCTCTCTCTCTGCTTGTTTGTCTGTAGCCAACGTTCGGTAATGTTTCCATTCCAGACAAAATAAAACTCCAAAGTCCAAAACAGCTTGACCAGAGGTCACCGACTTTGTCCAAATAGATCCACCATTCAGGAATACAAGATTAAAGCCACATGCAGATATCCATTATATTTTTTACCACTATAGTTATAAAAATTGTATACAGACTGTCAGTGATCTGCTGTTGTCTGACTGCTGCATAGTTACAGTCACCTTACAGTAAGCTTGAGTTTAAATTAGTGATGCTTAAAATCCGTCTGCCTCTTCCTTCACGACGTCTCATTCTTCTAGTTATTCATTGTGTCCTTTCTTCTCTCCAGACCAGCACACGTGCCCCACGGACAGATTCAAGTGCAAAAACAACCGCTGCATCCCTCTACGCTGGTTGTGTGACGGGGACAATGACTGCGGGAATGACGAGGACGAGTCTAACACAACCTGCTCAGGTACACAAACAAATACCAAAGAAATACCAATGAAATATAAATCGGTGTTGAATGTCATTAATGCCACCGTGTTGTGTTTTAGCTCGTACCTGTCCACCTAATCAGTACTCATGTGCTAGTGGACGCTGCATCCCTCTCTCCTGGACGTGCGACTTGGACGATGATTGCGGCGATCGGTCTGATGAACTTCTTTCCTGTGGTTGGGCCAATTTTTCTCACATCATTGCCATAGTGATATTTGGCGGTCTCCTGGGGCCATTTTGCCATTTGAATGAGCGATGTTAAAGCACCAACATGTCTAAACTCCTGTTCTGTCCACAGCCTACCCCACATGTTTCCCCCTCACGCAGTTCACCTGCAACAACGGACGATGCATCAACATAAACTGGCGCTGTGATAATGGTTAGTTTCCTGTCTTCGTACAGTTGTGCTGTGCATGTTTTGCCGTCAGCCTCATGTCGGCATACTGTACACTCTCCTTTTTGTCACCTCATGTGTTTGTGTGTTTTTACCTTTCTTTCCTGTTTTTTGTTGTTCTGTGTTGTTGTGTTGTGTTGTGCCGTTCGCCCACTCTGCTGTCTTCCGTTGGTTCTGTCTTTCAGAAAAGGATTGTGGGGACGGCTCTGATGAGTTGAATTGTCCAAACCTGACCGGTTAGTGCATAGATCAACATGCACCACAGCAGCCATGTGGCTCAGAAATGGATAGGGCTGCTTCTCTGCTAACTGAATATATGGCTACTGCTGTAGTCAATGCTGCTGCCTTTCATTTAGTCTGCTGCACACTGGTTTCAAGCTAAATGGGATTTTACACATATTAAACCCCTCAGTCAGACGGGGCAAAACTTGGAAAACTAAATGTGGAGTTAATTTGTCAGTTCATTGAACTTTATTTTATTTTATATAGATTTGATAAAAATGAGTGATTGAATAATAAACACGTAATATATATTTTTGACTCATAAATACGGAGCTGAGTCCTGTATAAAGTCCACAGTTAAGTTAGACGTTACGTTGTCCTTTAACGATAGTATGGGGAGAAAGGTGCTTCTGATGCT
>JAUMHF010000021.1:9458995-9490416 GCA_032359275.1 Microctenopoma steveboyesi
TGTATAAAGTCCACAGTTAAGTTAGACGTTACGTTGTCCTTTAACGATAGTATGGGGAGAAAGGTGCTTCTGATGCTTCTGGTGCTCTGCTGCCAAGCTCAATGTAACAGCGCTGGGTTCATTCCCTCTTGGTGCATGGTCTGATCTATGCAGTTTCTGTCATCTCTCTCATATTCTGTTTCATTTGAATCCATGGTTTTCAGTGTCACTGCTCTTACTGTGAAAAACACAAATGACATTAATACAGAAATAGATTTTTACTTTGAGGCAGTGGGCGCCTCATAATGTCATAGTGGGTGTAGTTTGACTGTATTTGTGTTTCAGATAACGACTGTGGGGACAACAGCGATGAGGCAGGATGTAGTCACTCCTGTTCTAGCGCTCAGTTTAAGTGTAACAGCGGTCGCTGCATCCCAGACTACTGGACGTGTGATGGGGATAATGACTGTGGGGACTACAGTGACGAGACGCATGCAAACTGCACCAATCAGGGTTAGTACCGTAACGCGACGGGGTTTCCTACAGTCACCCACAGTAGGAAAACTGCAGCGAATCCTAACAAATGATGCGCAATTTGCCCCGCTTCTTGTTTTTCACACCTTTTTTTTTTACATCAGAATGAAATGATATGTCTCGTTGATTATTTTTAACATTCTGTTGTGAATTATGATTATGTTCTCACTGAGTGTTGCACAGACTGGCCTCGCAGCCAAAATAATCTGTGCATGTTGCACTAAGTAGTAGGTAAATATGGATACCAGTCATGAAGAAGGCATTTTACTAACCAGTGAGAAATAAAAGCTAAATCTAACATTAAAAGTCTCACAGACAACTTGCCACTGGGTCCTTTTTATAGGCTACAGCTGTGACAGGTGGTTGCTGTTATCAGAGGTGGGTGGTTGCATTGTTCCACTGTTTTGTCATTTATTCTGTGAAGTGCTCTCAGCAGAGAAACCTTGTATCATGTATTTACATTATAGTCAGCAGATGTAATAGGCCCCTCGTCCTCATTAGTCACGCTGGCACCACTGACATTTAATAAATCCCACTAGTGTCATAAAGGGACTAATATAATTGTTCTCTTTTAAATACCAACAAATGATATGCAGTGGATATTAGTACTCATAATCGTGCTGTTAAGAGCAACTGTGGAACAATAACACAAGTGATTCGCTGTCAGCCGTTGCTAATGCTTTATTGAATGCGTCGGTCGGTTCAGCGTTTCCCATAGTTAAGATTTGTTGCTAACCAGAAGAGCATGCCATCATAGAGTAATGTGCTGTATCCCCTACCACAGCCACTCGGCCTCCGGGAGGCTGTCACACAGATGAGTTTCAGTGCCGAATGGATGGCCTGTGCATCCCCTCGCGCTGGCGCTGCGACGGGGACACTGACTGCATGGATCTGAGTGATGAGAAGAACTGTGAGGGCTTCACGCAAACGTGCGATCCAGCTGTGAAGTTTGGCTGCAGAGACTCTGGTGAGAAGATCGTACCTGAAATAAAGCTGCGTGTGAAGTCTATGGAGTCATTTAGGTATTTATCATTCAAGCAACCCCGCCTTCTGCCCGTAGCGCGCTGCATCAGCAAAGCCTGGGTGTGCGATGGCAACAGTGACTGCGAGGACAACTCCGACGAGGACAATTGCGAGACGCTGGTGTGTAAGCTCTCTCGCCATGTATGCGCCAACGATTCCACCATCTGCCTGCCGTCAGAGAAACTTTGCGATGGCAAGGATGACTGTCCAGATGGCTCTGATGAGAAACTCTGTGGTAAGAGACAGCAGGACCCAGGTTATGTTTGAATAAAGGGAGTGCCGCAGCAGCAAGGAAAACTCTGCCTCTGAAATCATGGCTTCAGCGGTTTAATAACAATTCTTTGCAGCTCTCCCCTGCTTCACTCCTTATTTTCTCTGTGTTTTAGATCTGTGCTCATTGGACAATGGCGACTGTAGCCATAACTGCACAGTGGCTCCAGGGGAGGGCGTGATCTGTTCCTGTCCACTGGGCATGGAGTTAGGGCCTGACAACAAGACCTGTCAGATCCAGAGCTTCTGCGCCAAACACCTTAAGTGCAGTCAACGCTGCGAACAGGACAAGTTCAGTGTGAAATGCTCGTGCTATGAGGGCTGGGAACTAGAGCCCGACATGGAGAACTGCAAAAGCACGGGTAAGGGACGAAGGAAACAGGGCAGAGGCTTAAGTCAAGAGACGTTAGTGAAACCTTTGAACACTAGATTGATGGTAGATGTACAAGGGGCAAGTTAGAGAGGTGACTCTGGGCTTAGTCGGGATTCATGACTGGGGTTTGGGCTCAAGCAGAGGGGAAGCTGACATAGAAGGAAACTGTGTGGTTGGAGAAGATGCTAAATGGTAATTCTTATTTGGACAATAGACATATCGCTGAAGAGTAAATATCTGACAGGGGGGTTCCCTAGGAAACCTGAGCCTAGGTTTCTAGCTGTTGCTCTTATTAAATAAAAAGAAATATGAAAGTATGAAGTGAACAGAAGATACATTCTTCTTATTAAAGGCAGCTAGAGAGCAAAGCATTTCTCAGTCACACATTAAATGAATTTTATCATCCACATAAGGAATATAGTTATCTCCCTGCAGCAACAACCAATGAGGAGACATGACTTCATGGTTGTGTTTCTCCAGCCTCCAGCAACCCGTCATTCAGCCTGCTACGCGTCTGGCCGTCTGTTAGGCACAGATAACTCCCGCCTTATTTACACTGTGTTCTAATTACCCAGGATTAAAGCCACGTTCAACACAGCCCCTCTTTCAGTGGACAAGTCACACACTGCAGTGTAACATGATGTTTTCCAGCAGAGCAGTTCTGCAGTGTTTGCTGTATAAATCAACGGCGACCAGGGGTTTAACTCTTTGCTCTCTTCTTAGTTACAGTCTAAATGTAAAGGTAGCTGCTGATCTCTCTGCTTCATTTCCACAGATCCTTTCAAGCCCTTCATCATTTTCTCAAACCGTCACGAGATCCGTCGCATCGATCTGAATAAGGGAGAGTTTAGCGTGTTGGTCCCAGGTTTAAGAAATACCATCGCCCTTGATTTCCATCTTAGCCAGAGTTCCCTCTATTGGACTGATGTAGTGGAGGACAAGATCTATCGTGGGAAACTGTCTGAGAATGGAGGTGAGTATTGGCCTCAAAAGACATTGTTGTGTCGGTAATTGGATTATATTTAGATGTACACGATTCACATTTCAAGGAAACCCTTTTTTTCAAGGCCCGTTAGATTTCAGAGCTTTCAGCTGCTTCACATTGTCTTCATCAATGAATGGAGACATCAGTGCATTTACATTTATGATTAAGACATAATCGTTAAGTAATGAAAAACATTTAGTGTATAATAGTGTGTAGTTAGTTTATTAAAAAGATACGTAGGACAAATTGTGATTTGAGTTTTTTAGAGTGCTGGCTTTTATTGGGTGAAAGTAAAGAAGAAGATCCAGTACAGCAGGTAAAGCTTCACTGACTTACTACTTTAACTGGCTCCAAAAAGGCCAGTCGACTCAGTCATGACCACGACGATTAGCAAACAAGCTCCTGTCCTATCTGAGCACATCGTGTGCATTTCAACGTGCCTGTGGTTGCCACATTTGCAGTTACAGCCAATAAACTGCAAACAGCGAGTGTGTGTTTTCATTTCTACAGACAGGATAATGACAAATAATTAGACATGTCCCTCTGATTAGGGCCTCAGTAAAAAATGAAAGGGTTACAAAGAGGTTGGAACATGTGTCTCTCTGCAAGACACCACATATTTAGATTTGTAAGGCCTATTCTGTAATTGTAGTATCACACCCCCTGCTGAGCCGCTACTATATTTGCTTATGTTTCCATTTATAGTACTGACGTGTTTTCTCCAAAATGTAACATCTAACCATTTGATTAAAGTAATTTCAGTTAGCGATGAAATGCTAATTGTGAATTTAAACTGTTTGATAACATTTACATAATTTGAAGCAAAGTGGATCAGTGCTTCGGGTTGTAGCACAATCCAGAAATGTTACCTTAAGCAAGTTCAAGCCTTTTTATTCGTTATCTGTAGCATTGAAACAATAAACAATATGAAATAATGAAAAATGTATTCATTAAGAAACGCCCTGGAGGAGCATGTGTTTTATTGAGCTGAATGATTAAACAGGATTAGTTCAGATTTCTCAAGCTGTTTTACACAAAGACTCATTCTCTAGTTTCTTTCTTCTCCAGTGATGGATAGATGCACGTTCTCTTATGTGTTTCCCATCTGTCCTTGTAGCTTTAACCAGTTTCGATGTAGTAATCCAGTATGGGCTGGCCACCCCAGAGGGTCTAGCAGTAGACTGGATTGCAGGAAACATTTATTGGGTGGAAAGCAACCTGGATCAGATCGAGGTGGCCAAGTTGGATGGCACCATGAGGACCACGCTGCTGGCTGGGGAGGTGGAGCACCCTCGAGCTATTGCCCTGGACCCCCGAGATGGGTAACGACCACGCTGCTTACTCGCATCAAACAAAACGACTACAGTAGTATTCAAAGCTAAACGCTTTGGCCATTGTGAAGCTGCCTTTACACACTCGTCTGCGAACATTACTTATGAACAATGTCTTTGTTGTCTCGTGACATTGCAGGATCCTCTTCTGGACAGACTGGGACGCCAGCTTGCCAAGGATTGAGGCTGCATCCATGAGTGGAGAGGGCAGGAAGACCATACATAAAGAAATCGGTAATGGAGGCTGGCCAAATGGACTCACTGTGGATTATCTAGAGCGCCGCATCCTCTGGATCGATGCCAGGTCAGACACAGAGAGCTCACGCCAGCACGTTTGTTTGATGTGTATATAGTGTCCTTAACTTCTACCACAGGAATACAAACTGTACTTTGTGCTTGACACAGGTCTGATGCCATTTACTCCGCTAAGTATGACGGCTCTGGGCTGATTGAGGTTCTGAGGGGACACGAATACCTGTCGCATCCCTTTGCCGTCACCATGTATGGTGGAGAGGTTTATTGGACCGACTGGAGGACTAACACGTTGGCCAAGGCAAACAAGTGGACCGGGAGCAACGTCACTGTAGTCCAGAGAACCAACACACAGCCGTTTGACCTCCAGGTCTACCATCCATCCAGACAGCCACAAGGTGAGAAACACACAGAGGAAGCCGCATCCACATTATACGTTACTAGATGTTTGATAAGCCGTTCCTGATCGTTTCTTCGTACCTTGCTCCCCCAGTTCCGAACCCGTGTGCAGCTAAAGATGGGAAGGAGCCCTGCTCTCATCTGTGTCTCATCAACTACAATCAGACCTTCTCATGTGCCTGTCCACATCTCATGAAACTGGGCCCGGACAAACGCACTTGTTATGGTAAGCAAGAACACATGACGGACATACGGTGAATGCAGGTACTGGCTCGTGTTCACCCTCTGAGCGGACGGTTCTCCTCTCCGTGTGAAAGAACTGGCCTCGCTGCGAGGAGCTGTGGCTGAGACAGCTTCGGTGGACGTTGAGGGCGAAAAGTGTGAGCAGGCCTGTTTATTCGGTCTGGGAGTTTAGTATTCAGGGCAGCACTTTCTATTATCTTCAGGGGTAATGGAATGGAGAGCCCTATTCTGTGTGACACAGGCATCAGCCACAGCCCTCTTCATCCACCACAGTGTTTGGACTGGCCGATACAGCCTGACACTTTTATTGCTATTCCCATCTCCCTTTCTCCTTCCCTCTCTCTATTGAATGATAAAAGAACTGTGGAGACCAATGTAGCTGTAATGTGTCTCGATTGATTGAATTCCCTCTCGTCTGTCATGCCTGCGCTATTGATCTAACCAGCCATACACAATCATTAGAGTCAGAGATGCAATTGGATTTGAGTTTGTTCAAGTGGCAGGAATAATGCGCAGATGCATCCATCCGTGCTGCAACATGTATCCACAGCTCTGACGTTAGTGTGCGCTCGTGCATTTGACTTTTGACTTGAGGGTGCGTTTTAATGCTGTAGCTCTGGATAATAAGTGAAGCGTGCATCAGCCTGTCTTCTCTCCTCCGCAGAGTCTCGCCAGTTTCTGTTGTATGCCCGCCAGATCGAGATCAGGGGAGTGGACATTGACAACCCCTACTACAACTACATCATCTCCTTTACTGTGCCGGACATCGACAACGTGACTGTGGTGGACTATGACGCGCTGGAGCACCGTATATACTGGTCTGATGTCCGCACCCAGACCATCAAGAGAGCTTTCATCAATGGCACTGGAGTTGAGACTGTGGTCTCTGCTGGTATGGAGAAACCCATGCAGTGTATTATACATATGCAGATTAGCTTCCTTCACATCCAGATCTTTAGGTATAAACTTTATTCTACCTTTAAGGGCCCATGAAGTCTTCATTCCTCGATGATGTGAGGTGATGGTAAACAACTAACTATGTTGTACAACAGTTGTTTGTGTGACTTATTTTACACATCAAAAGCGTGGAAGGCAATTATTTGTTCTCTGAAGCACTTCGTATGAACAGCAGTTATCCACTGCTTAGGAATTGTAACTCGACACGTGGCGAGCTGTCTATGTGAATATCTGCAGTTTCACCACGTGTGTCAGCGAAACCAATGGCTGCAGGTTAAAGATTAGACACAAATACCTGTTGTTTTAAAAGCTACGTGGTTCATTAACTACAGTTATCATAATACATTACAACAGTAAGGGCTTGGTTTTTATACAGTGTGACTGATGACGTTGATCAGTTGTTTTGTGTGTATTTTGTTTTATGTTTCTTCTTTCAGATTTGCCCAACGCCCACGGCCTGGCTGTAGACTGGGTGTCCAGAAACCTGTTCTGGACCAGCTATGATGCCAATAAAAAACAGATTAATGTTGCCAGACTGGACGGTTCCTTTAAAAACGCTGTCATCCAGGGCCTGGACAAACCACACTGTCTAGTGCTCCATCCAATACTGGGGTTGGTCATGTGCACACTCTTCCTAAAGCTGTCACACAGACACACTTCTGATTTCACCTTTCACCTACAACTCACATGTGAGCACACACACAGTCATACAAACCGAGGAGCTGTTTTGCTGTCAGCAGGGACAGACAATAGTTTGGTATGAACGGTTGCTGACAGGAAGTGGTTCTGGTTTTTCTCTCTCATTGTTTTACACCCTCCATTTCTATTTTAAAAGATGTCCTCTGTGCTCACATAGACGATCTGTGAATTATTTACAGCCAAGGTCTCTGTCACTGTCATCCTGTCTCTTTTTGCCTCTTTAGTCAAATGTACATTTCTTTCAGTCCAACCTCATCCTTCAAGTGCTCCTGAATCTGGTGGTGGCCTTTCCTCTCTTCTCACTATCAGACCAGAAACAAGCCATCTCCTCTATACCTGTATATTACCTTTTGTCCTGCAGTTGTGTATTTCGGATGGATGAAGAGATGATATTTTCTTTCTCTGCTTTTTTCTATTTTTTTTGTGAAGAAAAATAATTGTTTGAAGAATTATTCCTAGTCTTATTTAAGTGGAGGAATGTTTCCAATCTGAGCATTGTTGGCACAGGGAAAAATAAGAAGCAGATGCTGAATCCATATGCTGCAGTTAGCTTCTCTTTCTAGCACACAAACACACTTCCCAGAGTACATTCAGAACTGGGCGGGTGCAGTTTTTAATTTTTTATTTAAAGTCATCATAACAAACAAATAAAGGATGTGGTGGATGTGGTTGGATTTAACAGGAAGTGGGTACTGGGGGCGATGCCATTTAAATATGTGCACATCAATGGCTCCACAAATCCACAGCATTTTTCTTGTTACTATAGCCATAAGTATTATTTTACAGAAGAAGTCTTCTCAGTGAAATCCTGAGAGAAATGAGACATTGTAAGTGTGCTGTGAGCTGGACTGAGTGAAAACGTTCATTACGGTTAATTTTGACATCCTGTTGCTCCACCTGCATTCTCCAGGAAACTCTACTGGACAGATGGGGACAACATCAGCATGGCCAACACAGACGGCAGCAACCGTAGTGTCCTTTTCACTAACCAGAAAGGCCCAGTCGGTGAGTGGCGTGCTGCATTTTCTGTGCACCCACATGAGAGACAGCTCACTCCAGTGACCATGAAGGTTATTAAACATCAGCTCTGCCAATGTTTCCCAGGTCTCTCAATTGACTTTGACACGGAGCAGCTTTACTGGATCAGCTCAGGAAACAGCACCATCAGTCGCTGTAATCTGGATGGCTCTGGACTGGAGTTACTCGAGGGGGTCAAGGGCAAGCTGTCCAAGGCTACTGCTCTGGCCATCATGGGTATGTGTCCAGATGTCGGTTTCAGACAATGAGAGAGAGTTCAGCCACGCTCAGTGTCTCATGTTTATACTGTCCTTCCAGTGTTAGAGCCGGCTCACTTAGAGAGTATTGATTGTTCCGTCTTGTGCTGTATCTTTTAGGAGACAAGTTGTGGTGGGCAGACCAAGGCACCGACCAGATAGGAACCTGTGACAAAAAGGATGGTGGCAATTGGAAAGTCCTGAGGAACAGCACTTCCCCAATGATGCACATGAAAATCTACAATGAAACAGTGCAGAAAGGTGCAGGACTGGCTGCCACGTGACAATCTTTTCACAAACTAGGCAAAACATCTGTTTTGGCGAAATTACTTGGCAGGGATGAAAATGTGCTGTTGTCTTGTCAAGGGGCTGTCTGCTTATCTAAGCCAAAGCACGTCTGTCTCTGTTACTCCTCTTTTATTTGTGGTGTGTATTTGTTCTAATGTTTTTGTGTTTCCAGGCACCAATCTCTGCAGTAATAACAATGGAGACTGTTCCCAGCTGTGTCTACCCACCTCCCCAACCACCAGAGCCTGCATGTGCACAGCAGGATACAGCCTACGCAGAGGGCAGCAGTCTTGTGAGGGTACGACGTATTCGTACACAGAATGATGTTGTTGACTGAGATATTTAAAAAGTTTCTCAAAGCATAACTTGTTGTCTGCAGGTGTTGGATCATTCCTGTTGTACTCTGTACACGAGGGCATACGTGGTATTCCTCTGGACCCATCAGACAAGTCTGATGCCCTTGTACCAGTTTCCGGCACATCCCTAGCTGTGGGCATAGATTTCCATGCTGGTAAAACATTTTCTACTAATGCAAATTCTCTATGTCACGTGCATGCATACACGGAGAAAGTCCAACTCAACAATGCATATACCATTTATTTTCCCAGACAATGACACTATCTACTGGGTAGACATGGGCCTAAGCACCATTAGCAGGGCCAAGAGAGACCAGACCTGGCGAGAGGATGTGGTCACTAATGGCATTGGCAGAGTGGAAGGGATTGCTGTTGACTGGATAGCAGGTGAGAGCAACATCAGGGTCCTGTTACAGCATCAGTTAAACATAAAACTCATTCCTCGGATCAGGTTTAGCATCGAAGTAGACCAGAAAAAGTAAAAGCACACGCTCGAAACCTGCCGGAGAATCATTGCTGCTTCTTCGTTCCCCGCAGGTAACATCTACTGGACAGACCAAGGCTTTGATGTGATTGAGGTGGCCAGACTGAATGGCTCTTTCCGCTACGTGGTGATCTCCCAGGGCCTGGACAAGCCTCGTGCCATCACTGTCCACCCTGAAAAAGGGTAAGAGGTGTAGCTTCAACTACCTTTTTAGCTGTCTTCTGTAATTTCTCTCATTATTGATTATATGTGTGCTCTGCTGTTTCTATGTCTATAGCTACCTGTTCTGGACCGAGTGGGGCCAGTACCCTCGTATTGAACGGTCTCGTCTGGATGGCTCTCAGAGGGCTGTCCTGGTCAATGTCAGTATCAGCTGGCCCAATGGTATCTCCATTGACTATAAGGTACAGTGTCACATTTCTATCAGTGTATTTGTACTATACTGTATTTGTAAAGTACTATGTATGAACCATATGAAACATTTGTGTCTGTGTGCACATAGGACGGTCTGCTGTACTGGTGTGATGCCCGGACGGACAAAATTGAACGCATTAACCTTGAGACCGGCGAAAACCGGGAAGTGGTGCTGGCAAGCAACAACATGGACATGTTCTCTGTTTCTGTGTTTGAGAGCTACATCTACTGGAGCGACAGGTCAGACATGCTTTTCCTCATTCTTGGAATATTTCTGTTCTATTTTTGTATTTTTTTGCAACTGCACGCTTATTTTCCATTTTTTGTCTGCTTTGAAACAGGACCCACGCTAATGGCTCCATTAAGCGAGGCAGCAAGGACAATGCAACAGACTCTGTCTCACTGAGGACTGGTATTGGGGTGCAGCTAAAGGACATCAAGGTTTTCAACAGGGCCAGGCAGCATGGTAAGCAAGCGCATTGTTTGTTAAACTAAAACCTATTCAAGGTGGATTTGAACAGAATTACTGTAAGTTCAGTTTACAATAAGTTTTATGTCTATTTGCAGGAACAAACGTGTGCAAAGACAAAAATGGTGGCTGTCAGCAGCTGTGTCTTTTCCGTGGCAACGGGCAGCGTACGTGTGCTTGCGCTCATGGCATGCTGGCTGAAGATGGGCGCGGCTGCCGTGACTACGATGGCTACCTGCTCTACTCGGAGCGCACAATTCTTAAGAGCGTCCACCTGTCCGATGAAAACAACCTGAATGCGCCCATAAAACCATTTGAAGATCCAGAGCACATGAAGAATGTCATCGCTCTCACTTTCGATTACAGGGGAGGAGGAGGAAAGGGGGCTAACCGTATCTTCTTCAGTGACATTCACTTTGGCAACATCCAGCAGATCAGCGATGATGGATCGGACCGCAAGACTGTAGTAGAGAGTGAGTGTTTCCACGTCTGAAGATTGTTTGAACCTTTCCTACGCCATCTCATCTATAACAATCAGCCTCCATTGACCACACTTCCCTGTTTATCCCGGCCAGTGATCGATGTGGGCCCTGCTGTTAGACAGAATTTATTTGGTGAATAGCAGAGATACTTGGCTGTAAACATCAGCTGCCCGAGTGCAAAGTCTTCCTGGAGAGGACAGCAGCTTTATTTCTTCAAAATACTTTGAACCCCGCTGACCTAATTTGAACCAGGAAGCTTTTATTTTGAGGCTGTGGCCAAACTAGAAACAGCATTAGGACCTTTCCTGTCTATTCCTTTACACTTCAAACAAGCTCAGAGACAGATGGACCTTCATTCACATTATCTCTGCACAATAAAACACAGGTGCACAGGTAATGTTTTCCCAAAGTGCTTTTATTTTGATGTGTTTTACAAGGAATGCACAAATCAGGGTAGTAGGGTGGTTTGTCTCAGTGGAGCAGCACCTACTAGCAAACGCTCTGCTTTTCCTGTACAATATCCAGTAAATGTTGTTTTGTCAGAAAGATGTTGCCCACAGTAGCAGATGCTGCCAATTTCCTTATGAAAGAATTTTTTTTTATTGTAGGAGTGTTTGTGTGTCAGGTGTTCCGTTTTATCGAGGTAGCTGCTGATAGTAATATTGTCAGGCAGCAGCCGTAGCCACAGCCCCACTTGCTCTTTGTCCTCTCCTTTTGAACAGATTTAATAGGTCCTGTCTGAACTTTTGCGACATGAGCACATAGAGTATTGGATTCACTACAGTGGAGGAGGTTGCCATGAAGCGTGCAAACACAGTGAAGGGGCCGTAACGTGGTGAGGTGCCAGTGGCCCCTGAGCTTTTATCTGCCAGGAGTGCCAGCGTCAGTCCGTAGGATGGCAGCCAGCACAGGGTGAAAGCCAGCACCAGCATGGCTGACGTCTGGGTCACTTTGCTCTGGTAGCGCTCCACTTGGGGTGCCCGGCCGGCATGCTGACCACGCCACAGGAACAAGTATATGCTCCCATACGCCACCGCGATGGTGACCAGTGGAAGCAAGAAGGCCATGAGGAAGTGAAACACTCCATAGATCACCTGGTCCTGGTGGGACAGGAAAGCAAAGCAAGCGAGGCCATCTTGGGCTTGTCGGGGGGTTCCCACATAGCGAAAAACTAGCTGAGGAGCAGCCAGACAGCAGGCTGGAATCCAGAGAAGCACGGCAGCTATAGACACCCGTCGAGGGGAGAGGAGGGAGTAAGCTCTGGCAGGTTGCACCACCGTCAGGTAGCGTGATACAGCCAGCGTGGCCAGTGTGAAGACACTGGCAGAGGAGCAGGCCGATCCTAAGAATCCCACCAAACGACACACGACTTCCCCAAATGGCCATTGCTGCATAGCTATAGCAACAGTGTGGAAGGGAACCATGGAGAGCAAAAGGAGGTCCGCAGCACTCAGAGCCAGCAGGAGAATATCCGTACCCGTGCCTGTCATGGAGCTTTGAGAAAACTGTCCAGCACGCGGTACCCCTCTCCTCTGCCTCCCACATAGGATCACAATCACCATGGTGTGCCCCGCAACCCCCAGCAGCAGAATCAGAACATCTAATATTGGGACTAGAACCCGCTCCACACTGCCCAGGCCAGGGTCACTGCTGTTCCCCAGCACATGGTCTGGACCTGTAGCTTTCCACAGCAACATCCTGTCTTCAGTTGGGATGATGTCTTCCTGTCATACTCCTACTGTTAGCACAGAATACACGGGGCACTTGTGGTTCAGTCAATATGCTTAAGCTGGTCATAAAACTACTGATAATACATGAGGGAAAGATTACTCCCACTCTGAGTCAGTAGTGGTGTACTTAGAAATAACATCACACAGAGCAGCAGTTATTTCACAGCAGGGTTAACCAGCTCAAAATGAGTCGTGATGGACTGCAGGTGATTATCGAACAAAATACGTACGTTTATGTTCCCTCTGACTTCGTGAAATAGACTCTTTCTCCCAGACACTGTCCTTCAAAGTACAAAGAACAGCCATTTGTGTGTTAAATCTCCTTTCCACTGTCCACCTTCGTCACAGGTGGTACTTTTTGTCAGGAAATTATGTTGGACGGTATCGATACCTTTCTCCAAACATCAGAGTGTGCTGTGATTTCCTGACACCTCAGCCAAAGTCATTAGTCCTCTTGATTTATCAAATCGGGGCCGTGTTCAGCAATCCCAAAACAGATTTCCAGCCTCCAAGGAAGGAATCTCTTGAGAAACATGTTGGAAGCCGTGGTGGAAGAGTGAGGTGAAGAGAAGCTCTGCAGTGGGATAGGATTAACCAGAGTAAATGACGGGTGAACTCTGGACTGATTATCCCAGAGTAGGACAGAGGTGGGCTGGCCTGATCTCTGTGGGAGGGTCCAACGAGGCCAAGCATAGTTTTTCCCAGGGTCTGAAGTGATCTGACATTGTTCTGCACGAGTTGCCCCTCATCACAGGGACATACAACATAAACTGTATAAAAGTGGCGCACGCAAAGACAAACAGAGAGAAGTAGTTTTTGCCTACAGGCATCAAGATGACTACTGACTGTTGGTCTGGTAGCAAAGATACAGGGCTATCAAACCCACTGCAGATAACTTCAAGACAGGCCAGCGTCATTGTGCAGAAAGCCAGACGTGCTGGGGTGAACAACGGTGTGAAGACAGACGCACCAAGTGTTAAATGCGAGACTTTGAGTGCTGCAGGCTAGAGCTTTACAATAAATTAACAACACTGAAGAAAGAGGAAATGGAGGTGGATGGATTTTATGTTTGCGTTCCATCGATTTTCAGGGCACTGATTTATGAGTGCCAGAAGCAGAGGGGAGTTGTTTGTGCGTTGCATGCCTCTGCCCGGCTCTCCAGTTTCCTTCAGAGTCTCACAGCGCGTCGTCGACAAATGCTGGTTCACGTCTGCAGCGGCCCATTGGAGACGTTGAGGCGTAGTGTCAAGGTTCCCGCGGTGGTGAGCGTTGCTGATCGTCTGAGGTCATATCCAGCTGTGATCATGAGACCCTCTGTGTTACATAACCAGTAATACTCGTTATTTGGCATTGGAGTGGTTTGGTGTGTGTCTGTTTTCTGAAGTACACAGATGTGCGTGTGTGCTGTTGCGACAGAGCATTGTTGCTCCTCCACCTTGGCTAACTCTCCTCTGTCTTCCGTCCTCCCTGCAGGCGAGGAGCTCCGAACCTCTTACTCATTTTAAGGAATGTGGAGCGGAGAAATGACTTTTTACTTCTCCTCTGCTGATGAGGTGGTCTGATGGAAAGTCCTACCATAGCCCGTAACTGTTATTGGGACTTTTTTTCGTGAGCTATTTGTTGGATCAAAGCCTTGACTCACACTGTGTTCTTGGTCATTAATACAAGCCTGTCATGTTTGTAGCCCTGACTCTATGTTGCCACACAGCGGTTTGCCAGCACTGAGTTGCTGCCAAGCAGTTCAGACTCGGCCTTTTAGCATAGAGCTGGGACTGACGTGCTTCTTTTAGGTCCTCTCTCTTTTTTCCTTCTGTATTCCTCTCTCTTTACCTTCTCTTGTCTCTGTGTGTTTTCCCTTTAACGCTGTCCTCTGTTTTCAGATGTGGGCTCGGTGGAGGGCCTGGCGTACCACAGGGGCTGGGACATGTTGTACTGGACTAGCTACACTACTTCGACCATCACCCGACACACAGTGGATCAGAGCCACTGGGGCGCTGTTGACCGGCACACTGTGGTCACCATGTCTGGAGATGACCACCCACGAGCCTTTGTTCTTGATGAGTGTCAGAGGTTAGATTTGTTTCTCACATCACACATATACACACGATACTGCTCCTGCAGAGTTCGATGGCAAAAACCCGCCACTTGTCGACTGCAGTGATTTTACTCTCTCCTCCAGCCTCATGTTCTGGACCAACTGGAACGAGCAGTCTCCCAGCATCATGCGCGCCACGCTGACTGGAACCAACGTCCTCGTGATCATTGGCACCGACATCCGAACCCCCAACGGGCTAGCTATAGACCACCGCGCTGAAAAGCTTTACTTCTCCGACGCCACGCTGGACAAGATAGAGCGCTGCGAGTACGACGGCAGTCGGCGCTATGTGAGCGGCACGCGCACACACACGTAGTGTAATTGTGTTATGGGGTTTGCGTAATAACAGACGTCAGTTCATCCTTTGAAGTTTGTCGCAAGGCCGGAAAGTCTAATGTCAAGACTGTGGCGGTGCTTCCCCCTGCAGGTGGTGTTGAAGAATGAACCGGTCCATCCGTTCGGCCTGGCTGTGTATGGTGACTACATCTTCTGGACTGACTGGGTGAGGAGGGCTGTGCTCCGTGCTGATAAATACACAGGAGGAGACATGAAGGTGCTGCGCGCTGACATCCCCCAGCAGCCAATGGGCATTGTTGCAGTGGCCAACGACACCAATAGCTGTGAGTTTCTATACAGCAGCAGTGATCCAACTAATACTACATTTATTGCTGGGCCTGTGGTTATTTGATATTATATCATAGGGAGAAAAGGTGATATTTATAGACTTTTAGAAGTTTTTTTCTGCCTTCTTGAAGGAGATGTTGTACTTTAGCACACAAAAACTAAAACACCTGAACAAAGATGTGATTCTGCTCCAGCAGAGCAGTTAATGAGATGACAAAAGTAATCTGAGAGTGACACACACACACAGAGGCTCCTCCTGAATGAGCCCACCTGCTCTGTGTTACTACACACACACATTCTCTCCATACAGCTTCAGCTCTTCCTCCATCTTGTCACATCTCATGTTGTCTGTATTCTTCTGAATCGATGCAGCCCCGTATTTTTCCTCGGCCGTACCATCAGCCTTCTTCTCTCTCAAGTTGCCTCCTTCTATAAACTGTCTTGTGCTCCAGTACCCACGCCGGCCAGACCAACCCGAGAGCCTGTAGTAATATCTGCAAATCCCATTTAGATTGAGTCACATTGAATTGTGCATTCAACAGAAGCAGAGGCATCGCCACATTCATACGGGCGTATCTGTCTGCTGATGTGGATGGACATGTGAAAGGACGGGGGGGGGGTGTTGGCTCGTGTGTCAGGGGGTTGAATGTAGAGGCAGGAATTCTCCTTCACTGATGTGTGTGTGTGTGTGTGTGTGTGTGTGTGTGTGTAGGCGAGTTCTCTCTGTGTCGTGTTAACAACGGAGGATGTCAGGACCTGTGTCTGTTGACCTCTGAGGGACGGGTCAACTGCAGCTGCCGTGGCGACAGGAAGCTTGTGGAGGACGACACCTGCGTAGGTAATACAAGAAAGGACTTCACAAGGAATAGAATTTGTGATTTACTTTATATGGAATATGCTGTGCAGGAACTAGTTTGGAGGCTTTGAAAGGATTTGAATAGCTGTACATTCATAGCTGTATAGGCAATCCTTCCTAAATCCATTTCTCTGCCTTGGCCTCTCAGCCCTCAACACTACATGTAACAACATTGATGAGTTTGAGTGTGGAAATGGAGACTGCATAAAGTACAGCCTGACTTGCGATGGCGCGGCCCACTGCAAGGACAAGTCTGATGAGAAACAGTCCTACTGTGGTGAGTGGAGTGTTTTCCTCAACCAAAACATTTTCAGCCAGGCGCTTGTTGTCGACGTTTGTAATTTGAGTCCACTTTATTTCCTGTGCGGTTCTCAGCCAACCGTGTGTGTAAGAAGGGCTACAGGCAGTGCGTGAATGGCCGTTGTGTGGGGCACAGCTCCTGGTGCAACGGGCAGGACGACTGTGGAGACAATTCGGATGAACTCTTCTGTAACAGTGAGTTGAGCCTCTGGATTAAACAAGTTGCTGTTTTTTTTCCTGCCCTCAGTCGTATGAAATTCTACCTCGACAACCTTGTTTGTTTGCATGCGTGCAGCCACACTGTGCTCAGCCGATCAGTTCCAGTGCAGAGACGGAGGCTGTATCACCAACTCCAGCAAGTGTAACCAGAAGGTGGACTGCGATGACGCCAGTGATGAGATGAACTGCCGTGAGTTCTGCAACAGTCAGAACGACTATAATGAGGAAAACTTCTTTCTCTCGGGATGTGCTATAAAGTGGTTCTGTTCTCTTTGTTCAGCTGCCACCGACTGCTCCAGTTACTTCCATCTGGGAGTGAAGGGAGTGACATTTCAGAAGTGTGGGTTCACCACACTCTGCTATGCTCCTTCATGGCAGTGTGATGGAGCTAATGACTGTGGAGACTTTTCAGATGAAAGAAACTGCCCAGGTATTTTAACCACCTCTGAAACACACATATTCTCTCACACATAAATTTACATGCTGCATTCAAGGAAAAACGAAAAAACAGAACGTTACTTCCATTAAATTCATGAAAGACATTTTCCATTTCTCACTTCATTCCTTACCTGTCGATGTTTTCTTCAACTCACCACCTTTCCGTCACTCTTGCAGGAAGTGGCAAAGCGAAGTGTCCCGCTACCTTCTTTGCCTGTCCGAGTGGCCGATGTATCCTTATGAGCTGGACGTGTGATAAGGACAACGACTGTGAGGACGGCGCAGACGAGGCCCACTGTGGTACATAGAGATACTAAAGCCTAAATCATCTACAGCAAACGTTTGGTGCTGTTTTTTCTTATTTTGATTTCTGCCCCTCTAGATAAGTTCTGCTCAGCCTCCCAGTTCGAGTGCAGGAACCACCGCTGTATTCCCAGCCGCTGGGTGTGTGACGGAGCCGATGACTGCGGTGACAGCAGTGATGAGGACAGCAAGTGCAGTAAGTGGTTTAAGGATGTTAAAATAACCTTTACGTGAGACCTTTAGTCTGTTTGCATTCAGTCTATTTTGTATGATAATTGTGTTTTTCCGCGATGACCTTTTTCCATCACAGAAACCAGAACCTGCAGTCCTGAGGCATTCCAGTGCCCTGGCTCACATGTGTGCGTCCCCCAACTCTGGAAGTGTGATGGGGACAAAGATTGTCCTGATGGAGCCGACGAGAGTGTCAAAGCTGGCTGCGGTGAGTACAGGCAGGGACAGGACGTGGAAGTGAAAACATTTTTAAAAAAGGAGCGCATAACTCTACGCTGTGTCTCCAATGTGTCTCAGTGTTCAACAACACGTGCAGCAGCAGTGAGTTCATGTGCCAGAACCGACAGTGCATCCCCAAACATTTTATGTGTGACCATGACAAAGACTGCAGCGATGGCTCTGATGAGTCTCCAGAGTGTGGTGAGTGGAGCGTGACCTCTTCTACCTGATTGTAAAAGCTCACTCTTCTTTGCTGGCCAACTCTCTCTCGATGCTTCTGTCTGCAGAATATCCAACCTGTGGTCCCAATGAGTTCCGCTGTGCCAATGGTCGCTGCCTCATCCAGAGCTCGTGGGAGTGTGACGGAGACTTTGACTGCCATGACCAGTCAGACGAGGCACCCAAGAACCTACGCTGCACCGGCCCAGGTGAAATTCACACAGCCTCTCCAGAGTCCCTTCATTTTAAAAGATGTGTTAGTCTGTTGATGTTAATCTGGTTGTCTGTGTTCATCTGAAAGTATAACTTAAATATGGCACATTTTTATTTGTAACCTTTAAGCAAGTTGCTGTTGCAGAATTTAAAAAAAGCAGAGAAGTCTCATCCAACACACTAAAGCCAGGACTTGCTGTTATGTTTATAAGAATTGAAAACTAAGGCTCTGAAATAATATTGGCCACATTGGTTGACTTTTTCGCTTTCTTTGTTTCCCATGTAATTTCCTCTTTTTCATGGCACAGAGAAGAAATGCAATGATACCACATATGCCTGCAATAATGGAAACTGTGTCAATGAGACACTGCTGTGTGACCATAAGGATGACTGTGGTGACGGCTCCGATGAGCTCAACTGCTTTATTAATGAGTGCTTGAACAGCAAACTGAGTGGCTGCTCACAGCTCTGTGAAGACTTGAAAATAGGCTTCAAGGTTAGTGGAGTTCCTATTCCAGCTGTCTGTGTGTGTGTGTAAAACAAACAGCAGGCATTGTTTCTTTACCTGCTCCGTACCCTGCCTCCTCACAGTGTAGATGCCATCCCGGCTTCCGTCTGAAAGACGACGGGAAGACTTGTGTTGACGTAGATGAGTGTACAACAACCTATCCCTGCACGCAGCGCTGCATCAACACACACGGAAGCTTCCACTGTCTGTGTGTGGAGGGGTTCCAGCTGAGCCCTGAAAACCCCACTATATGCAAGTCTATCTCTGGTAAGACACGTGGGAGATTAATAACATTTAGCCCTTAAAGTGTTGAAGGTGAATCCAGCCTCTTAAGAAGTCTCTGTGCCTACAGAGGAGGAGCCTTTCCTGATCTTTGCAAACCGCTATTACCTGAGAAAGCTCAACTTGGATGGAACAAACTACACACTCATCAAACAGGTGAGTCCCGCACACACAGAATGTCCTGCTGTATCTCAGGACCAGATTCACGTATCTCCTGTGCTTTGACAGGGCTTGAACAATGCTGTGGCTCTGGACTTTGACTACCGGCAGCAGATGATTTATTGGACAGATGTGACCACCCAGGGCAGCATGATCCGACGCATGCACATCAACGGCAGTGATGTCCAGGTCAGTGTTGTAGCCTTTTGTGGAGGGAAGATTGGATATGAAATGCCCGGCTAGCTTTCCTCCTCGACATTAAACCTGCATTTAACATGATTAATTAAACTATTGTGTGCTTGCATGTGCAGTGAAAACCCAGAAAAAAGCAATAAAATCCTTCATTTTGAGGCACAAATGCTGGAACTATACACTGCATGCTCATTTGTTAGGTCCTTCATCGCACATCACTCAGCAATCCAGACGGCTTGGCAGTCGACTGGGTGGGAGGCAACCTGTACTGGTGCGATAAGGGACGAGACACCATCGAGGTATCGAAGCTGAGCGGAGCATACCGGACAGTTCTGGTCAACAGCGGTCTGAGGGAGCCGCGTGCTGTGGCTGTGGACGTTCGCTATGGGTGAGTCAGAGTCCCTCATTTTAAATATTAATCATAATACTAAAGCAAACTAATAAGGCTCATCCCTGACAGGTATTTATACTGGTCAGACTGGGGTGATAACCCCCACATAGGGAGGATCGGAATGGACGGCACCAACAGAAGTGTCATTGTGCAGGACAGGATCACTTGGCCCAATGGTCTGACGCTGGACTTTATTAATGACCGCATCTACTGGGCTGATGCTCGAGAGGACTACATTGCATTTGCCAGCCTGGATGGATCCAACAGACACATAGGTAACACACACACATATAAACACAGAGGAGTGTGTTTGTGCACTTCTGGAGTTATTGCTCTTAACGGATTTGTCTTTGCAGTTCTTGCTCAGGATATCCCCCACATCTTTGCTATGACCCTGTTTGAGGAGTACATCTACTGGACAGACTGGGAGACAAAGTCCATCAACAGAGCACATAAGACCCTGGGAATCAACAAGACCATGCTGATCAGCACCTTACACAGACCAATGGACATCCACATTTACCACCCTTACCGCCAACCTGAAGGTGAGACTAACCCGTCTTCAACAGCACATGTCCTGGTCCTGGTCCTTGTCTGATCAGCTCCTTGTTCGCTCTTTCCTTGTTATGTAGTTGCTGACCACCCATGTCAGATCAACAATGGAGGCTGCAGTAATCTGTGTCTTCTCTCACCTGGAGAGGGCTACAAGTGTGCCTGCCCTACCAACTTTTATCTAGCGGCTGATGGCAAACAGTGCTTGTCCAACTGCACTGCGAGTCAGGTGTGCCGTCTCGAGGTTCATCATTTTCGACATTACTCACTGATTAACACAATTAGAGAAATCATGATCTTTTCTTTTTCTTTTAGTTTGTATGCAAAAATGACAAATGCATTCCATTCTGGTGGAAGTGTGACACCGAAGATGACTGCGGGGACCGCTCAGACGAACCCGCGGAGTGCCGTGAGTGACCCGGTGGTTTACTGTTGATTCAGTGTGGTGGTATATTATTTTGTAGATTTATTATCATCGTTATGTTTGTCAAGAATGTGTTTTGTTCTCTCCCTGCAGCTGAGTTTAAATGTAGACCAGGCCAGTTCCAGTGTGGCACTGGTATCTGCACTAACCCAGCGTACATCTGTGATGGAGACAATGACTGCCAGGACAACTCTGATGAGGCCAATTGCGGTACACGCACCCCCCCACACACTAACATGTTTTACATCTTTCTTCTTGCTCGTCCATATAATAAAAAAACTTTTTTCTGTTTCCAGACATCCACGTGTGTCTGCCCAGTCAGTTTAAATGCACTCACCCCAGTCGCTGCATCCCTGGCATCTTCCGTTGCAATGGACAGGACAACTGTGGAGAGGGAGAGGACGAGAAAGACTGTCGTAAGTTTTCTAGCTCCTTTAGACCCATCAGCTTTTTCCTGCTCGTGGCAGTGCATAAAGGACGTGGACCCTGACGGACAGAGCATGTACCTCTGTTCATCTTTCTCAACAAATCACTGTAATCGGACTAATATTGGTCTCCAGAGGATGATTGTAGTGACCCCATGACCTTTCCTATATCATATGCCTTAGGCTACCGTTTTAATTTATACATCTAATGAGTACATAGAAAATTACTGAAAACTTTATATCCTCAGGAGGATCTCTGTCCATTTTGACCTTTGCTTGGTAAACGCCCTTAGGCCAAATGATGTTGCATAATATAATTACCATGACATTTGCTCAGCACATTCATCCCCCACAGTGTGATGTTACATAAGCTGTAAATTGTTCTGAGGGTCAGAATTTACATCTTAGCACCTTTAACAGCAAGGCTGTAACAAAAATCATGTTGTTGTTATGTATTGAACATCACACTCTCAAAGACTTCAGCATTTGTAATCTTTGTAGAAATGGATTCATTTTGCAGCATTTCTTTATCTGAAGTTATGGAGTAAAGTAAATAGTCTAAGCTTTCTGTCTTTTGTGCAGCGGAAGTGACATGTGCGCCCAACCAGTTCCAGTGTGCTATCACCAAACGCTGCATCCCACGTGTGTGGGTGTGTGACAGGGATAATGACTGTGTGGATGGATCTGATGAGCCGGCCAACTGCAGTAAGATACAGCTTATTATTATTGTTACGGCACCAAATAACATATCTACTAATGAAGGGGATGTTCTAATATAACCTAATTACTGAACAGATTATACTAAGCAAGTTGTAAATGTTAGAGATGTTCACAGTATGCCATGCTGAATATAGAAAATATTGTTTATTAAGGACAGCACAATGATACAGCTTCCAGCAGGAGCACTGATTTATTTGGAGGGTCATTATTAAGGATCAGAATTCAAAAAAAGGAGCAGTTCATTCTGCATTAATTATTCCAACCGTCTATTTGTCATCCTTTCATTCACCAGTATGGTCTTGATAATGTGTCTAATCCAATAAGTCCTCGGTGTTGTAGCTCAAATGATGTGTGGCGAGGATGAGTTCCGCTGTAAGGACTCGGGGCGCTGCATCCCGGCGCGCTGGAAGTGTGACGGGGAAGACGACTGTGGAGATGCGTCAGATGAACCCAAGGAAGAGTGTGGTAAGAGTGGAGGGTTATAAGGGAGATGAAAAGGAATTAGAGTGAGTGCTAGCTGGTGGAAAAAGAACTAGAGTCACATTTGTACTGACCATGTGTGTGCGCTCCTCAGATGAGCGAACGTGTGAGCCGTACCAGTTCCGCTGTAAGAACAACCGCTGTGTGCCCGGCCGCTGGCAGTGTGACTATGACAATGACTGTGGCGACAACTCGGACGAAGACAAGTGTGGTAGGTTCCTTCTGTTGTTCTTGAGTGGTCACACAGTCACAATCACAGCTCCTTGTCTTTCTGAATACAGTGATTTATGATATATTATGAGCTCTACTGTAAGTCAGGCTATAGTGGTAAGCTATGTGTCACCTCTCACTACGTGTACGTCTTATAGTTACTCAACTACATGCATGGTTGATTTCTTTTCGTGTTGAGAGTCTGTGGCCATTTGCACATCTCACATCATCTCGTGTCTATTTTGCATTTCACACTGGCCTGTTGCTGATCCAGAGGTAGGTGATTTCAGCTCAATCATTCGCAACCTCAGGTGTCTGGTCCTCTCTGTGCCCTAAGCTTGTCTTTAGTTTTGAGCTTTTTACTTCCGTTTCAATCCCCATAGCTCCCATAGCTCCTCCACCGCATACAGTACAGTATGTTGTACCATCCCCACCCCTGTGCCCAGTGAGTTCACCTTGTGATATGAATTCTGAACCTTGTTTAAGTCGTGTATGTCTGGCCATCAGCAGAGTACCCCGTGTTCTTCTCTCTTCTTTTCCTCACAGCTCTCCTTGCTCCTTGCCTCTACTCTCTGTGACTCTTTAAGAACATTTTGTCACTTTGCTGAGCCTTGCTCTGTCTGTTCTCAGTACCCCGTCAGTGTTCAGAGAGCGAGTTTTCCTGCAGCAACGGCCGCTGCATTGCTGGGCGCTGGAAGTGCGATGGAGACCACGACTGTGCTGATGGCTCGGACGAGGTATCGGAAAACGTCTCCTGACATTATGCTTGGAAACCTGTACCGGTGGTACTGATGAAGATAACTCTGTTTTTGTCCAGAATGGTTGTGATGTGAAGTGTGACAGTGATCAATTCCAGTGCAAAAACGCCCACTGCATCCCCATCCGCTGGCGCTGTGACGCTGATGCTGATTGTATGGATGGAAGTGATGAGGAGAAATGTGACGGTGGTGGTAAGTGACACACACACACACACACACACAGACACACACACATTTGTGTACCTCCACGTAGCAGTCGAATCCATTTAACATTAATTCATCTCTGTCTGCTATTGCATTTCAGTGGAAAGACGCTGCCCGATGTATGAGTTCCAGTGCAATAACACGCTCTGTAAGCCCCTGGCCTGGCAGTGTGACGGTGAGGACGACTGTGGAGACAACTCAGATGAGAACCCAGATCAGTGCGGTAAGAATCTCTGCATTTGACATATTAATAATACTCCTGAAGACCGTTGGGTACACTACATGTAAAAAACGTGTGTCTCCTTCTGTCCTTTAGTCAAATTACAGTGTCCCCCCACAAGACAGTTTCGCTGTCACAACGACCGCGTGTGCCTGCCGGTATCAAAGCGCTGTGATGGAGTCAACAACTGCGGAGACAACAGTGATGAACTAAACTGCCGTGAGTTTAAAATATGAATATTATTAAAGACATTTTAGTAGCTTTGAGAAACTGACAACAGTAGAGCAGAGAGAAATTGCACATGGTAATTGGGATAATAATTAACTGTGTAACTCTTGTATTGCCTCAGGAGTGTCTCCTTCCACACCAGTATGTCAAAAGGAGGAGTTCCAGTGCTCCACCGGCCGTTGCATCAGCTCTGCCTTGGTCTGTAACTACTTCAACGACTGCGAGGACTACGGTTCTGATGAGATCGACTGCAATAAGAAAGGTGTGCTATGTGATACAGTCATATAAAGTACCGACTGAGCATACATCCTGTGTGTGGATACATGCTCCCTGTTTCTTCGCCTTCAGACACAGTGCTGAATGACTGTCACAGTAACAGGACAGTGTGTGGAGACGGAGATGAAGCTCACTGTGTGGTGAACGGTACCGACTCCTTCTGCTCCTGCAAACCTGGCTTCCAGCCCAGAGGACGGAACAGATGTGAAGGTACAGTTTTCTGCACACGGACGGTATTTTTCACACAGAATTTACTGCTATGGCTACAACCTGCTCCAAAACTATGTGTAATGTGTGTCACGGGACCTTCGGGTGTTTGACAGATAAGAACGAGTGTAAGCAGTTTGGAGTCTGTTCCCATATCTGCAACAACACTAAGGGTTCCTACAAGTGCAGTTGCCACAAGTACTTCACCAGAATTAATGATACCTGCAAGGCTGATAGTGAGTACTCCAACCACCGCTGACTTTCGCTATCTATGCACTTGTTTGCATTGAATTTTGCTTATCTGCCCTAAATTCTTCACGTCGACATCATCTCCCAGCTCAAAGACAAGTGCTCTACATCGCGGATGACAGCGAGATCCGCAGCTTAGACCCTTCAATCCTAAACTGGCGCTATGAGCAGATCTTCCAGGGTGACGCCAATGTGCGCATTGACGCCATGGATCTACACATCAAGACACACCGCATTTACTGGACAAACTGGCACACGGGGCGCATTTCTTCCTATGATTTGCCTTCTACCTCCACGTCCCCCAACAGCAACCGTAATCGACGCCAGAGTGAGTCCAGGGTCACCAACCTGGAGGTGAGCGTGTATATGTCTGCTGCTGGATGCATGTGCTGTCAAATATAAACTGGTTCTTACTGCGGTTCTGGGTGTCTACGTTCAGATTCCAGATTTGAAGATGCCACGTGGAATTGCTGTGGACTGGGTAGCAGGCAACCTGTACTGGACTGACTCCGGAAGAGACGTCATTGAGGTGGCCCAGATGAGTGGGGGACGCCATCGCAAAACCCTCATCTATGGCATGATCGACGAGCCTTACACCATTGTGGTCGACCCCCAGAGAGGGTGCGTAAGACTTGGAGATATGAATTCAGTTAAATACGAAAGAATTTCATTTGTAGCAGGAGTGGTTAAAGCATCTTTCACATTTCCATGATCAGGAAAATGTACTGGGCAGACTGGGGGAACCACCCGAAGATCGAAACAGCTGCTATGGATGGAACAATGAGAGAAATCCTGGTGGAGGAAAACATCCAATGGCCAACAGGTACAACACACATGGTCATACGCGAGAACTTACTCAGTTTATGTTCAATGCAAGAGTGACTTGCTAATATTTGCTCTCTGTTTGTACAGGTCTGGCAGTGGACTACTTCAACGAGCGTCTGTACTGGGCTGATGCAAAACTCTCCTTGATCTGCAGCGTGAAGCTGAATGGCAGCGATGCAGTTGTGGCTGTGAACAGCATCAAGAACAGTTGAGTGGCGTAATAATCACGTGGACTGTGTCTTAACCAAAGCTAACGATCAGTCTTTGTGACTGATTGTTGTGTTAAATGAGTGTTAAATGTGTTAATTAACTTGTCTTGTGTGTTTCTGCACAGAACTCCATCAACCCTTCAGCATCGACGTGTTTGAGGACTACGTCTACGGTGTCACCTACATCAACAACTATGTCTTCCGAGTAAATAAGTTTGGCAAAGGCCCCGTTGAGAATCTAACAACAGGAATGAACCATGCCACAGATATAGTTTTGTACCACCGCTACAAACAACCCGAGAGTGAGTGATGCTCACTAAAACACGCATGAGAAGGCGATGACTGGAGCAGGAGCCGCCGTTCTTTATTTTTAATACCGTCTCTCGCTCTGTTTTTGTCAGTGGCTAATCCCTGTGACAGGAAGAAATGTGAATGGCTGTGTCTGCTGAGCCCCAGTGGACCAGTTTGTACCTGTCCCAATGGACGCGTTCTGGACAATGGTACATGTGTTGAGTGGCCCACTCCCACTTTGTCTCCTATCTGTGAGTAAACACACACACACTCGCACATTGCCATGTGAATTCCTCTGCATTACTGAAAAAACTTTTTCTCTACAGCTCCTCCCAGTGGCCCATGCACGGTTCTGTGTCAGAACGGGGGCAGCTGTTTCCTCAATGCCCACAAGCTGCCCAAGTGTCGCTGCCAGCCTAATTATGGCGGAGAACGATGTGAGATCAACCAGTGCAGGGACTACTGCAAAAACGGAGGCACATGCACACCTTCACCTACAGGTCAAATGGAGACATTTCAAGCTTATTTTTGGTCATCGAGCATATCGCTTTTACTAGTACAGTAGATGATAAAACTGTAATTACAATGCTCTGTCTCTTCTTCCACAGGCTCTCCTACATGCAGATGTCTGCCGGGCTTCACAGGTCCAAACTGTAACCTGCATACGTGTAGGGATTACTGCAAGAACGGCGGCAGCTGTACAGTTAGTCCAGGAAACCAGCCGACGTGCCACTGCCCACATGACTTTCTGGGCGACCAGTGCCAGTATAGTGAGTGTCCTCTTTGTTTTAAAAGTGTTCCTATAGATCTAATAATCCGTGGGAAACTTTACAGAAAAGTCAGATTTGCAATCAGAGAAGCTGCAATAGATGTGATGAGGTTGCCTAACAATCCCCTTACGTGTGTGTGTGTGTGTGTGTGTGAGCAGGAAGCTGTGAAGGCCACTGCCTGAACGAAGGCACATGTCTACAGCGAGAAAATGGCTCCCAAATATGCCGCTGTCTGCCCCAGTACAGTGGCAAGACATGCGAAATTGACAAATGTCACTACTGTCGTGACGGCGAGTGTATCCCAAGCAGCAGTTTGTCAACTCCAGATGTGTTCACCTGCCGGTAGGAGCGCCCCCACAGAACTAGCACTAATGTAAAGTCGTCCTACCTTTCTGTTAAAAGACATGCTCTCTTCAATAGATGCACAAATGGCAGAATCCAGCCCAGCTGTTACATGTGTGACACGAATGAGTACTGTGCAAACGGACAGTGCTCTATAAACCCCTCAACCCGCCTTCCAGAGTGCAAGTGAGGAGCAGAGAGTCTCAGCGAAATATTGGTTTCAAGTCCTGATGTTGTCAGCGCTTACAAACGCGTGTCTCTTTGCTCTCGTCTGTCGCGTGTAGATGTACGCCGGGCTGGGTGGGACACCGCTGTGAGTCTGTGGAAAGTGGTGACGGCTCCTCGGCATCCGGTGGACGTATGTCAACACTGTACACACAATAATAGTAGCAGAGGTTTCTTTCATTTTGCTGTGATGAAGACGACAGTTGTTTTTATGTGTGTGTGTGTGTGTAGGCACAGCATCCATAGTGATTCCTGTGCTGGTCCTGTTGCTGCTGATTCTGCTCACTGGGGGAGCAGTGGTCTGGTACAGGAAAAGAATGAGAGGGTGAGTAACAGTTTGACACCTTTACAACAGGAGACGGACCGATCTCTTGTTAGTTTCGTATTCTCCCTTATCTTCCTTCTTTCCTTTCTTCCCGCTGAACTTTTCAGCTCCTCTCTGTAAACACATCTTTTCTGCTCCCCAGGTCTAGCCGGCCCGGCAAAACCGGCTCCAGGCGCTTGCGGTAATGGTTGCCAGGGTTACACCTTTCCTCCATAACCTCATTTGATTTTGCATCCTGATCTTTCCTTCACCCATGAGTCTTTGCTGGCGTACAGTGTTTGGCCGTGTTGTGAATGTTGCACCATTTTCTCCGGTGTTCATGGGAGCTGTAACTCATCCTGCTGCAGCAGTATCTCTCTCTTTTTGACGAATCGCCTTCTTCAGAGCAGCCCCAGGGCAGATCTATTGCATCGAATAGATCTGTTTCTAGCCAGCGCTGCAGATTTCTCATACTGTTGTCCATCGTATTGTGTCGTGTCGTAACGTACTGTGCTGTGGTTTGTTTTGTGCGAGTGTCTCTCATAGTGAGACACGGACAGCACGATAGCATTCTTACGAGCTCAGGTTGCAAAACCCAACGTGATAAGCGTGGCAGCGATAGTAGAGGCAGGTAGCCGAACCTGTACTTCCACTCAGCATCAGATCTATCGTGGGTTTGTTAACTTTCCCATGTCCAGCTCCACTGTGTGTGGATCTGTACTGGGCTACACGAATGCTGGGTCTGTGTAGGTGCCTATGCTGTCTCATTGTTCCCTCAGCCTGGATGGTGGTTAGAGTCATGCAACGTCTCTTCCCTCGCGTTGTACTGTGGCTGTGTCCCTGCTTGTATTGTTTAGGCTCCCACAACCTCAAACAAAACATGGAGGTAAAACTTTGCCCTTACTCTTTTGTGAAGGGCCAAGGGCTTCCAGCACCAAAGGATGACCAACGGGGCCATGAATGTGGAGATTGGAAATCCCGCCTACAAGATCTATGAGGGCGAGCCTGACGATGATGCCGGAGAGCTGCTAGACGCAGACTTCACTTTGGACCCAGACAAGGTAAAGAAAAACAACATACTTCAAATACAATCAAATTATGATTTTTATATTGAGATTATAGAAAATCTAATGACTGAATACTCTTTCTTCCAGCCCACCAACTTCACGAACCCAGTATACGCCACTCTGTATATGGGAGCTCACAACAGCCGCAACTCTCTGGCCAGCACAGATGAGAAGAAAGAGTTGCTCTCGCGCGGAGACGAGGAGCCGCTTGTGGACCCACTGGCATAGACTGTCCATCAGCCAGGAACATGCTATTCCAAACAGACCCCCTTCTTGCCTTTTAAAGAAAAACAAATCTTTAAAAAAAAAGATTTTAAAAAAGTGTGAAAGAAAATTGATGAAGTGTGAACACTGTATAAAATGTACAAAAATGAAGGACTACTTTTGTATGTGATTGCAGTATTATATTTTGTTCTTTTGAGATTCCTCTGGTCAAAAATTACATTTTCTATGAGAGATTTTTAATTTACACGTTGTCCCTTACCTTTTACCTAAATAGCCACTACCTCTGTGCAAAAAGAAATGGAAACAAGAAAATCACGAGAAAAGATGATATTATTGGAACAATTTTAATTTTTTATTTTTGTATGAATTGTATAGAAAAGAAAAAAACGTTGTTCCATTTCACCAGTGCCAACTGTTTGTTGTTTGTGTTGACTTTGAGCAGGAAAAGGCAAAACTCAAACGTTTTCTAAATCGGTACGTGCATATGTTGTCTTGCTGGATTCCTCGTAAGATGTGTGTGATAGCACAGTGTGTGTATAGCACATGTAAATGTCAGTACCAGATGGCAACTACAGTATTTCCACATGATTATTTCTCAGAGAACAATGTTACATGATTGTGTTGTCTTCCTTGCACAGAGCATCATATTTTACAGTGGGCTTTATACCGTAAGATGTAAAGCAGGATCTGTTTGTTTTTATCACATTGTTTGACAGTTGGAGCTCATGTGTTGTTGATGTGAGAGGATGAGACGCGTTGTGTGTCTGGTGTGTGTGTAATTATGGCGTTGCATTATGAGGAAGTTGGTCACAGGTTTTACATTCCAGGCAGCATGTTGGGTGGAGATTACACGTGTAAAGAGGTGGTAAGGATGAATGTCTTCATGGGGGACAGTTGCCTTGATCCCAGAGTCATGGCATTTCTGCACCATTTAGCTGTTTGTCACAACAGTCTTCCTCTGAACGGAAAGGAAGGCTCCAGTTATGGTGAACTGGGATGGAAAAAGATAAATTTCTTGCTTGTCTTTTGTCTCTGTAGTCCAGTTTTTTGTTAAGTGCAGGTAACCCCTGGAATCTGGAATTGTGAGTAGATTCATCTTTAAAGGATCAGTGTGTACATTCAGTTTGGTAATGTCTCAGTCTTAAGTGCATTAGGTTCATTTGGTCCTTAGCGTTTGTATTTCTAATGAGCTCGTTCTGATCTTTCTCTTCTCTGTGCCCTGCTGCTGCTAACGCTACCATTCTGGTCGCTCTGACACGTCCTTACGCTCAGCCTCTGTCCTAAAATGCTGCTTCCGTCAGAAATGTGTCAGCCATATTTTAATGCATGTAAAAAAGTAACACCAATCTTTAACGTAACTACGATAACAAGTTTTTATTTCGCTTAGCTGTCAGCAAGTGTTATTTTATGCTGTTGTATATGTTTTGTCTTTAATTGAGAGAACAATCATTTTACCTAAAGAACATTTTTGCAAAATCATACATGCATTTTCAGAATAGTTTTTTTGATTAGTCCTTGTTTTTTGAATGATACATAGCTTTTATAGTACACAATGATGCATGGTGGCTCAGACCTTCTTCTGGAAAGAGAATAATGTTTAATTTTGGAGTACTTTACAAACTAAATAACATATTGTTATAAATAAAATTTAAAAACTGTACAGAAAACAAGCTGAAGCATTTTGTGTTTTGTCGACACCCTGCGCTGAAAATGAAGAAAAGAGTCAGTGCAGTGGTTGGTTTGATTATTTATTAGGCACACAGTAAATCTACTGGACAGAAAAGCAGACATGGCTAACTGTACGTATTCAAATGTCTTATAAATTTGAATGAATTTCTTATTATGAATTCTGAAATTTTATAGATAAAAGGAAATAAAAAAATAGAAAAATATCTATTTTTTATCTAAAAAATAGATAAAAGGAAATAAAAGACATGAAATTAGAAAATGTAAAATAAACTTGATTAAACTGGTGCACCTCAATTTAAACCTGACTCGTTAAATGAACATTTTTAAAAATAGATTTATTTTTTAAGAAAAAAAGCTGCACACTACAGTGTATTTTGTGTAATTGTTTGCTTCAAATAATTGTAATTTTGGATTTTCTTTACACAGCCTAAGTTAGACTTGTGTGTCACAACAAACCAAAGCCATGTTTGATCTTCACTTGATGCCTTTAGCCTTCAGCTCCTCTCTCACTCTGCTCAGGTAGCCAGTATCAGGATACCCAAAACTATGAGAAAAGAGTGTGTACGGGGGTTAACAACAGGTCCTCAGAGTTCAAACTTTAAAGAATATCTGGATAAGAAAAGTTGTGACTCTACCACTCTGGTCCTCCTGAAGTGGACGTCTTGTGGTGAATGTCATTCCAGGTCACCTGGTTCTCTGCCCCAGTTGTTCTGGACGTCCCAACAGTGAA
>JAUMHF010000021.1:9501910-9539849 GCA_032359275.1 Microctenopoma steveboyesi
ATACATCTTGTGGTTCTGATGTGGATGAAGAGGGAAGATCCACTGATGCATTCTCTGGTGATAGTGTCTTCTGCTGTGGTGATGTCGGACTAAAAGACAATATTGTGACAGCTTTTTTGTCTTTGCTGGTCAATGTCAGTCCATTCAATGCCTGAAGCTCCACCAGCGCTTAAAAAGAAAACAAGCATATGATGATCAATTTACCAACATAAATTGGTAGGTTATCAGGTGGTTATTTGAGATGTAGTTTTTAGAAATCAATATTAAAACATATATATTCCTCACCTGGAGCAGGTTTAATTCTTATCACAAATCTCCCATCTTTTAAGGTGTTTAAAACTGAACAGTCTGTGCCAGATTTTTTTTTGCTGAACCACGTCTGAAGAAGCTTTTCCAGCTGAATCTTTGATTTCAGTGGTCGAACAGGTTCTGACCACTTTACTGAGAGAGTAATCAGAGATTCTTCTTCACCCTGCATAATGCAAAATTAAACTGTTTCAAACATACAACAGTAAGCTAAATAAATAAAAAGCATAAACTGTTTTAAAATTGTTCTTTACATAATGTTGCAACTTGAAGGTGTTGTCATCTCACAGTCAATCCAATAAAGGACATCAGTAAAGAGACAATGTGAAGATTTTTTTAATATTAAATTAAGTCACACATTCATAAGTGTGTATTAATATATATTCTAATGGTGTTTTATTTTAGCCTAGATGGAAATAACTGCAACAAAAATGTAGCTTAGTTTGAAACTTTTCATCTGGTGAAAATGCATGTGAAAATGTAAATATAAATGTAATATATCGAAAACGAATTCCTTTTTCACTTTATTCTTTTGATTCCTGTTCTTATACTAACAGGGTAACACAACATCAGTGTTTTGCAGCCTGGTTGCTCAGTGGTTAAGGCAGAGGGCTGGGATGCAGGAATAGCGGGATTGATTCCCAGCTGAGTCACCCAGCCCATCCCCCACACCAGGTATGTCCCTGAGGGAGACACTCAGTGCTAGTTCCCACCTTGACCTTGGGACTTCCAAAAAAGCTCAAATTAATGGTATTTAATTTCATTTTCACTGCAGCACTTAATTAAGGTTGCATTCAGAGCAGGTCTACACCTTGTTCTTTTACTAAACTAAGCAGCCTCATGATATTTATATCATTCCTGTCTTTACACCGTGACTATTCTCTGATCTCTGTGTCGGCATTGAACGAAACGTGCGCGCGCGCACAGTGCGCGGGCGTTGATTCATAAGCTGCATGTTATTAAAATAGTTCAGTTGCTCTGTTGCCTGCAGCCATTAAAGAAACACATGAAAACAATGATACCTTTAAGTGTTGGTGTCTGTGTCCGCCTGGAGCTTGAATACAGCTAGAAAAGTTCTTTCATTTACAAACCGAACAGTACCTGTTCTGTACCACCGACCCGAGCCAGTCTTTACCCGCCCCGTCCTCTCACCACCTCTTTGAAGGTGCTGAGTACTAATACATGTATTAGTACTAATATATGTATTTATACTCAGCTCTTACCCATTGGTTTTCTGAGCGTCAGCAGCGCAAACAGTTTGACAACGTACGACGTTAGCATCACAGTCATGGCCTAATTAAAATGAACGAGTCTAATCCCATGTTAAATAAAGTTACGCGAAAATGTAATACCTCGTAGAATGACGATTAATACCTTTTATTACTTTTTCATTATTGCTTATGTGATTTCCTACCTTTTAATACTTTTTAAAACCCCGGAGACCCCCTGTGGGTACAATCATTAGAAGATGTTGGGGTTTCAGACTTTCTCACACATAACAAAAATATGAAATTTAGATAAGAAAATGAATATTACTTATAAACTATTTAATGAATTCGTGGGGATTAACATATCAACAGTTAAAATATCATTAGAGGACTCAACAACTGTAACTTCACATACTCCCTGTCTCCATGAACACTTTTCACACAGCTCCAGTCACTCACAGTGTAGATGTCCATGTCCTCTACCTCCATCGTGTTTGACATTTTCAGTGGGACGCGAACTCTAATCAAACAAACAAACATTTTGGTTTCATGTGTTTTACACAGCAGCACACGGACATGATCTGTAGACACTTGGTTTCTCTTCACTTTCGGGTGCGACAGGTTAATGCAGACTTTTGTGGCATATAACTCGCGTTTCGACTTATTTCTTACGACACAACGTTACAAACGTTATTTCTACGACGTGCACATATATACAACACGAACACTGAATAAATATCATATCTCTCACCTTCACTCAAACGCAGCTTCTTCGTGATAAATGAAAGTGAAAGTGTTGTCGCTCTGCAACGTCGCAGTGAACTATTGCACAATAATAACTTACTAATTATAATTAGCTTTTTATTCTGAAAATTTTCTCAGTAAACGAGAAAACGAGATAATAGCATAATAAGCAACAACATGTTGTTATTCTAACAAACACTGCCCAAACAAAAAGTTAGACATGTAAAATCTGTTTATTGTTGCTACCATCTTTCAGTATCCCATCATCCCATCCAAATATTTCCAAATATACACAAAATCAAACTAAAAGCAGTTTAAATGTAACAAAAGGTGTAACAAATGCAAAGCAGAATTCAAAAAGAAATGTCAAAAGTGCTGTGATGTACAGAATAACTAAAGAGTAACCCTGTCACACAGTATATCCAAAATACTGATATTACAATAGCATTCATGAGCAATACATACAAAAAACAGAAATATCTGGAGTTACTTCATATATTTAGTAACCTTCACTGCAACTCAGCTACTTCAGCCTACTTATCTTTGGTGAGAGTACTTATGTATGTAAATATAGTGCAGTTTCATTCTGTACTACGGTTTATGTTAATTCACAAAGTGAGGTGGATGCAGGTAAGGCTGCCACAGTGAAACTGTGAGACAGGAGGGAGAAGGCATCGGTGTGTGCTGCAGCATCGACAAAATGCTGAGTAATGATACTGTCACAGTGCCATGACATCAGCAAGCAAAGCAACTACTCAGCTTCGTCTTTCAGCGTGAACCTGGGATAAAAATAGACACTCATTTAATAAAAAAACAACGCTGATCAAACTCTGAGACAATTAATAAAAGTGTTATTAGATAATGCTAAAAAAACATGCGCAGTACCACTTAGACCAACTTCATGGTTACGTCAGCTCTACTCACCATTCTGTGACACCAGAAATCAGGTTGACCTGAGCCAACTCGATCTGCACCTGAAGGACAAGAATGACACGTCAACATCTATATTTCTGTTAAAATCAGTCTATAAAATCTGCGTGTATATACAGAAAACATGATTTTAAGTTAGTGTGTGTGTGTGTATGTCTTATGCAATAAGAGAGGACGAATGATAGACTAACCTGTCCAAAGACATCACGGCTCCTGAAGGAAGCCGAGTTATTCTTCACTGAAACACTGAGGCATCTGAATCTCATGTCCTCCGCAGACAGATCATACTCAAATCTTAGAAAAGGTGTCAAAGATAAAACGGACACACCAATGATACAAAAGTGCAAGATATACGTAAATGAATAAAAATCCTGAATCCGAATATGAATCCAGTGCATTTACCCAGTTAGACAATCACCTCTCATTATATTCTGGGTTGTGGTCTCTTTTCTTCACTGCCGTCTTCTTCTTGGTGGCCTTGCTTTTGTCAGGTAGCAGCATGAGGGAGACGTAGCTGTCTACGCCATCTTTACTTTGAGATAACAGACCCCTGGACACAAAAAAGAACGAGTATCAAATGATTGTACAAGTAAGTAAATTTGTGGCGTTGACGTGAACACGATCTGACTGAATGGGTTTTGTCAGACTATTTAAGGGAGACACACCTGCAGGCATGGACAACGACGATTAGCTTTTTCTCGTGGGAGGCGTATGAAAGAGACAACTTCACCTGCCCATTTCCAGGGCAAGCAGAGGCAGCACAGGGCAGAGTCCCCGCACTGATCAGGTCCACCATTTTGGAATCCAGAATCTATTGAAAACAAACCAAAATAGCAAAACAGGAGTGTTTATTAGTGAAAACACATAATTAATAATTAATGTTTGTGTGTAAAAGTGCACATGTCTGCTTTCACACCTTGAGTTCAGCCCTCAGCAGGATCTTACTCTCAGCTGAGGCTCCGTCCAGATGGAACCACTTGTCCATGACTAGTTGTGGCTCTGCAAGCAGCTCCTTCACCGTGACCACCAGTGATCCCATTGGCTGGTCCCAGCCACTTGACAACTACCATGCAAGAGGGAGATTTTAAATTTCCCTCCAACATTACCACTGCCTAACAAATTCAGCTGCTTACGAGGTGCATAAAAGTAAACAAAGCTCTTGCCTTTACTACAAGCATCTGATGTTTAGGGTCACGGACCAGGAAGTGGAAAGACTCGTTCCACTGCGGGTTGTCGCTGCGCTCACACAGCTTACGAAAATAAAGTCAGTTATTAGAAGTTATTAAAATGATCCTATACTCATCAAACTGAACAGAGAGCCCTGTGTGTGAGTCTCACTTTGGTTTTGAATGTTGTTTCACCCAGAACAAGCTCAGCTCCTGCTTTAGGTTCCTTTCCACTTTTCTTCAACTGATATGGAAAAGAGAAACATTTTAGTGTTATTATATTTTAAATAATTTTTGTGAACTGGACAGTATGTAAATGAAATGCAGGAGGCTTACAGGTAATGAATGTGCTCGGTCAATATGCACAAAGAGCAGAGCAGCAGAGGGGACGGCTTTGTTCTTATAAGACTGCAGAGCCTGGAGCTGCAACACCTGCAACACAGAGCACAGCCTGGTAATTACGTTGCAATGCGACTTATGTGCCCTGCCTGTTGATCTGCTTTATCTGCAGAGTGAGGCTACAACATGTGTGTATTATGTCTGTGAACATGGGTGAAGACGCACCTGGTCAAGCCTGACAGTATTTGACACGGTAGGAACCCACTCCAGAATCAAGTGAACCTGTCCGGACTTCACATCTTTCAGAGTGTACCACTGCAACACAAATAAAGTCAGCAGCAAGGCAACACCATTCATATAAGGAATTGAAAGAGCTCCCATGTCACCACTTCAGATCCCAAGGTAATGACTAACCTGATCCGTGTACTGCGATCTGATGACCTCATTGAAGTTAATACTGAACCTGCAAACACGAAACAAAACAACATTTCAGTGTTTTACTAAAAGCTACGATTTCATGTGCTGACATTAAGGAGTAGTGCATTTTTATGTTGTGTAGAAACAGAACTTTCAAGATTAATGAAGGTTAGTTTACAGGAAAAGTTCATGTATCTTTGACTTGCAGCTTTAAAGTATATATGCGTCAGCTTTCAGGTCCAAACCACTGTACTTTTTCCATAATTTGGCATTTTTAAAAAATCCTATTAAAGCATGAAGAAACTGGTCTGTCTGCACATGTATTACATATATCTAGATGCATTTCAGTGCAGTGTCTATGTTAGATTTATCACAACGTATAATAATGTACACAGGTCTGTGCACCTTTTATCTCGAGCACTGGTATAAACACTGAGAAGAGTACGTGACACACACCTGCCGAGGAAGTCGTCAGAGTCCATATCCTTATCAAATGCTTCAAACTTGATCTCCTGAACACTGTGTTCATTCAAAACCAGCTGTTAAAAAACATCCATGTTAGTAAAAAACGACATAAATACATTCTGACAAATGTGAAAACTATGAAATGTACTTTATGTGGAGTACTTCATACCTCATACATTTCATTCCATGTTGGGTTGAGATTCTCTTTGATGACATGACTCTTAAATGTCATCCCTCCTATGAAGATCTTGACATAGGGGTCACTCTTGCCTTTCACCATGCCCCCCATCAAGTTGTCCTTGGCAACCAGATTTTGGGCCTCCAGCAAGTGAATCCTCAGCAGCCCCTGCAGGATGAACAGTGTAGGTGATTGAACAGACACAGCATCTGTAGTTCAGTTATGGGCAGCTGATATAAGCTGTGCATTTCACAGGGCCAAGATCATCAGGCTATAGCACAAGAAGGACATTTCCTTTGCTATTTAATAAAAACCTCTGCTACGTCCAGGCTTTATACAGATGTTATTTAGTGATACACAGAAAAAACAGGGGAAGATGGGATAACCCCAGCACTATTTTATGTGATACTTCTACTAAAAGTAGAATAATGAAAATATATGGGAAAAACCTAAGATGATGAGCAGCAGTCCGAAGACACTTCTTCCATCTGACTAAAATAAAGACCTAAAGCAAACCCACCTCTTTCCCAAAGTCTGGGTTAGGGGCGGTGTGGGATGGAAGAACTTCTCCAGCTTTCGGGATTACTTCAAGCTCGGCTGGTCCCAGGCTTTTAGGAGGCAGACCACTCACTGTGGCATGGGCGAGGTCATCCACCCCAGCACTGCATTCAGTCAGAGGTTTAAACATGTTTAGTGTCTGGGTTCTTTGTGGAGATAACCAAAAAAGGATCAAACACAATTTGAATGGATATAAACTATCTTATAAAAATCTGAAACTTTTTGAAACACCAGCTGTCTGAACATCAAAGAAGGTCGAACTCAGAGGTGTGACGGTACAAACTCTTTATCTGTGATGGCGCTGCTTTTCTAGTGAAGCTTCATCGTGTGGTCATTTCTGGTCTGTCTGACTGTACACTGGAGACAACTGATCTAGTTTCTGCAAAGTGTTCTACAGTGATATGCCCTGGCCCTTTTGCAGCCATGACTGGTGCTGAGAGAATAACAATCAGATTTCTCTTTGCTCTGGCACCATGTGTTCTGCTAGAAACCAGAAGCACAGACATATTTCTTTTAACTGATTTACTTGAATAAGCCTCTGGAGAGTAGATCGAATCATCTGAATGCATCCTTCGCTCTATTGAAGGTCAAGGAGACATGAACCTTGTATAAACATGTACAAAGGAGCTAATGAAATGAAATGAAATTTACTTTAGTGCAGAAGGTTAAAGATCTTTTGTACCCAACTGGTTTAATGGATTATCTTTCATCATTATTTCTGCTGTGTCATTATGTTATTGATACTTATGTTTTTGCTCTTCTTCAAATGTTTGGTTCTTTGGTGGATAAGAAGGAAAGAAGAAAGATTCTGCAAACTAGATCTTACCCCTCGTTTTGTTTTAGCTGTGGTTTTAAGTCTCCTTTAACTGCTGTGCCGGACTTCGTTGGCCGCTCCTCTGCATCTTTGGATTCTTTCACCAGCTGAACAATATCACACCGAAGTTATGAAGTTGAAAACAGACATGGTATAGTTTTAACAGACCCTTAAATGACAACCACTACTCACTGCGGCCTTGGGGGGTTTATCAGGTGCAGTGTGGGTGACATGTGGTTCTGGAGGAGTAGCTTTTTCTGTGCTGACTGCAGCATGTGCTGCTCCTGCTCCAGGTTGTTCAGCCTGGTTGGATACAGACCTGAAAACACACAGCGCTGATAAGATCAACACAGCTATGCTTCTGACTGAGGCTAACAGAGTTCTATCCTTTTTAGCTTCACTGAGCTACATCTTGTTTTCATTTCTAGTTTATTATTTATATATTTTACGTTTGCATGAACATAATCATACACAAAACTCTCACACAGCTGTGTCGTGCAGCTTTGGCAGCTGTGAGCTTTTTTCCTTCTCACTAGCTGCTTTGAATGTCTCAGCAGTGATGGTGTCCACCTTTGGACCAGTTAGTGTAGGACGTGGAACTTCAGTCATCCTTGAGTCAAGGACCTGTGAACAACATGTTAGTTAGTTATTCTCAGAGAGACAATGGCACCATCTCCCTGTTAATGTAAATTCTCTCACCTTCAGTTCAGCCCTCACTAAAATCTCACTTTCAGGTAAAGCTCCATCCAGCTGCATCCACTGGTCCAGGACCAGCTGTGGCTCAGAGAGTAGGTCTCTCACAGGAACTACCAAAGATCCCACTGGCTGGTCCCATGCACTGGACAACTACAGAGATGGAACACGTGTACACCTGATGTCAGCCTGTGACTGTTGTATGTAGGGACAACGAGACAAACAGTACATTCACCTTTATTATGAGTGTCTCCTCTGTGGGGTCCCGAACCAAAAAGTAGAATGCCTCATTCCACTGAGGTGATCTGGAGCTGTCGCACACCTTCAGACAGAAAGAGACACAAATGTCTATTTACACTACTCTATTATTCTTACAGACACAGGGAACATGCAAGCTGTAGAGCAGTACAAAAATGCTGACACGCTGTAATACTAAAATGGGACATTATGGTGCACTGCTGCCAAACATTGTCTTTTTTAATACTGTCACTAGGGGCACAAAGGGATTTTAAATCAACACAAATATGATGATAATGAAATGATTTTTCTGCACTGGCAAAGCTGTGTGTGTGTTTGTGTGTTTGTATCCTTGTTATCAGTGTCATACCTTGGTTTTATGAGTTGTTTTACCAAATACAAGCTCGGCCCCAGCCTGGGGTTCTTTTCCGCTCTTCTTCAACTGGACACAGAAAAACACATAACGTTACATGAGCAGCTTTTAAGCACTCTCTGAAATGAAGACTGTTATTTTGGCACCTTTACCAACACCCACATCACTTCCTCTGGGATGTGGTACATTTAGGACTGGCCATTCTTCAGTGCAAGGCCTACCCCACCTAGTTACTTCCTCTAATATATAGCAGTTTGTTTTCCATTAGTCCATAAGTCCTTCTCTGCCTGTTTGTACCCAGCTGCTGCTCACTAACTATGCCTTCATCCAGGGAAAATTAGAAAATACGTAGAGTAAATCTTTCATCAACATAAGATTTCCAAACCTTTGTGTGTATCCATCTACTAAGACAGTAAAACTCACAGGCAATGAGTGTGCTCTGTCCACATAGACAAAGAGCAGGCCTGCAGAGGGACTGGCCTTGTTCCTGTACGACTGGAGCGACTGCAGCTGCATGACCTGCAGTGGAAAATCAAATTAAAAATACATTACAGTGACTCAGCACCGAGGTGCACGGTGAATGAACTGAGGAGCAGATCTTAATATAAAGTGTACGAACGTGGTCGAGGCTGTCGTTATGGGACACTGCTGGAACCCACTCCAGTATCATGCGAACACGGCCAGACTTCACATCACTGAGCGGGTACCACTGAAACGTAGACGTAGCTTTACTGAGTCGCAGGCTATGATTACACCTGAGGAACACATATTTACAGTGAGCCTGGAACACACACCTGGTCTGAGTACTGGGAATGGATGATGTCTGCCACACTGGTTTTGAATCTGTCCACAATAAAGAAAAACACACTTTAGACACTGGAACAAACGTAAAATAATATTTATAGAATATTTATTCTACGGTGTAAAGTCTATTTATATTCAAAATAGCCAATAGGAACACAGCATAATATATTAGCTTTATATTTGTGTGGTTAAATTTGTTTACTTTGGGCCTATGAATACATCAGTTTACTGAACATCATGCTTAGATAATGAAGAGCTAGAAACCTCAACATTAAGCCTCACCTGCCCAGGAAGTCGTCTTTGTCCATGTCTTTGTCGTACACTTCTACCTGCATCTCCTGCCCTGGCTGAGGTCTCAGCACAACCTGTGGCAACACACAGACGTTAAGTTTGGGTGTTTTTAACTTTTTAAGTCGCACTTCAGGGAATCCAAATGGTACCGTTCCTGCTACACACCTCATACAACTCGTTCCAGCCTGGGTTTAAATTCTCCTTGATCACGCTGCTTTTGAATGTGACGTCTCCAACGCAGATCTTGGCGTAGGGGTCACTCTTGCCCTTCACCATACCACCCATCATGTTATCTTTGGCAATTAGATCCTGGCCCTCCAGTAAGATGATTCTCAGCAGCCCCTACAGGAAGGAGATCGTTCATCTTCATTTGGAGTTTCTTTATTTAAAGTGATTGCTTTAAGTTATGTTGTTTTTATGCTGTACTGTAGATCACCACTGTGCAAAGTTACCTCACTGGCAAAACCGAGATCTGGAGACGTATGACGAGGTTGAGCTACAGCAGGGCTTGGTGGTTCTTTCAACTTCTCTTCAGTCACAGCTCCTGTTTTCTTTACATCAGCATCTTTGTGCAAAGCCACAGAAGAGACAACGGTGTCCACTGGAGGAGTCTCCACAGAACCTGACCTAAATACAAATAGTTGCTTGCAGTAGCAGTAAAAATGAAAAGTCGTGAAAGGTTATTTTGAATGATCATGCTCACCTTGCAACTTTTTCTGTCTCCCGTTTTTGGTTAGCAGGAGAAGGGTCTGATGCTGAAATGGCCATTGGTTTATCAGTGGCCCCCGGACATCTGCTAGGAATCAGCATCTGCAGTTGAATTAGATTTTTAGTTTGTTAACCAGCTTTGTAACAATAATAACTGTAAACAGTTGTTTTTGCAGAACAACAACCAACTTTAACTGTCTCCAAAGTGCTGTGACAATGGAAGAAAACATAAAGACATACTACACACAGTTCCACGGGGTGAGAGCCATATAAGAGCCCAACACAGACAAAGAAAACACTTTAAATATAGATATTACACGTACAGCACAGAAAAATGTAGAAACAAAATATAATACAGAGATATTACTGACATATAAAGACAGAAGACTTGTTTCACCTTAAGTTCAGCCCTGAGAAGAACCTGACTCTCCGGTGAGGCTCCATCCAGATGAAACCACTGGTCAAGAACCAGCCCTGGCTCCGACAGCAACTCTCGAATTGGAACCACCAGGGAACCAATAGGCAGTGTCCAGCTGTGGGAGAGCTACGAAAACACAACACAACACAACACAGGGAGTTAGGACAGGAGCATTTATATATCACCAATCACACCACTTACATTGACAGTGCTCTGACTGAGCTCACCTTAACTACAAGAATTTCTTCTCTGGGGTCTCGCACTTGAAACCAGAACGCCTCGTTCCACTGAGGGCATGTAGTGCGATCACACACCTATAGAAGAGATGTCAGAGGCGGAGTCAGTTTTGTCACTGACAGCGCTAAAGTGGTACCTTAAATACCGTGTTGCTATAGGTTTGGTGTCTTACTGTAGTTTTGCGGGAGAGTTCTCTAAGTGTAAGCTCTGCTCCTACTTTTGGGTCTTTCCCACTCTTCTTCACCTGCAGAGAGACAAGACTGTTAACAGAAAGTTTCATGGCAATGGTTAATTCTACAGATCATCCTTCACAGTAGTACAGAAACTCACTGGTAAGCCATCCGCTAGCTCGATAAACACAAACAGCAGGCCTGCTGAGGGAACGGTCTTGTTCTGGTATGACTGTTTGGAATAGAACTGAAGAACCTAAAGACACACACACAAAAAAACTGTTGAGAAGGAACTTATCTTATCAGAACGTGTCCGTGTGACTAGATCTGAAAATACCAACCTGGTCCAATCTGTCCGACACTGTGGCTGTGGGAACCCATTCCAGTACTAAGTGAACCCGACCAGTCTTCACGTCAGTCAGATTGTACCACTTAGAAACACAGAAAAAAAAATAATTTATTGCAGGAACTATGGGCTCTGATCTAAACACGAGAGACACCAACATGCGGAGTTGCGTCACTAAATAATTCTAGAGGCGGTGCTTAAGAGTAGGACTTATGCAGAACACATTTCATAATGTTTCTGTGTAATGATGAAACACAAAGGCAGCGTTTAGTTGACAGTTCCCTAATTTTAACCACAATCAAAACCTGAAAACGCAGCATTGTGTTTGGCTACAAGTATCCCACCTGATCAGTGTACTGAGAATCAACGATGTCCTTCAGACCGATCTTTAGCCTGGATGTCAAGGAATATAACATAAGATTACATTTTATATTCTTTAGTATACGATTATATATTATATAATACATATTTGGGCTACCTGCCCATGAAGTCATCCTTCATGTCCATGTCTTTGTCAAATACCTCCACATGCAGCTCCTGGCCTGGCAACTGGGTGAGAACAACCTGAGAGAAAATAAAGACACACATTTCAAAAGGCTTTCTCAAACCAGTGATAGAAGACATTTCTAAGCACACGCAAACTTCAATCTAATATTTTATACCAACAATTATCACGTTTAGGAAAAACTGTGTTCCTTACTTACCTCATACATCTCGTTCCAGGTTGGGTTAAGATTTCCCTTGATAACATGACTTGTGAATGTTTCTCCCCCAATGTTGATTTTGACATATGGATCACTTTTTCCCTTTACAACACCTCCCATCAGGTTATCTTTGGGAACAAGGTTCTGGCCCGCCAACAGGTGAATTCTAAGCAATCCCTTTAAAAAAAACAAAAACATGTTTAATATCTCATGTGCAACATATTCAGACCATTGACGTAAAGCCACTGAATCGCAATCCTACTTTACCTCTGTGGCAAAGCTTGGATGGGGGGAGGTCTGCTGGGGCAGGTGTTTGGACAGTCCAGCTGCCAGATTAGATGACACATCAGACACAATACGCTCCTCATCTAACCACAGGACCTATGTTACAGGGTAAGAAAAGAGAGAGTCAGAAATAGGCTAAAAAATGGGACCATTTTATTTTAAGAATAAATTGTTTTTATTCTAGCGGCCTGGTAGCTCAATGGGTTAGGCGTCAGACTGGGATGCAGAAGGTTGTGGGTTTGAACCCCGTCTGACTCCTAATCCATCCCCTACCAGGTGTGTCTCTGAGCCAGACACCCAGCACTAGCTCCCTTTAAGTCGCTTTGGATAAAAGTGTCTGCCAAGCATAGTAGGGTAAGGTAAAGTATTCTCGGCAGAAACATCCTCAAATATACTTTTCAGCTACTGTGTGCTTGTTTTTCTCAGTTATTCTCAGTCTAAAGCAGTACAGGATTAGAAGTTTTTTTGCAATTCACCCTGAGAACTGTGTTGATATAGATGCGACTGGCAGATCCAGACTTCTCCAACTGAAACCACTGGTCCAGACAGAGACCAGAGTTGGACAGCAGGCGAGACAGCGGGATGGTCAGACTGCCAAGTGACTGCACACGATCAGCATCTTTCACCTGGTTAATTTAACATGACACAACAGGAAACCACAATCAGGCCTACAACAAGTTTTTTTATCACAATGGCAAACTCAAAGTTTAGCAAACAGCAGTCTGAAATGTGTTACCTCAACTTTTATGTCCTGGTTGCGGGGATCGTGGATGAAGAAGGTGAAAGCTTCTGACCATTCTGGATTAATGGTTGTATAACAAATCTAAAGACAAAAGAATAGGAGCGATTAAAGAGCCAGAGGCATAATGATGCTACAATATTGTAATTGACCCTCAGTAAATATACCTTGCTTTCTTTAGTGACGTCCTGCACAGACAACTGCACCAAGGGATTGGGCTCTTTATTTCCTTTCTTTAACTAAAAGACAGAAATATGTAAGCGACAAAATCACAACCTCAGCAGAGCATCTGCTGTTCTGACAATAACTGGTTAACGTGAATAATAATGTGTATGAGGCTACTACCATAGTAACAGCACAAACAGATGAAGGGAAAAAACAAGGCAAAAGCGTAACCAGGAAGTGTAACTCCGTATCGAAAGAAACCACAAACATTTTTTTCAAGAATTCAGCGAGCGCTGTTCCCGTTTGTGAATGATTTCACAGTAGGAAACGTGTGTTACCATCCTTGGACACTGTTAGCCACACTCATGCATAATGCAAGGCAGTAAGGAGGTTAATGTTAAACAGTAATTACATCTCTAACTCAGATTAACCACACACAGGAAGTAGCTCTGTTAGGCACGAAACGTGGGCAGAGAGGGTAGAGATGCACCGTTTGACACACAGGAAGGACTCACAGGAAGTGCCTCAGCCTTGTCCAGATATACAACCAAGATGGCTGAAGAAGGTCGACTTGCATTCTTGCAGGTGACACTCTCGTTCCTCTTTATGACCTGGGAGAAAACAGCAAACAGTTTTTTTTTCTGGTGTAGTGTTCATAAATCACAATAACCTCTAGAACTACTTGAAAGTAATGCATTGGTGGAAATGACTCAAACCTGCTCGAGTCGATCAGTACTGGGCAGCAAAGCCAACCACTCCAGTGTGAAATGAACCTGTCCTGAGTCAGTGTCTTTCAAAGTGAACCACTGAGGAGACAAATGCATTCATTTACTATCCAGAGATTGGACATTTGCATATACAACTGAAGTTTATGACCGAGATGATAAAAGGGTTTTTAACTTACATCATTAACAACAATGGATTTCTTCACCATGCCCAAATCCAATTTGGTCCTATGTGGAAGACAAGTATGCAACACTAGATTATTATTTTATGAAAAAAGGATCATAGCACCCAACATCTTATTATATGAAAAAGATAAATGTGAGTCCTCCTGCCCATGAAAGATGAGATGAGAGGTGATTCAACATAGGTGCACAGGAGACATGAGTAGTGCTTATGTACCTGCCCAGGAAATCATCCTTGTCTGGGTCTTTATCATAGACCTCCACATCCAGCTCTTGGCCAGGGACTTCATGGACTATAACCTGATGTACCAGACACACATAGGGACGTGAAACTGACTGCGTATAGATCTGCCGTATGTGGACGCTGAGAGCTTTTGAAAGAATGGCAGTAGACTAACACACAACAGGGTGAAATGGTACGTGATACCCAATGCAGAAGGTGACCACATGGACCGTTCTTACCTCATACATTTCTCCCCACTTGGGAGAGGCTGTGTTGTCTATGTGTTTGGAAGTGAAGGTCTGAGGGCCCACTCTCAATATGGCATAGGGGTCAGACAATCCAGCCATGACCCCCTTCACATAGCTGTCTTTTGCTGCTAGATTCTCTGCCTCCATTAGGTGGATGCGTACAACGCCCTAAAAAAAAAACACAACAACTTGTAAACCTAAATGGTGTCTGGAACTTACGTCACCACCTACAGGTGCATATTCAGGTCTTACCCTGGGCAAAGGACAGCGTAGTTGGGCCACGTGTAAGCCGGGAACCAGAGGAACAACAAGACGGTTGGGCAAAACCAAGAAGGAGGCAATGGCATCCATTATCATGCTGTCTGACATGACACTGAGAAGGAGACAGTGGAATTACTTTACTCTAGAACAAAAACACTGCACGGTTAGGTTTATTGTGAGGTTGTGTCTATTACTGAGTGGCACCAGCCGTTTATTTCAGCATGACTCACTTCAGTCCAGGGATGTCCAACATATTAGTTAGGCCAGTCCAATTGATATCCAGTTTCTGGGAAGAGATTAGAGTGAAAAATGTGCTGTGTGCAGCAAATCAATCAGGATGAATGAGAAATCAATAAGGCCTAAACGGAGATACATGGTGGCGACGAGAGCAAAGAGAAAAGGACAAACAGAGGTGACTGCAGATCAACCTACCGGCCTCTGAATGAAAAACATAGTGACGGCACCCACTATGGGCACGTCTCCAATCAGAGGCTCGAGAATCACTCGCATCATCCCGTGGAGCTAAAGACAGAGAGTCAGAAATACTGTCTGTGAAATGATGGTTACACACTAACAAAGGCCTTAAGCTTAAGTTAAATGAACAACTCTAAACTAAGACTTCCACATACAGTTTACATGTATCCAAGTGATATATTCATGCTTGGTGAGACACACCTGTATTCCTTTCACTCCAGCTTTGCAGAAATATCTTTTCACCTCAACGTTGATCTCTACATTTCCAACATAACTGAGGAACCAAAATAAAAGTAATGTTGATAGTGTTTTCTCAAAGCCTAAAAGTTTATTCAAAGGTCATTGCGACTGAAAAACAAACATTCACCTGATGTACAGATCCAGCAGGACTTGTCCTCTGTCGTTCTCTGTGTGGGCCTTGATGCCCACAACCTTCATAGCCTGAAGCAAACAGAAAAACACAACATTTACTTGCACAACTTCGACAACGTGCATAATATTGCAGAAGTCTTTACAGCAGCGTCATTCTGTAGATGAGGTATCAGCGGCATTACCTTGTCTCCCATATCCACTTTCGTGAAACTGAGGGTCTGCAGGTGAGTGCTGGAGGCTCGGATAGACGGAGCAATGGTTTCCACTAACAGCTTCTCGAGGTATTGGCCGACAAAGGGCCACACCTGCTGCAGCACCTGGTCAGGCCAGCAGGCACCGGGAGACAACCACAAGCACATTTAACTTCCCTACAGCGTACACCCAGAGGCAACTGCTTCCAGTAACCATTTAGCCACAAACAATATAATCAAACTGTCTACGAGAGGGCAGAGAGATTAAGGTCAGGTGAGTCCCCTCTACTGCACACTTTGTGAGGAGAAGAGCCACTGTCCTCGGGGGTTTATGAAGCGGTTCTGATTCTGATTCTTCTGATTTAACTCAATGAGTGCTGTGCGCTCCATGCAGGAATGTGCCACTGTTTTCTGAACACTGTTGCAGTGTAAACATGTTTCGTTTGTGATCAATTCCTTCTGGGAAAGAATCTAAGAGTAGAGGCTGTGTGCTTGTGTGACTCTGGAATAAGAACCACAGAGTTTGCTACAGTCTGGCATAACTGGAGAGTGAGTCATCAGCCGCCTGTTCCTGTGGAGGACGACAATCTGCTGATCTACCCTCCAGTAAACACGCTCAGACCTCTGCTTTGTCTCGTCTCCCGAGGTCCCTGTTAGCAGGAAAACTTTTCTTCTGTATTTTTCTATCAGTGGCCCACGCTGATCTGGACTACAGTGCAAAAGAAACTGGGTGGAGGTGGGGAGACAATAGCTGCAGTTTTATTTTGTTAGGGGGACTGAGCAACCCTCCCCCCTTCCTGTGAGCTGGCCAGAAATAAAATGGAAAAGTTGAGAGAGCCGCTCGGCACTGACCCTGTTCTCTGCAGTGCAGACCGACAGGCTACACTAATGGCGGTGTTGCCTTTCTGGTAGTGGAAGTAACGGCAGCAAAGCCACCATCTATCTGCTAGCACCAGCTGGCCTGGCACACACTGCAAAGCGTCAATCAACACAACAGCTGGACGACTGAATGGCTAACGTGTTAGCTTAGAGGGTTAGTGACAAAGGAACAAACGGAAAACACCCCTCACCTTATTGAGCCACTCGACCTTCTCAACATCTGGAAAGTTGACCTGAGACAAAGAGAAACAATGAGGATGTATAGAGGGAGGTAAACAAACTGATCTGGAAACAGGTCTGGAAATGTGTTCAGCAGCAAACACCTCGGTGCTCTTTGCACCAGCATTTAGACTGAGCACATATTCAGTAAGAAATAACTAGTTGGTAAGTGCACAATTCAAGCATCCCATGGTAGGACAGATATCGTTATTACTCTGTTTATCGCTGCATTAAGATCACACGTGAGGATACTTTAGCAGTGTAAGTGCACAAAATGTTGTCTCCATTTATATTTCATGGGAATCTATTACAGAAATTCCCAACACAGGTCATTTGTTATGCCTAGTAGGAAGCAGAACTGGAAAGCACTGTGAAAGGGCCTCTTTGTGAGTACTTTAATAAGAAGTACCGTGTCTGTCTATGGGCAGACCATCACTGAAGTATCCAGGGGAACCTGGTTTGGGTGTGGCCAGATGTTCTGAGTCAAAACAAAACCATGTGGGCTTCAGCATTTCCATTTTTGGTGCATGTAATAAGAGCACTGTGTTGTTCAGAGAGCTTTTTAAAATGAGACTGAACAAAAGAATAAATGGTTAAAAGTTGTGCACCAACTTTGCAAACAAACTTTAGTCTAATAATAAAAAACCTAAGGAAATGAGTGATGCAGTGTAATAACTCAGAGAACACTGCCAATGGGACTCATACAAAACGTTTTCCAGGCGTGTTTTACACTAAACTCTGTAGACTAGCAGTGATCCAGTAAACACAGACCACAAAGAGCACGCAGCGGCTGCGGGGAACCTGGTTTTACGTTGTGTACTTACCACCCCACACCTGGCACACGGTGGCTTCGTGTTCGTGTACTGGGATTTGTTCATTTCTTACCCACGCAGGGAGGTCTCTCTTGATTTTAGACATTCTCAAAGGTGCGTGCTCCTGCTCGTCGTCGAGCAGCTGCATGGCTGACTTCAGGCGCGCCTCCTTGGCCTCTCGCGCATGTTTCCATCCCGTGTAGACCATCATCCCGCACACCAGCAGGCTGGTACTGACCCGGTAGTAGCCGGCCAGGTAAATAGGCAGCAAAGCTCCCAAACACTTGCCAAAGGTCCAGAGTACAGCGACGGCGCTGATTCCCCGCGGTTCCGCAGCTCGCGTATCCAGCGCAGTCAGCGCCTTCTTCTCCGCGCCGCCTGCGCTCGGAGCCTCCGCGAGCTTCGCCTCGCTCGGCTCCGCTTTGTCGTTTTGCATCATGTATTTGATGAATCCAACCGTTAACAGTAAGGAAATTGTACCGTTACGCGCGTTCTGGCGGCTTGTCTACAGTTTCATTCCCAACTTACCGAGTGAACTAAGTCGCTGCTGCGCGCTGCGTCTTTACTGAGGCTCGCGTCGCATCTTCTTTCGTCTTTACTACGGTAGCACTTTTTACCAGACAGGCACAGACACAGGCACAGACAGGGGCAGCAGATGCAGGCGAGGGTAAGTTTGGCTCCTGAACCAGCCCAGTCATCTGCATGAAAACACGCCCATTGGAAGAAGAAAAAAAAGCACGTTTGACTCTTTCGGTGCTGCGCCAGCACAGACGCGCAATTACCGTAATTACTGCAGCATAGCGTTATCGAAAACGCTATTTCACCACGTATAACGCACGATATTCACAATGACTGCCAGGTGATATACAGGACGTGCTCATTTCAAAAAGGCTGTGTTACAGCCGTGTGCACAATGCAAAGAGCAGACTGTGCAATCTCCTCGACCCCTAAATCCAACAGAAGCGGACAAGCCCTTGCCAAATAGTTATCATTCTTTATGGTAAGCCAACAGCAAATGCTCCACTTGTTTAGAGCCACACGGATTTGAAGAAGCACAAAATGAAAGGTTCTGCGCGTTTACATAATGTGACTACACCCAAACAACTCAAGCAACAGAATTAACATCAGCATTTTCCAAACGAAATGGTTTGTCTGGGCAAGACTCACTGATCTTACCTGTTTGAACTGTTATAAAAGTACCGGAACACAGGAAGACAGCTGCAAACAAAATGTCAGGTTAAACGGGGTTCGTTGTTGTGGCTTTTTTTTCTTTTAATGTGCAAGGTACCAAAGTTTATTTACACCAGAACAATCCACAAACATAAAAAACACAAACTGCTTCTAAGCTTTTGAGTCCCCACTAAAACACAGCTGTACTGCAGAGATGGCTCGAACACTGGATGGCTGCACAGGTTTGGTGAATAAACCTTTGCACAAGTTCACAGGTCAGTCTGTCTGGGGAAAAAAGGGACCAAAACGTTGAGGCTGAACAGAGAAGTCCTTCTCCTGCCCTCTGGTGGAGGAATGTCTGTCCCTGTTCTGTCACCAGTTGAGTCTCTTACACACATTAAAAGGAGACCGTCTATGTTAAACGTCCTCACAGAGACTGAGGATGCTAGGCTCTGACTTAGGGTTATACAGTTCTGATAAGGAATCAGTTAGTGAGGCAGAGTGGTGATCCTCATGCTTTGACTCACGATTGGGTAAGACACCATCGGGGTGGTGGCATGACTCATGGTTATGCCAGGCAGAGGCTGCGTCATGCTCACTGCCACTGGTGCCACAGACACAGCCACGGGCGCCATAGAAACAGGAGGTGCCATCCCTTGTGCAATGGTCTGCGCAAGAGCGGCCGAGAGGGGAGTGATCTCGGGGTTGAGGTGAGGTGGAGGCGCTGTAGGCGGAGCTGCATTCGCAGGCGGCGCTGCAGGAGCACCGGCGGAAGCTACGAGGTCCTGTTGAGAGACGGGCCGAGGCTGCAGCCCTGCACTGCTGAGGGTGGTGTGAGTCTGGGCAATGCTGTGATTGTAGGAACTCACGGCACCCACAGGGGGGGCCAGACTCTGCTCAGCGGGTGCAGGAGTTGAAGAGAGGGTAATCACTTTGGCCTGGCTTCGAAACTGGGCGTTCTGCTCCAAGAGAACCTCGTTTGTGGCAATGAGGTTTGAAACCTAAGAGAAACACAGGACGTGGATTAGAAAAATAACCTCATCATAAAAAACATTTCCACCACTAGGTTTGAATATGATATAATGTCCTGGACTAATGTTGTTGTTGACTAATGTTGTTTGAAAACTGGTTGTGATGGTGGTTGCAACAGCTTTGTTCAGCCATTAATAACTGCAATCTGTATATCCATAAGCCCCAAATTTAAAAACACTGGTTTGGACGCTGCTGTCCTACTAAATTGCTTGACTCGAACTATGACGATGACAAAAACTAAATCAGTAACTCATCTTTCCGGGTGATGTTAAATCAATGAAGCTTGGAAACGTCAGCAATTAGTTATGTTATTCAAAATTTTGAATTATAATTAGTCAAACAAATGCTAATCTAAAGCCCTAACAATCTCATTTTATTACTGCCAAACATTACTCTGCATTTAGGTTTGGGAGTTTATATAGTCTAACTATATTTCAGTATCTACCAAATAGCGAAGTCTGTGACTAAAAAACAAATATTTTTCCATCCTTGTGAAATATTATTCTTTTTCTAACCTGCTTCTTCAAGTCCCCCACTCTTTTTCTTAGTAGGGAGTTTTCTTCCTCCAGGAACCTGTACTCCAGGGGACGCGGTGGCAAGGTGGCTTGAACACCCAGTTCATAGTGTCCACCTCCGCTCCCATCTGCGAGACGTAGCCCCTCCAACCGCCTCCTCTTCAACTGCAGGGCAGTGTGGTCCAGAGAGGCCTCTAGAGAACTAGCGTCGAACAGACCACTCTCAAGCAGAGGGTCATACACTGAACATGAGCTCCTGTCATAACGCCGTTGTCCTGAAGAACTCATGGAGAGACAACCACTTATCCCACCTCCGAGTACTCCCCCGACTCCCGATATAACTGGATCTCTGCAACCACCCAAGCTGGGGCAGCCCATCCCAATCATATTACTCCCACCTCCACCTCCAACAAGTCCTTGCATAGTTCCGCAAGCACCACCTCCTCCAACAGTGATGCCTCCCCCAGCGGTCACCATTCCACTGGGCCCGGGACCCATAACACCACCCACACCAGGCCGCGGTGGTTCATATTCATAGTCCCTTTGAACATGCCGAAATTTGCATTTGTTGCCCCTTTGGCACTCTCCCTTCAGGAAGTCTCTGCAGATAGGGACCTCCCCACGGCTATGGGGAAGATCCATGGGGGACAGGCCCAGCCGTGCCGCAACTTTTCCCCTTAATCTGAGGGGTAGCTCTCCAGTTTTCTTGTAATAGTCCTCATCCTCCTTAGATCCGTGGACAAAGCGGCAGCTGGAGCGCATGCACTCCTTATTCTGATGATCGTGACAAAAGATAAACTCATTCTTTTGCACTCCCAAGTCAGGCACCTCATTAAAATCTGGGTGCCTGAAGCGGCAGCGCTTCCCTCTCTTGCAGACATTGCGTATGAAGTCCCTGCAGACGCCGTCCAATGCCAGTCCTGCACCATGCCCCCGTCCTCCACCATTCCCACAACTATTGCCGTTTCCAAGTGCCCCTCCTCCCCCCATGCTCCCTGAGCCGTTTCCCCCAACACTTCCTCCTGATCCTCCTCTGCCCTCTGCTGAACCTCCCGCCAGACCAGACACAGGTCCTCCTTCCTCACCCAAATTACCACCACTCCCACCACCACCGGACAGGTAGGAACTGTCCCGGTCAGGCATGGCGCTTGGCCCAGCTCAAAGGGAAAATAGCACTCATGTGTCTGAGCTGACGTGACCTGGCAAACATTCACATACACAGGTACACAAGTCATGAACAGTTTGTGACTTGGAGTTCCGTAATCTCCCTTTCAGGCACCTGCAACACACAAAAAACACCAGGACAGGTTTTAGACAAATATTTATTACTGACGTGCACGACGTACGAAAGATGTCACTTAGGAGTGAAGTCTTACAGTTAGGTCACAACTATGCAGCGGAAGTAACACGTGACAACGACTGGTAAATAAGCAGCTCTGGTCTCGTTTCTGAAGAATGAGCAGCTGTCAGTGTGGTGACAAAACCACACAAATCACCTAATAGACCTCACCACCCTAAACTACAATGTATGCACGTGATGGTTCGCGGCAAATTAAGCACACCGTGTTGTATCATATTTCTGAATAACAAGCCTATTATGGCGCTACGAGCCAGGGTGCGCTGGCTAGCTGGCTAATATTAGCTAGCGAACGTCATAGAGCTAGCTCGCTACAAGCTAATGTTGTCTTACCAAGGAGTAACGAGGCGCACAATCCAGACTACAGCTGAGCGACTCGTATGTAAAAACACCTTCCTCCGATTCACTGAAAGCTATACCCAAGCGTCTACTAACAACAGCAACCAAGGTTGTGTTATTTTTGGTAATCCATCAAAGCCCCGCTGCTGTTTATCGCGGTTCTTTTGCACCAACGAAGAAGACAAACTTCACTTCCGTTTCCGTGGGTTGGCGCTTTAAGCCCCCTAGCGGTATAATTACGGAATGACATATCTATCTAATTTTTTCAGCTTTGCTGTGTTGTCCTTAAAAAACAATAAATAATTAATACAGGTTGTAAAGGTCGCCTTACAGGATCCAGTGGCAGTTTCCAGCTACAGCACGATGAGCTGTGCAGAAAATATCTATTAAGGAGGTCACGCTTCTTTGGATGCACACTTTATGGTGTTTTACACGTAGTTTGATTGAAACGGGTGCACATTAACACACTTTTAAAACGCGGAACTCGTGTTAAAAGCGTAAACGAGGAAGACGGCTGATTGCTGCGGACGCGTAGACCAGCCGCCAGATATGTCAACATGCAGATGAGCTGTCAGACCGCATCGTAGCTGCACGTCCAGATAAAAGTTTGTTTGAGTTCCTCGTCTGCTGCTCAGGCCTCAGCATGGCAGCGCGGGCCGATCTCCGCTGGATGCGAGCCCTCGCGGTGCTGCTGCTGTGCTTATCTGCAGCCCTGCCTGGCGCCTCGGAGACGAGCAGAACCTACTATGACACGCTCGATGTGGAGCCGACAGCAACCGACAGCCAGATAAAAAGGGCTTTCCGAAAGCTGGCCGTGAAGTGTCACCCCGATAAGAACAAAAGCTCCGACGCAGAGAGGACGTTCAGAGAGATTGCTGAAGGTAAAACACGCCCGCAGCACACTGACCTCCTTATAGAAATGGACTTACCTCAGGTGAAACTCATTTCTTGTGTGGTTCTGTTGGACTATTGTCATGCACTATATGGAGAGGTGCTTCTAATGCCTGCGGTCTCCAAAATGACCACAGAGCCAAACGTTATGACATTTATGACGCTTGATCCATTGCAGGGCTGTGATGTTTGAGCTAGATGTACATGATCCAGTTCAACTCTGTTTCGTCTTCTGGTAGCTTACACAGTGCTGTCCAACAAGGAGAAGAGGAGGCTATATGACAGTGTGGACCATGACACTTTCCTAACAAATGAGGCCTCTGTCCACCCTGAGGATGAGGATGAGGACGAGATGAGCTTCCACTTCAGTTTCGCTGATGCCTTCCATGACTTTGAAGACAGCTTCCTCACGGAGGAGTCACATTTCCACTGGAGCTTTAAACAGGATGGGGACGATGAGGACGCTCTATACGAACATTACAGTTTTGAGGAGCCTGGCTTTAATTTATACTTTGAAAATGAGGAAGAGTATCATTACTGATATGCACTGTGGTTGTAATGTACTGTCTTTTATTGATGGCAACGTCTCCTTATTAAACGGTTAACTCTGTATCCAGGGCTTTTATTCTGCCTCCCTCATGAGATGACTTGTGGGCTCGTGATGTTTACAGGTTCATGTGGTTGTACGGCTGACAGCTCGGTAACTGATTAGACCGTTAGGCCACTTTTCCTGTGTGGGTGTGTCAGAGGCCCCAAGTTACTGACTAACACACCATTTACTCATCGTTTGCCCTGCGCCAGCACTTTAGATTTGGCACCGTACTCCCAGGACGAATGTGCACTTTGACCCAGAGGATATCCTGTGCGTTCTCAGCAGTTGGCGTGTGAGTGCACTAAAACCATCACGAGACAAAAGATCTTTGCAGCTTCGTGCGGGTAAAAGGAGAATTAAACACACACTTAAATACACTGGAGACGCTGGCTTTGTAGCTCGAGAATGATGGTAGGTATTGCGCAATTTGTTGTTTTTCACTACATCTGAGTATCATGTGATGTCGTTTTACAGAAATCCAAATATACGGTGTGGGCTGAGTGACGTTTTATATTCTCTTCACATTTAGTTCGCCTATTAATGTGAATTTGATCCTAGCTAAAAGTGACAGCCATGTTATTACAGGAAGAGGTAAAAGAAGGGACATCTGCTCTGAGTGTCCACGGTCATAACATCAAAGTCACAGAGGTGCTAAATGACGGGGACGCACTGACCTTTCTAATTGTGTCTCAAAAGGTGGGAAAGTCGTTCGTGTGTATGTGGTTTCTTGCAGAAATTGACATCATTTGATGTAGAGTAATGCTGCAGAGTGCTAGGATGGTTGCATGTGTTTGAGCTTCAGTATTACAGAGACATGTCTGTGTCAGGTGTCTGGGACAGGAGAGTACCATGTGCACAGGACCTATGAGGATTTTGAGTGGCTGCAGCAGCACCTGTTCTCTCAGGACGACGTGCCCGGGATACAGGGAGTGATAGTAAGTATTTTCTTTCTTCTGTCCTCAGTTTAAGTCGGTCTGACTTGTAAATCTAGACAGACTCCTTAACAGGTCAGAGTAGAACAGCCTCATTTACAAGCTACACGCCACGGCTGAATAGTAGGTGCTCTTATAACACAATGCTTTTGTACCTAAAGGAATTGCAGAACAAAGTGTTTAAATGTGCTGCTGCCATCCAAGTTACGAGGCCTTCTCCTGCCCCTTTTTTTACAGCGCCCTTCCTGTGTAATCAGGAAGCGGATTTTATTGCTGTGACTCTGCTGCTTGTTCCAGTTCTGTAGAAAACGAAGCAGAAGCTTTGTACAAAGTTGCATTAGATTCATTTGTGTTTCTAGCAAGAATAATTTTGTATAGGTTACTACTTCTGTACAGTGACGTGTCCTCTCAGCAAGGTTAGGGTGGTGCTCTGTTGTGCAGACAGGTTCATTTGATGTGCATTTGTAACTCAAAATGCTGCATAACTCAAGCAGCAATGACCTTATTAAGGAGCATCTTCACATAAGGAGAGTTTTTAAAAAAAAAAAAAGAAGAAATGTTGCCATAAAAATAAAGACTGTAAATAACTATACGCTCTGTTTTCTTTGAAGTTTCCTCCTCTCCCTGCAAAGGCTCAGGTGAATCCATCAGCCAAGGTTATGAAGCAGCTTGGTGAGTAAGACCACCTCCACCCAAAAAGATAAGAAGAATAAATGAAAGAAATCAACCAAATATATTTTCCTTTCTAGTGTCAAGTCTTTTTCCAGTGTGTGTGTTGTTGGATTTCCTGCAGGTTTCCTTGGTTTAGGTGAGCTGCAGCTATACTGTAAAGCACTGGAAATCTTTCTCCAGCAGGTGGCTTCACACGGCATACTCTGCAAAAACAAAGCCGTGGAGGACTTCCTTACTAGCACAGAAGTAAGCGGCTGCAAATAAACGTTTCAGTGGTCTTATCTGTCAGGGATGGAGGTTTCTAGTGATACAGTGGTTTGATCGTAACACTCCTTATGACGGGAACATTTTATATACTGTTCAAACTGTTAGACTCTGAGTTATCTTCGCTTTCTCTGTGTCCTCGTGTGCAGCCTCCGGGTAAACAAAGAGCGAGAAAAAACATTTTCAACCGGCTAAGTCAAGCTGTGGAAGAGATGAGGAAAGAAGGACATAAGGTACACGGGGGAAGTCATGCAGAAAGAATTTACAGCTCTCACACCTGTATGTGAGGCTCTAACACTCCAATGATTCGTGTCCACAGGACGTGGACGAGTTCTTTCAAACTGAACGTGATCATAACATCACAGTAACTGGCTTCACCAGAACGGCAGCCGAGGTGAGTCCATCACGTGTTCGTTCTCCTCCCTCACACCTCCGCGCACACACACACTGTTCTGTTTGAGTTTTTTGGAAACTTTGTTTTTCTTGCAGAGGTTCCTGGATGTTGTGTTAGCTGAGCAAAGTAAGAAAAGTGTTTCACCTTTTCATGTCTGTCAAAACAGGCAAAGTAACAATGTAATGAGTTGTTTTATATTATTAATGATGGTACACATCACAGTGTTCATTTATTTTATCTAATGTTCTGCTTGTTGCAGAAATAGCAGTGGCCTTTGGACACTTCTCAGCTGCTCTGCAGGTCTGTGTCGAACCAGGGGAGGATCCGAATAAACGAGCTTTCTCTAAGTGAGGCAGTTCTAGTATTTCACATGTAGTTTACGCAGTGGTTGCGAACAATTAGTGTGATTCTACACAAATGAACACTTTTTTCTTTCAGGGTTTGTGTGAAATTATCTGAAGTCTTTGATTCCATGAAGGTAAGCTGTTGTCTTGTTTTAATAGGAATGGGCTTCTATTGCGAATCACTGTTTCTTAATTAGCTAATCTGATAATGTGCTTGTGTGTGAGCAGACAAACATGATGAATGTTGCTAAGAACAATGGGAACACTCTTGGGCTAGGCCTGGACCTGGAGTCACGCTACCAAGAAGCAGAAAAGGTGTGTCTCCTGCTTCTTAAGTAAATGAATTTGAGTTGAAATGATTCTGTGCATATCACACTGAAACATGTGACTAACATTCTCGTACGTAACGTGATTGTGTATCCAATGCAGGAAATGCTCTTTAGAAGAACCTGTAAACTAGTGGAGTTAGAGAGTGCCAGAAGGAACGCAGAGAGGGCGAAGCCTGTGAAGAAGGCTGCTGTGAGTGTCTGTCAGCAGATGTGCATTTTTGCTTGTGACCAGCAGATGTCAGTATTGTTCTGCTGATGCAATGCAGCAAGTTGGGACTAGATCACTAAGAAGAAATGTCACCCAAGTACAATTTATATATTTGCTTCAATTACAAGTATATCGTAATGATGATAATATAATATAATGATACTGAAACGCTGTCTATATTCATCAGATGGAAGAAGTGAAGAAGGCAACAGAGACAGAGTTTAATCATATTTGTGGAGTGGCTAAAGGAGAGGTAAATAGTCTGTTTTAAAACGGTATTTCCTGTGGCTTACATACATCCCCACCTCTGGTTTTTTGACATGTTTATGCCATGTGCTTTAACATGCATGCATGTGTTTGTTTGTTTTTTTACAAGATTGCGCGATTCAAGGGAGTCCGTGTGGAGGTGCTGCAGTTGGCGCTGGTTCAGTGGTGTGAACAGCAGCTTCGTACGGCCAAAGAAAGTGCTGACCAGTTCAACCAGCACCTGCAAGCCTTTAGAGGGATGGCCTACTGACCTCACTAGTGCCCTCTAAATGAAGCATCCCCAGTATGTTTAAAGATAGCACGAGATAACCAGATCATGTCCTTCACTCCTTTGTGCTGTGTTCAAATTCCTTATCGGGTTGAATCAAATGCATTGCAGATTTAAAAAACAGTGTTTTACACTGCACTCAGACATTTGTGCTGAGAGTGTATTGCAGTGCTCCTCCGTAGCCACTACATCAGCTGGGGTCACACAAAATAAAGTGTGATGAATTGATTCCCAAAGTACCTGCTTGCCTTTGTGTGTGTTTCTTACTCCTGGATCATTAATCAGTTCGTTTGACTGCAACTGCAAGGGCATAGTAGCAAGGACACTGTGCACTGGGCTTTTTCAAACTATTCTAGTCTGGCCAAATGCCTGCAAAGTAGTTCTCATGCATTGATTCTGTTTTCTTTACAGCTGTGTTGAACCTTTGGTGATCTGGCCTAAAATAAACAACATAGCTCATCTGGATCCGCTCAGTGTCATCCTCTCTTTTCGGTGCCTGCTGAACACTGTAGGGCAATATTTCTGCTCTGCCCAGCTGTGTACTTCATCTCTGTAATCTCTCCACTGGTGAATAAGTGGGAGTTCTCATTTGCGGGAATGAGTCAGGGAGAGAGATAGATGGCCAGTCGTAAGAGACGGTGTAGAGGAGGCTAGGTTCTTTGACAGTGGGGCAGATAAAGAGCGCTCGTGTCGTAGCGCGCCAACACTGTTTTCTATTCGAAAGAAGAAGAATCCTAACAAGCTACTTTCGGCTGGTTTCTCTGATCCTCTGACGTGTGTAACGGCGTCCTCCACCCTCATTCCCTCATTTAGCCACAGGCTGTTTGCAAAAACAATTACAACATTGAAACAATACTTTCAATTGTACATGTTCAATAAAAGCACAGAGAGTTTTGATAAGTAGTCTTAGGAATGGAAAATGTACATTTGGTGTTTACAGCAACAAGAGGATGCTGAGGAGCAGACATGCAAACATGTTTACAATGACGATGCTTAGGATGCTGATGTTACAGTGTAGTCTTTAATGTATCCCTTAATTTATTGGAAAAGCTCTTTATATCTATATCAGACCTATATCATCTATGTCACTGAAACACATCTAGATGTTTGCTTCTATTTTATTTTGTCAAGTTTGAATTAAACCCTGCAGTTTCATCATTTCATCGCACTCAATTTTTGTAGTTTATTGGATTTATTGAAGCACAGTAAAAGGTCAAAACAAGACATTAATTGATTATAATTATGACTCTGTCATTTTGTGTCTGTTTACTTGAGAAAAAGACAATCCTGGCAAAAGTGCAGAATGCTCTACTTACAGTGAGTCAGTGCATTTTGCCATATAAGCCCTAAAGTTCCTATTGAAAGCTGCGATGCTTTCATCCCTGCTGCTTGTCACTGCATTAAACCAGATGAATTTCACAAAAGGGGAGTCACATTTCTGGTGATTTTATTGTGCCTCTGCAGTAGCTGGTGCACATGGTGAGTGCACACGGACATGCGGGCACACTAATGAGAGCCCTTCTCAACTGCTGAGAGCATGACCCAGATCAAGGATGAGCGAGATCATGGCAGCACTGTGTGTGTGTGTGCGCGCGCACATCCCATTGAAAATATGCAGCTAGAACCGATTTGCTAAAGTAGCTCATTACTGGTGGAAAGCACAGACCTGACAAGGACGGGATTGTCAAGTGCAAAATGAAGGCAATAGACTTGACACAGCCATCCCAACCAAGCAAAACTGTACTAGCAAGAAGAGCAAAGCAGCCTGTTGGGGAAAGATAATAAGCAGAGAAACCACAACTGATTTCTCGTTTTCTAATCAGTGTTTACACAGGTTCTATTGTTACTTGTTTGACTTTTGATGTCTTGACTCACAGATTTTACACTGACTGTGTTAAGTTACTTGAATCAGTGGCATGACTGAAGTTTGTGTGTTTTAACCTCACAGAAACATTCTGACATAAATAAATCCGTTCTAAGAGATTTTGTTGGAGCAGAACTTTATTCTGTTGATCTTGTATTTATAATTTTTAGCAGTCAAAATGTAAAAAGGCAAAACAAACTATTGATTACTCACTTAGAAATCAAAGGAAAATACGTCATCATTTAATAATAATAATAATAATAACAAATACTTATTTCCTCCTGTGTTGACTCTCATGATACTTTTGTGGTCCAAGGTTTGGATGTTCTCTATCAAAAGTTAGTGAGCGTGTTGTAGCTGAGTTGAGTCCACCCAGGCATGTTGGCACCTCATTAAATCTAATCACTGCTGTACACAGTTTACGACTCATTAAAAGTTTGTTGTGGAGAAGGAAAGAAGAAAGAGACAAACGCCAGACTACAGATGCTACAACCATCTGATACAGCTTCGTAAGCCACATCCCATTCTGAATATGTAGCACAACACAAGGTAAATATTGCAAAACAGAACCTGGCGGCTCCTAAATCAACCCTGATGGCAGCACTCTGCTGATGATTTGGATAGTGGACGATTCAGAATATTTCTTTCCTTTGCTGTGCATTGCTGTGCCGTGCAAAGCATTAGACTTGCTAATTCAGTCCATTTCTCTGTTCACTGCTGAATAGGGCCATAAATATTAATATGTTCATAGTCCCGTCTTGTCTGCTTGTCATGTATTCGAAGGACTGTAGGTGATGGTATGATATTGCTAATTAGATTTGCAAGAATAATGTCAGCAGTGAACCCATGAACAAGCTGACATGCTGAGGTGATGACTTTCTCCACGTTAACAATACACAGCAGTGTTCTCTGAATCTGCACAGTCCACAGTTTCTCTTTTATTACACACCATCCACCAACATAATTCATTTTTGTTTCAGCATGTAAGGAGCTACTTAAATATAAAAGAAGGAAACAAACAGGGTATTACCAGATAAGACTGAGATAGAGTAGTGATGATGCAAAGGTAGAAAACAATTTAGACACACACACACACACACACACACACACAAACATACAAATGCACCCATTAGAGTAAAATCAATTATTCATCAGTTTTTCCACAACAGCTTTGACCAGAGTAGTAGGCATGCAGCAACAAGCCTCCTCACTCCTGAGGTTATTTTGTCACATGTCTACAACATGTGGCATATTTCAGTCTCTGCCGCCAACAACGTGTGGGAACAATTGTATTACATAATGCGTGCAACATAACAATACTGGAGGAACTTGAGGAAAACCTGGCCCATGTGCTGTTTACCATCACTCTAAAGAAAGATCATTATTTTCGAAAATCTAATAGGCTCATTATACTTGAGAGTAAAAAAGACTCTCTGACTAAATTTCATTTCTACAGAGCAATCAGATTTAGTCTCAGTGTGCTTAATTTTCTATGGAATATATTATGTGTTAGATTTTTCAAAAATCTATTGATCAGTGGTTCATTTTTTTATCTGTCAGCTGCTTTACTGTGCCCGACGTGCAGCACAGGATTCATAGTTTTGTTCAAGGACACCTCAGAGGGGTGATACTTGCTGCCAAATTAGTTCAAACCATGACCTTCTACAGTAGTTGAAGGACAGCCTCTCTGCTCACTACGCCATCTTCGTGTTCCAAACAAATATACAAGGGCAAAGCAACCAGATGGAAAGTCATCCCAGGCCCCACATCAAACAGAGGTGGAACATCTGTTGCAGATATGTATTGAAGCTCATTCTGAAGCCTAACACAAGTCTCACCTCACCTTTCCTGCCGTTGCTTCCTCTGAGTCAGACTAGACTTTGCAATACAGATGGGATTGCAAATGCACCCTGGATACTGCTATTAAATTTCACTTTGAGGATTTGAAAGTCTCATTAAATCCCAGTCAGAGATAATGCATGGTAAACTCCCATTATGGTTTGATTAGAAGGCACAGGGCCTGCCGCTTTGCTGATTGTGTTTTTAATCAGATCCTTCTTGCTGCAGAGCAAAAAACAGCTAAGAGGAGAAAAAAGACAACAAAAAAAAAACAAGCTGAGCAAGCCGTAACAATTTCTATTTTCTCTAAGATAAAGTTAAATTATTGTATATTGAGAGAAATTAAATTGTTTTAGTGTTGTGACTGCAGAAATTAATAATTTGGTGGAGATGAAAACAACCTACAAGTAGAAATATATTTTGGTAAGCAATAAAGCCACAAGATAAAACCTGGACAACAGGACTGTGTTCATCCATCAGTTTTGGACAATAATTGACAGAAGCTACAGTAAAATAGCCACTGATATGTCAGAGTAAACCCTGGGCTGCACTATAAACGCCTTTTATGCACACTCCTAAACAACAAGAACACAAATCAAACTTTCTTGATATCAGGGCACAGAAATTAAGTTGCTGAGATCGGGAAGCATGTCAGTGAGTGCAGTGTTTGTGTGAGCAAGTAGTATAAAATGCAGCACTGCATATGCTGCATGGGAAGCCACTGCTTCAAGGTTAAAGCTAAAGGCACATTGTAAGATTTAGTCAGTAGACGTCACACTGTTATATTTTGAACAAACTTGACTTTGGTCGTGAAGCTTAGAGTATATTAAAAACGTAAAAAAAAGACACTGCAGTACAGTCTGGAAGTTCCTGTATGTGTACTTAGGTCTCTGAGGAGGAGTCTGTTCCCACCACAATGTCCTGTAATGTACAATTCCTGTGACGGTGCAGCTCCTCTCGCATGCTGCCCGAGCACTGATTCTCCCATCTGTCTTATTCAGCTAAGTCTATGAGAGACAGAGGGTTTTGTAACTGGAGCTGATAAAGAGTAATTTTCTGCTTTTCTGCAGTCTTTTTAGAGAAAAGCTGAGAAAAAAGAGAAGACACAAGATCGTTTGTGTTATCTCATTATGTCTATTGTCTAAAAAAAAACCAAAGTAACATTATCAGCTTTCATTTTTTCCTAGTTCCTGAACAAACTTCACAGTAAAAAAATCCATATTACATGGAGACAGGGAAAACTAATGATGTGATAAACATAGTGACTTTTTTAACTAGCTTTACCATCTATGTGCTTGTTTTCGCTCATCATATGTGCTGTTGATCTGTGTGTCCGTGTCTGACACACACACACACACACACCTCTTTTCTCCTAGTGTGAAGCAGCCAATTAGAGGCTGATTGGGGGAAGATGAACTGTAGAGGTGGAGGAAGTGAGTAGAAATTAGAGGAGAGGTGGTGAGACGGAGGAATGAACACAGTATAACTTAGACAAAAGAACAGAAAATACACAAACATTTTTGGAAAGGGGGAAATTCATCTTCCTACATGGCTGTGGTGTTATTAATCAAAGTCAGACAGCTGGGTGAATTATTCCCTGCCAGTGATAATGAATGATGAGGCAGAGTGTGTTCCAGTCTTGTCTGAATGAGCTTTCTCTTTGCTGGGATGAACTCTTCCTCCACTCAGGGAGAAACACAACACTGAGGGAGTACAGCAACGGCGCTTCTGCGTGAGTCATCATTGCCACAGGAACAGCGGGCTTAAGGTAAATGATGATAGAATCATCACGAACAACCGACGCAGTGAGTGTCTGAAACAATTACATATATTGTTGTAGATGACCTCTAGTGGCTCATACGTCTGAGAGTTGAGTAAATCATCTCGAAAGCCTTTGGATAGGTTGCCACGAGGTTTGGTTTACTGAGGCAGACCTTAGTAACTTTGGCGATCATTTAGGTACTAATCTACAGACAACATCCGGTCCGAGCACACAAACAGCAAAAAGTGAGCCTCAGCTTTACTTTGTGCCCCGTATGTTAACACTGCCATCATGAGCGTTAGCATGCTGCCTTTGACTCTTGTGCCCACATGCTCAACAAGTCAGTAAGCATTCGTGTTGCTATTATTTCTAATAACCTCACAACGACTGAACACATACACACATTAACGTGTGTTCTGTGCAGTTGATATTCAGACTGCAGCCCGTGTCAGCAGGACCAAGGCAGCCCAGCGTCTTGTCATCTCAAACGATGATCCGCAGAGGCTCACACAACAGCCTCTAATCTGCTCTGTGTAACCAGTAATGAATATGAATGAGGATATGAATATAGATCACCCACAAAAATGAATATGGATGAAGGTAGTTTTTCCTGCCCCTGACTGATGGTGTGGGGGCACCGAGTGGAACAAATCAATCATCCTAGGGCGAGCTCATGATTGTCCTGCCTTTGCATTGATCTGTCAGTAAATACAGGACAACCTCAGAAGAAGGGGGTGGAATTGTGCGAATATAGAAACACAAGTCTTTCTTTGGGTTAGAAGTAAAATGACTGTATCTGCGAAGCTGCTGGTCAACTGACCTTTGCATTGTAGTGGTCTTAGAAAACCCTGAGCTGCATGTGCAATGCTTCACTGTAAGCATGCACTGATTCGTCTGCTGCTCCACTAATTAATAAGGAAAGGGTCTTGTATTGGTACATTTGAAGCTGTGGTAAACACATGGTAATGAATACAGCTGCCTTCACAAACTTATGGCATCACTACAGGATGTTTGTTTGGATGATGAACTGCATGAAAAACAAGCACACTTATTTTCCTTCAGTATCATTAAAATGATTAAACTGACTCCAGAGCGTAATGAGGTGTGTCTGTCAGATTACAGATGACCCAGTGGGAACTATGGGGTAAGGTCGCCCCGATTGAGTGATTGAACTATCCTCAAACACAAGATATCTGTCACTGGTTTTATCTGGCACCCTGATGCCTCAGGTTTTAACTTTACTTAGAAACAAAAAGGTGCCTACAGGCTGAAGCCCCTCAGTGTTTCATTAGAAGACTAATGCACCATCTCCTGTTCCTACAGCTGTGGGACCATTTACCACATCTTTACCTTGTGCTTCTCGCCCATTTACCCCAGGCCTTCCATTGCCAGTAATGAGTCAGGAAGCTCAAATGGTTGTGTGGATCACATTGATCCCCCACCATCTGTGGGCTATCGACTCTGCAGTCCTTGATCCCTGCGAGAGAGACGTGAGTCTTGGTTAGAGCTGAAATGTCTGTGTGGACACCTACACATTATTTAATTTTTCGGAGTTCAAAGGCGCTTTATCAGGGGGCTGAGGTACACGGCAGATTTACAAAAAGTAAACAGGAATTCTCACAAGGTTAATTAAACCCTATAAAATTAAATCAAGAAAATAGTCTCACACATAACCTTCATCAAATCCCACATTTATATTTACATGCCATTTTTGGGGACAGAGTCAGGCTAGTCATTTTCCTGTTTCCTGTCTTTATGCTATGTCAAGTTAGGCTAACCAGCTCTCTGACATGGCACAAAAAGTGATTGAACCTGCTAAGAGCCCAAAGACGTTCCCGTATCCACACTGTCAAATATCGGCGCTATCAAACTTCCTCTCTCCTCAAACTCCCCTGCTGTCCCCGGAGCAGCTCTGTCAAGGACCGTATCAACAATTGCAGGAAACACTGTGACAAGTGGGGCTGAGACAGCCCGTCTACCATGTGTCGTGAGATAGTTTGTCAGCGCAGCGTCTGACATTCTCCCAGGTGTGCAGTTTGTGTAAAAAATATACTAAAACCTCCACTGTCCATGTTAAAGCCCATCAAATGTTTGGACAATAAGATAACAGAAAGAGGCAGCAAATTAGGAATGAATTGTTAATTAGATGCCATTGTACACATAATTGGTGGATAATTCATGGCCACTCAAAATAAAACGTTGCATAATCATCTCTGTGGGGACTGTAATCGGCTTATATGGATGAATCTCTTTTGTACAAACCTACTCTGAAGGCTTTTTGGCTGCAGGAGGTGGTATCGCTCTGGGGTTGAATATTTGTGTCGCTTTCCTGCTTTATGATACACAACCAGTGTGCAGAAACGTCTGCCACGGGTGTATATAAGAGCGCATTGCAGGCTAAATTTTTAAATTGTTGACAGGGCTCTAAATTCAGAGTTAAGCATAAGCTCATAGACAAGGATAGATATTTTTAAAGTGAGAAACTGCATTCCCAAGCCATATAAATCAGAGCTTTTCTCCTCTGTGTGTGTTGTAGAGCCAATTAGTTAGATGGATGTGCAGCGTTATCTGTATTCTGGCTCATCCCCACTACACAGGCACACAGCCTCTGGAAACTGCGGTGGTTGAATAGGCAGAGACACCAAAGTGTAGTGTAAACTCTAAACATATCACTTAGCACCATTACAAGCAGGGATATCAACTGTTTCTTTTACACATTTTTGTGTATCCTAAAAACACTGATCTTACGCTGTTGCAAAGATTTGATCATTTTTACCCTTGTTCCAGCAGTTGGATTTGAGTAAATTTGCCACTTGGCGTGTCCCTGGATGCCCCTGAACTGCAGACCAACACAGCTGATTAATCCTCATGCCAGTTATAATCCACACACACCACTATGATGCTGTCAGGGGATAGTTCTGCAAACTCGACAAGGCTTTTCCTAAGACAAGCTTTGACACGATTTCCAGTTCAAACATCAGAACACTGTAATTCTGTAGTATATCCACACCAATAATGATGTGGAATGAAAGAGTGACGCTGCGAGTGAACACGTGTAGTCATAAATGTACATTATGAATCAAAACTATTTGTTAAACATTTGTATTAACAGTTCACTGCTTCCACAGCTCGACACCTACACACAATATTCAAGTTTCAATATTCAAGATTCAAAACACCCAGAGGGAAATTCGCCTAGATACAGCTACTCTCATTTCAGAAGGATTAGAAGACTCATAACCATATATAGCACAAATGAATATAAATATTAGAAGATAAAATATATAAGATCAAAAAAGTATAAAAACAACAATTTCTAAAGCTGTTGTTCTCCCCTCTCCCCTTTACAGAGGGAGGCAGGGGAGGAATTGAAGAGTTTGATGGCCACAGGATGAAATGATACACCTGGTATGTGGGATGGGATGGGTGACTCAGCTGGGAATGGATCCCGGGATTCCTGCTTCCCAGCCCTCTGCCTTAACCACTGAGCTGACAGGCAGCTTGTCCATGATTGAGAGACCATATTTCTCTCAGTTACCATGTGTATGTGTGAGTGTGTGAGTTTATAGTGGAGATTTTTTCTTCTTTGTAGTAGTATTTGACAATTACTGTAAAATAACCTATTTATTATATGGATTCATTTATTGCCTTTATCTTTTTACATTTACTTTTTACAACACTCACAGGAGCAAACTGATGTACTGTTATTTCTCATGAAATACGTAAGTGTCATTTCACTTGATGATAGTAACTATGCATTAGGAGCAGGTTTGTGTCATTTGGTGAAGCAGAAAGTGGGATTTATAATGACATAATACCAGCTTTCTCCACAGTAGAAAGTGTATATGCACACTAATATGGCACGCAACAACACTCATGTAGGTCACTGTTTTACAGTTACATTTATATTTTTTGAGATAATCACTCTGAATGTTTCCACACGACGCATGTGCTCATGAAAAGTCCTGCAGAGAGGCCAGAGTTCACTGCTATGCACTTGAACACTGCTACACAGTCGACATCTGTAGTCTTTGGCTTTGTCTTTGCACTACAAACCTTGCTTGTGTGCAGGACTACGTGCGCTTGGCGCAGATGTTCACTTCCAATGATTATGCCCCCCCGTCAGAGCCTGGGAACCCATGTGAAGTCTGCTCGAACTTGTGCTAACACTGTTCACACATATCAAATGCCTTCAGTCAGAGGAGTTTAGCACACACCCGTGGGACTTTGGGTGGGGGTTGGTCCGCCTGGTGCAATGCTTCTCCCTGTGCCCCCTTCCATATCCAATTGATGTTATAAAGGGTCTGGGTTAAAGGTCAGCCCTTCAGAGGTGGCAGGGTCATACTGCACCTCATGAATATGGAGGACCATTAGGCTCCAGGGACCATCTGGTCGACTCTGTTGGAATCTTAACAAATGAGCCTGCTGAGAGGGTGCCGTATTAGTGTAATTACTGTGGATTTCCCAGGCTTAAAAACAGTGGGAGTACTTGCTGGGTCTTTTTTTGCAATCAGCATCTGCAAGTGAATGAAACTGAATCTGAAGAAACAAAGTCAGTGTTAAAATATTCTCTGCTATAGTAAAATAATGCAACAAGAAATAACCACGACACTGTAAATATCTCATTTTTTATGCCTATTATAGTCGTGTACTTATAGACATGTTTCATGTGAGTTGGCACTTTCAAATTTGACAAATCTAATGGAAAAAACAACCTTTCTATTGACTATGAATGTCTAAGCAATGCAATCAAGCCCAGCTGTCCAGCGACCTTGATAACAATCTTATTCTGTCACAATAAGTGGGTCCTTGGAAGGACTTTTACCAGAGGTGAATCATTGACAAACCTCTTGTTGTTATTTCTCTCTACTTTCTCCTCCCTCTCATCATCAAACAGGTCTGTGGAGGATGCAGTCAACATGGGTCTACATTACATCCTAGATCTTGACTGCCCAGGCACATATGCCAGAGTTCTGTTTGTGGACTTCTCATCTGCATTTAACACCATCATCCCTGAG
>JAUMHF010000021.1:9545322-9627598 GCA_032359275.1 Microctenopoma steveboyesi
CCGCCCCCCCCCCCCCCCAGGTGAGCAGGGCGTCCCAGGGCACCGTTGTTGCACGCCAACTTCATCCCCAGAGTGGGAGGTGTCTGGGGACGGTCAGCGACTCAACTGGTTCCCACCTCTAAAGGTGTGGAGTAGGTCCAGGGATTCCATCTAAGGAAGACCCATGTCGACCTGAGCTCAGCTCCTATTATTGGAGGTAAATGAAAGTGGTTCAGATATCCATAGCAACTGATTAAACATGATTTAGATTCATAAATACAGGTAAGTGTTATGTTTAAATCAAGAGAAGTCACCAAGAATGAGGAAAATTAAAATTATTCATATATCCATAGCAACTCATAAAACTGTTGAACACAACCCATACGTGGAATAATCTATAGAATGTCAACTTAATGAGTTTGACTGTCCACACCACCCAGTAAATAGATAGTGGGATTTTAGTGGAGAGATTCTAGATAGATTAGACAGAATAGTTCACTTTAGTCAAAATATGAAGCCAAATGATTGATTGCTTTGAACTCGGCACCACAAACATGCAACGGGTCCAGCAAAACGCTGTTATCACTCTAGCAAATTAATAAAGAGCTACAACAAAGTGTTAGCACATATGCTCCAGAAATATATTAATTTTTGATGGGGCCAAAACAAATCAAGCAAAGCCTATATTTGACAAACCCAAATGAAAGTCAATCCCCAAGTGTCTCTGTTAAATTGCCTTGCTCAGAAGCAATTATAAAGGGATCTGTTCATTTTGTTGTTAAGTGGCTCTGTGGCAAGCTTTAATGTGGACACTAATGCAAAGTGACATGTGAAACAGGAGTCAGGACCTCATCACCTCTGTGGCTAGTAAGACTAATTCCAATAAGATTTTTGTGGGAGAGCTTCTCCCAAGTATGAATTCCACTCTTTATTATTCTTATTATTTTTATTATTGTGGCTAAAAGTTTGCCGCGCAACTAGTCCCACACGCTTTGTCCAAAGAATTTTGTTCAAACTCCATAATGTAGGTCTAAATGGGGAATCCTGTGCGTGTCACGGAATAACTCATCAATCATGTGGTTAATCTGTAAGTAATTTCTTTAATCAATATTAGTCCCATTCACTTAGAATGGACGAACAAACTGGGGTGTTATGCACATGTTCGGTCACTAGATGGGGCCGATGCTCTACCACTGATGAAATAATACGCCGCGCCCCTTTGTACTGAATTGGCTGTCGTTAAATACGCAATTCGACGCTCAACCTATCAAGGTAATGTTGTCCATGCCCACCTAGTGCGATTGGTTGTAAAGTGTCTGTAGCTAAAATGGCCAGGCCTCCGTTCCGGAGTCGGCGGCGCAGCAGCCGAGTGCAGCGGCCGGAGCCAAAAAGCTACAGTTTTTCCTTTTTCCTTTTTTAACTTTTTGAGTGTAGAGTGCCTATTTTACTCTTGTATGGACACCAAAGCAACTGGTGTCCGCACAAGAGCACTACTCTAAAAATAAATTTACATTCGATGTAGTTTGATTAATCTGTACAAAACCAATGTAATTAGTTTTTTAGGGCATGTTACATACATACATAGTTACACCGTGTACAACATGCAGTGATATGTGTCCTTCTGCATTTGACCCATCTCCTGGGGAGAGCAGTGGGCAGCTACAGGCTGTGTCCAGGGAGCTAGCATGTGTCTTATTTAAGGACATACCTGGTATGGGGTATGTTCTGGGTGCGGTGACTAGGAATTGAACCTGCCACCTTCTGCATCTCAGCCTCATGCCTTAACCCACTGAGCTATGGGATTCCCAGCAGTATTACAGATTCTTTAAATTATTAAATTTTTATTTGAATGTGTAAATTATAAGGATCTGATACTATTCTACGGAATGATACAGCTGGTAAAACCAGGTGAATGTTACAAAGGGAACAATAAAGGCACCTCTTGGTCACTCAGCAATCCAATATAACAGCCCTCCAATAAATTCAACCTCAGTGAAGCTTATAATGTTCAATTTGTGTTGAGACTGAGAGGCGCTGATTCAACTCAGAAGGGAATTTCCGTAGCTGTAGCGTGTGCTGTTGTTGTATTGCACTGCATTATATTGTAAAGTGTTTCTGTTTTTATGTCCGCCCTGTGCTTGATATGTTGTGTGTGACTGCATACAGACAGGGATTTGCCATTAGGTTAGAGAAAAATACCTGAGATAAAAATGAAACCATTAGTTCATTACATTCATACCAGCTTTTAGTTTATGTGTTAGAGCAGTGTTAGTCTGGCAGAAGACACTAGTGGGACCAGGAATGGTGTGATAGTGTCACAACAAGACAGCACAGGTGCTAAATGTTCAGAGGTAGGCATCTGTTTCAACTACAGCTGAAGACAACATCAAGCTGTTCATATCTATGCTTATTAGGCAGATTTATTCATGAAAATCTCATTTAAAAAGCTTTTATCATTTATAACATTTATCTTACATACATTCTCTGTACATCTTGTGATTCTTTAATATATGCCAGATAAACTGTGGGTGAACTAATAAATTAAGATTGAGGCATTTCTCAGTTGCAGTGAAGCTGTATTTGTTTCCCCCTTATCAGCTTTATTTTCTTCCTATAATCATCTCACCACTCATCAGCATTTCTCATTTGATATTTTACCCTTTTATGACCAAAAGCAAGCAGCGATAAGAAAAAAGGCACGTTGTCGTCTTTGCAGCTGTGTGTAATGTAGCAAAATGATGAGAAGTTGTGCAAAAGGTAAAACATGGGGCAAACATTTCTGTATAGTTTCCCCAGATAGGCATGTGGAGGGAGCTGTGTGATCAGAGATCTAATAAACAGGTAGATATGCTGCATCGCCTTTCCTGGGAGGGAGTTGTTGCTACGGCAACCACACCCCAAGCACTGTAGGTTAATGGTGGGAAATTATAGTTTGCTGCTTGCAACTAACACACAGAGTGAGTGCTGAATCAACTTTCAGCTTTCTGTAGTGCTAGAAAGACACAGGCAATTCCCACAGTACAGTTTTTGGACACCACAAGGACGTTCCCGCTAATCCCAAGAAACGAAATAATAAGTGCAATCCCAAGGCTTTCACTTATTTATTTGTTTTTAGAAATGTTACATTAGAATTACTCATACTGAGAACTTGAGTTAAAGTAACATTCAAAAATCTGTAGCTTCAGACTACACTGTGCATACATTTACAATAAGATTTTGCTTTTGCGGTTGAAAACTGTAGCAGTAATCATATAAACCTCAACCTGATGCTGGCACACTTTTTACTCCACAAATGAGGTAGAACCTAGTCAGGCACTGGGAGTCTGATTTTCTTTTTCTCCAGAAAGAGCCTGTAGCCGTTCCCCCCTGCCTCCATCTTTATGCTAAGCTAAGCTAAGCTAAGCTATCTGCTTCCTGACGCTACCATCATCATAATTATCATGCAGATCTGACAGAGCGAATGCACTTTTCATCTGATGCTTTCAAAAAATAATAAGCAGAAATCATAAAATGTCAAATTATTCTTACCCTTGATTGATAATATTTCTTGTTGCCATCATAATACATTCAGAGGAAATGTTTGTGTCCTCCGCCTTCTTGGCAGCACATCACCCCATATTCTGTGAGACCATAGTGCAGGTCTCCATGAATATTATACCAAAGTGATATAATAAATTATTAATGTTTAAGTTTCAAATTTTCCCCAAAGTTTATTTCTGTTCTGTTTTATATTCAATCATATTTAAAATTCTATGTAGCTGATGTTAACAATACAACAACACTGACATGTTATGTGACAAACACTAAACTAAGTTGTTGAAACAAACTTGTTGGTATTAGTAAGCACTGATTTAACTGAGAAATATAAATCGATCTATCTATAAGTATATTTAATTAATAATCAATTACTGTTTATATATACCACCCTCTGTTAAAGTTGTATCAGATTCAGATTTCTTTATTTGTCACATGCATACAGTCATCAGATCATGTATTTATGTATGTTATTGACCTCATGACCTTATGTAACATTTAATCTTAATGCACAAAGTTGCATTCACTCCTAATGCATTTCATTAATAATGCAACTGCATTAATGTGTAAAATCCCCCAACGTGGTTTTCTGGGTGGATTTCTGCCCCATAAACTGTAAAAACACTGAAGGAATAATTATGGTGCTTCAAGAGAAGCTTATTGTTCGATTCCAATGACAAAGCAAATCTCACAGCTGTAACTTCCTACTAAGCTTCATTATGAACAGACAAAACCTGCACATGGCATCTGCCTGGCACACTTTATTTCTTGGTAGCTATAGCATGGATGAGGAACCATCCTGGCAACTCCCAAAGCAGAAGCTCAAGCAGTAAGTGATGAAGCGCTGTCATTTTCACTGCTCCCCTTAGAGAGGAAGGGAGGAGGAGGAGGAGGAGGATTAAGGGAGAAAGAATCCAAACAAGTGACAGGTCTGAGAGTAAAGACATATCTCTCTACATACACTGTCTGTGTGTCTCATGTGGTAATTAATAATTAGCAACCAGAAATATTTATGAACTCTTTGTCCTTGGCACCCGAATGTCTTTTTATTCCCTTTTCCCAAAAAGCTTTCAAACCTTTTACCTTACTGATAAACTTTAGGTGTTATTGGCTTGAGGAGTCTTAATGCAGAAATACGGAAACAATGAGAGCTCGTCAGATGCCCCTTCTCTCCCCCATCCTCTTTCACCAGCATTCTCATCTGGCAGCCCGTGGCCGGACAGGGTGGGACTTTGGTTCCCATGGTGGTGATAACAGAGCAGATGGTGAGGTTGCCCGCACGAGCACCGCTGTCGCTGTGAGACGCGTTCAGTCCAGCTGACCTGTATGGTAGGGACCTGCACCAGGCAGCTGCTCGTCACTAGAAGCTGCGCGCTGCAGCGTTTCGCTTTGGATCCGCGCGCCTCCAACAATACACCCAAGTGGTGTTTTCCATAGATGAGAATAATTCTTGTTAGAAGAGCTTATGATTTATGTAGTCCTGCACCCTTCGCGCATCGCATCATCTAGGACCTGCGGATACTGCATGGGTCAGAGAGAGCAGCCTGCAGCAGTCTCGCGTACGGAGGATCCAGCGCTTCATAGGTGAGAGCGACGTGTTTGTTTTATGCATGTCCTGAGATTTCTATACACAAATAATATCAAGTCTATGTCTTGTAAAATAAACCTCTCACTCAGTACAAAGGGGCAACGCTATCCGTTTGGTCCGGAATCATCAACTCGTAAAGATGAAGTCAGCATTTGTTTGTCTTAAGAAATGTACTGATCAACAAAAATGAAAGGAAACAATAACGCGTTCTCTCTCCGTGCTCCTCGTGTTACTGCCACAAAGTGGGAAAACACGGCGTTTATTGCATTTCTATTTCACTTTATACTTATCAATGTCTGTTTTAGTCTAATCAAAATGTATCCTCAGTAGTAGATAGATGGATAGATATTCTGCAGTCAGTACACAGTATATGATTATTAAGTCTAGATTCATAACTGAACTGAGAAATGGAAAGAAATAAAAAATGAAGTGAAAATGTGCATGCATATTACCCTTTGTGAGTTGCGAGGCTCTAGCGCATTATTAAACTAGTAGTCAGCCCTGACATTTCACTGCACAGGGACTCTAGGTTCAACTAACAATGTGGAATAACATTTTCACAAACTGCAGTATCACCTGCCAGTGCAGAATGCAGCTACTACGGGCTCATGTGCTCGATTTAGCCTATTTGAAAGAGTCACAAAGAACACAGAGAAGAAAAACCATTTATTCTTCCTTGGGTTTGTGATTGGACAGTTTTCTAGAAGAAGTTCATAAAGCAGGAGGATGTCTGCACTGATGTCCCAGCGGCGTCCCATCAGTGTACAAACTCACATTAACACACCATGTTAGTGAAGGTGCTATATACAACTGATCCAGATATAAACATAGAGCCAATGATAATGAGAGTTTAGGAGGCTGTGGCACCTTCCCCCAATCTTCACAATTCACAGTGACGTTATCTCCTAGTGTGAGTGTGAGGGTGTGAGCACATGCCAAAACAAAGACACATCTTGGTGTGTCTCTGTGTGTTTGGACAGGAGCCATTGTGAGTCATAGGGTATAACTCTGCAGCATGTGCTGGTCCTGGGGTTCCCACAGCAGTGGTGGGGGAACAGGAGTGCAACAGCTTGACCTTCTCCCTCTGTGAGAAGGATCTGTAGGGAAACATGATGGGTCACTGAAAGGTTAAGGATACTATGACTGAGTCAGCTGTTTTGTCATCATATGCTTTATTCAGCAATAAACTTACGATGAGTTTGTTTTTTCATTATTGTTATTATATGAAATAATATAAATAAAAAAGTTATTGTTTTATATAATATACTATAATTATATGCAATCACACATATTAACAGTGCATATTGTTTTGAAATAAAAAACTATAGGACTAATATTTTAAACTGGTGTGTTAAAATGTGCAGGTCTAATAGAAAAAAAACATAGGTTAATGAAAAACAGCATTATATTTTGGTTTACAGGTTAAATTGAACTGGGTCTCTCGTTGCATTTGCATTGGTTCAAACAGGGATTCCCTTGAGATTAAACACTTGGGCAGTGTCAGTATGATTGATCGATGCTCTAATGACAACATATTGGCTTCTCACCGACTCTGCAGTCAGGAGAGCTGAAGTGAGTGGGAGGATGACAGCAAAAAGGGAAGAAAAAAAATGAAAGCCAGAAAAGAAAAACTGTGTCGCGATCTATCTCAGGTCCACAGGGAAATAAAGTAACGATATAGGACTGCAGCATTTAGTTGTCACACTGCAACTTTTAAATCTTAATGAAGTGTGGAAGTACGCAGCATGCAAAGTTTCTGCATAGTAGATTTTTTCTATTCACGTCTGCAGTTCCGTCCTTTGGCCGTCCAAATGAAGCAGGACTCGATACCTTCTTCGCGTTGTCTCTGAGTGGACACGCATTCCTGTCCTTCTCAGCTCTACACCTCTACCATCAGCAGCTGCACCAAAGCCCTGTGTGATGTGAAGTGAGACACTTGCATACTAATGGTGCAGGAATAGGATGTCTCTCAGACAGGCCAGCGCAGTGAGGACATGAAGAAAACATCAGGCAGCAGTGCTAAACTTTTCAACAGCACATAAGCATTGAAACTGTCCGTCTTGAAAAACATATTACTTAACAGAATATTTGTGGAAATATATGTTTATATATCTATCTATATATAGATATACTGTATATATATATATTATATATAGTTGTATGCTAAAGTAGGGAAGAGTCAGACATTTGAGCATATGTGCTCACCAGGTTGTGTTTGCTGGTTATGGGGTGATGCCATTTTTGCACATGTTTTATATGATTTTCTTATATGTTTTTTTGCCTTCACTTTCTTGTGCGAGTGCCAGTTCTCACTGACATATTGCTTTGGCCGCCTGATGGCACTAATAACTGTCTTCTTGTGTCTTCTTATTTGGTTATGAAACCGACATGCTGGTGGCATAGCTGTTGCTATGGCGATGGCATGTCTGTGAGCCTGTTGTGCGGCTGCTGATTCAGAGACACTGCTTACATTTTTCCCTCAGTGAAAAGGGCCTCAGACTTAAAGGGGGAAAGCATTGGCTGTTATGTTAAAAATGATCAGAATCAGAAATGCTTTATTAATCCCTGAGGAAATTATGAAATGATGCAGTGTGCTATCATGTGAGCTTCCTTCTGGCTGCACCAGTAGCATTTGGTGGAGTGTAGTATTCATTGCATTTAAATGTGTACAAGATATAAAATCTAATTACTGGAAATTAACTAGGCTGAAAGAGTTAGCTTGAAATATGCATATAGCAGCTTATCTTTTATTTCTTTGATTGAAGCAATTACAATTCTTACAAAGAGTAACTAAATAAAAATGCTCCTGATTGATGGTCTTTTTACCTTTAGGGATGCCTGATTATGGTCATTGTTCCTGTATTGCTCACAGATCCCGTCCAGTCTTATAAATGCATTTATGAGACTCTAGTATGAAGCAGACAAAGCTCATTATAGCTCACAATTACATCTTTCTGTGTTGCTACCTCAGGGTCACTCCTCCTCTGGAGGTTTATGGGAAGCCAGTAGAAATACTGGCCAAAGTGCATTTGTAGATGGGTGTGTTTTATATGTATAATGTGTACTCAGATTAAAACCTCATAAGGATTGGGTGAGCAAAGACACTAAATCCCCCCTGCTGGAGGCTTCAGTTCAGACAGTCAGCTGGATAATACCAAGCTGTTGAGGGATTTTTCTGCCTTCTTCCACTCATCTGTTTGTGTACGCTTGTCACAGTGGGTGAGTCAAGTAAGAGTGGAAAAACTAAATGTGCTTTTTGTGATTGTGTAGGTATGTGTGCAGTATAGACACAAATGTTTTAATGTTTTGTTGTGTTTTTATATCAAATTATTATTATATTACTGCACTGTGCTGTTTTAGAAAAGAGATTGTCAATAGGTTTTTAGTATACAGGTGCTGGCTCAGCAACATATTAAATTAATTAATTCATAATAATCATTTTTGGGGTTGTTCTATCAAATTGATTCTGTATAACACTCACCCTCTGAGATATGATGCTGTAATCCTGGTCTCCCATCCTCCAACAACACCCATACACTGAATTTACAATTTTCTAGAAGTGACGGAAGGGGTTTATAGTTAAAGTTCATGTAGTTGTTTTGCTGTAAAACTTTTATATTGAGTTTTACTAAATTAGTAAAATAAAAATAGCTTTTAAGTACAGTGCTCCAAGGCAACCACTGCAGTGAATCTGTGGCTAACAATAGTATGTGTGGGTTTACTGGGCAACTTGTGAGTATTAATCTGTGTACTGCAGTGATTATGAAGCAGACCATCAGTGAAAAAGAGCATATGTGCTCAGCAGAACTGCCTTGGGTCAATAAGGTCAACACGTACACACGTTGAGAGGAAGGTGGGAGCGGATGCAGAACCCTATAGTGCAGCCAGGCTGCCAGAAACCTGATGGCAGGTGTCTGAGTTTTATGGCCTCAGCATGAAAGCTGCGATTACTCCACCTGTCTCCTCCAATTTAATATTCGAGCAATGTAACTCATGGAGGAAAAGAGAGAGGACATATCATCGAACTAAATATTTCTCAATATATCCCTACACAAGTAGTTTAATTAGAATACATATGATTGGAATATATGTGACACTGAATGATGCATTATTAAAAATACAGTGAAGAGCCTCGTGGTTAGCAGTTATGCCCAGTCAGGATCTATGAATAGAGCCGGGAAAAGGTGCAGGTCACTGCTGTCACATTTCAGTCATACCAGGGGAATCAGTTAGCGCAGTCGTGAGCGTGTCGAGTGTGACCGGGTCATTGCAGACAGCAGGCACCAAATGTGTTCTGACTCTGCGACAAATGCTTAAAATGCTCCTCTGACACATATCTGATCCACGTAATTTTGGCAAACATTTGATGTATTTTCACGTGGTATATTGTTCTAGTTTGCATTTGTTGAGCTGCTTTTATATTATTCTCCATGCAAATGTGGAGGAAAAACAGGTGTCAGCTCATTGTAGGGCATCAGCACAAATGACAAAAGAAAAAACACTTGAGCTGTATTATGTAAGGGGAACTTGTCAGTTTTGTTGTGATACACAATACACCGGATGCTCAACTTCAGTTTATTTATCAGAGGATAAATATGGTTTCTATGGGTGTGAGTCAGCCTAGAAGCTGACACTGTGGCCTATAGTTTGAGCGAGAGAAAGCAGAGTAATATGAACTTTCACAGAAGATATTTGTCACTTTCTGACAGTTTCTCCAAAACAACAAAACAACCTCATCCTTATATTTTCTGTTTTGAAGTGTTTGATCTAACTTGGATGAGTTCTGTGTAGTTATGACCCAGCCGTAAAACTTGCTCTTATAAATGGAAGACTCAACCCACATTTTTATGACTATATCCCATGGGCCTATATTATAAGTCGTCAGTGATTAACAGTGAAGAGTAGACACTCCCTGTATATTAAGCCTGTTGTGTAATGGGCTCACAGCCATAGTTGCTGGCTGTGCCCACCCCACACACTTGTTCACTGATACCAAGCTGGTACGCAGATAATCTAGCCAGCCCAGAGAGGAAAGCATGTTGGTAATCTCCGAGGAGATGGATACACAACACATCAGTGAAGCAGAGCTAATATTAACCCCATTTTCTTCGATAGAACATGGCAGTTCATACCGTACCAACATTTTGCATTCCCGTCTCTCCTATTTCGTATGTGAGACAAATCATTTAAAACATGGAACAACAAGATCATACATATGTTGAGTAAATTCTTGGGAATTTGCTGCTACTTGCTGTAGCAGGTTATTGTCTTCACGTGTCTCATTAAACAGTTTAACAAAGAGAATGAGCAGGGAAATGAGATTGTTTAGTAGTGTTCGAGGCAGGCATAGTCTCACCCAATTTAGTTTCAAGATACAGACAACTCAGAGTTATTCTTATTTTCGAACTGTGTCTGGCTGTGTAAGAGCTCATTAAAAGGCAGGAATGAGTCTCTACACAATAGCAGACCAACAAGACAAATTTGACAGATTCATTCTGCCCTGTTAGACACGTCAACTCAGTCTCCTAAATATGTGTGGGTGAAAATCTGCTACTGGCCTTGTTTGTGACCCTCTGCGAAGTATAACTATCACTTCTTCTGTTAAACCTTTTTACAGTTTCACTCCTACACCATGTCCTTTGGTGCTTTTTTTCAAACAAATAACCAGATCATTTGTTACCAGTGCACACACTAATACTTGCATTGTTCTCTGCTTTTTTTCTTTTAGGTTTTATCCTCACAGTGTGGAAGCACGGTGTAGAGGTGAAGTTTGCTTCTTTGGGCCTGCCTCTTTGCATATATTTTCCTTTGGATTAGAATTCACTACTCTTCAAAGGACCTAAAGCAGCTAGATAGTAACAAAGGAGACAAATGCTCATGGGCCTTCCCTTAACACCACTCTCCTGAACACTGCCTCTCATCTAAGCTTTGTGTGAGCATAGAGAGAGGAGACAACATGGCGCTCAGCTCAAAGCCTTGGCCTCGTTTAATCTGGCTGTGTGTGGGATTGCTTCTTTACTGTCTGTCACCCATACATGGCAAAGTATGTCCGCATTTGTGTGTATGTGAAATCCGTCCTTGGTTCACCCCTCAGTCAACCTACAAGGAGGCAACTACAGTGGACTGTAATGACCTGAGGCTCACACACATCCCTACCAACCTCTCAACCGATACCCAGGTTTTACTGCTCCAAAGTAATGCCATCTCACACACCAATGGAGAACTGGAGATGTTGTTCAACTTGACAGAGTTGGACCTGTCCCAGAACAACTTCAGCACTGTGGAAGCAGTGCGCCTTAGAAGCATGAACCACCTGACCACTTTACATCTAGAGGAGAACCAGATCAGTCAGCTGCCAGACCACTGTCTGGGAAACCTCTCTAACCTCCAAGAACTCTACATCAACCACAACCAGATAAGCTCCATCTCTCCTCGGGCATTTGCAGGCCTGCGCAGCTTGCTCAGATTGCATCTTAACTCTAACAGGCTCCATGTTATAGACAGCCGCTGGTTTGAGGAAACACCGAACCTTGAGATCCTCATGATCGGGGAGAATCCCGTCATTGGTCTCCTCGACATGAATTTTAAACCTCTACAAAGCCTGAGGAGTCTGGTACTTGCTGGCATGGATCTCACTGATGTTCCAGCAAATGCATTTGTAGGTCTGGATAACCTAGAAAGCATTTCTTTCTATGACAACAAATTAGTTCGAATCCCTCAACCAGCCCTTCAGAAAGTTCCCAATCTGAAGTTTTTGGATTTAAACAAAAATCCCGTTCACAAAATCCAGGAAGGTGACTTCAGGAACATGCTACGTCTAAAGGAGCTGGGCATCAACAGTATGATGGAATTAGTGTCTATCGACAGATATGCTCTGGACAACCTACCAGAACTAACAAAGTTAGAGGCCACAAACAACCCTAAGTTGTCCTATGTCCACAGGTTGGCCTTTAGGGACATGCCCTCCCTGGAGAGCCTGATGCTCAACAATAATGCCCTAACTGCCCTTTACCAGCAAACTGTGGTGCTGTTGCCTAATCTGCGGGAAATCAGTCTGCACAGCAACCCCTTGCGCTGTGATTGTGTCATTCAGTGGATGAGTTCTAACAGGACCACAGTGCGCTTCATGGAGCCCCTGGCCATGCTGTGCAGTTCCCCAGAAGATCTCAGGGGCCAGACGGTTCGAGAGCTGAGGCTTCTGGAGCCACCTGAGCAGTGCCTTCCCCTCATATCCCATGACACCTTTCCCAGCCACTTGAACCTTGATCTGGGCATGAGTGTTAGTCTGGACTGCAGGGCCATGGCTGAGCCAGAGCCTGAGATCTATTGGGTGACACCTCTTGGGAACAAAATCTCTATAGACACTGTGTCAGAGCGGTATCACTTGAGCAGTGAGGGGACCTTGCGACTGTCTCATGTGCAGGTGGAAGATTCTGGTCATTACACTTGTGTGGCCCAGAACACAGAGGGGACCGACACACGAGTTGCCACTATCCGCATAAATGGAACTCTGCTCGACAGTGCCCAGGTGATGAAAATCTATGTCAAGCAGACCGAGTCCCACTCCATTCTGGTCTCTTGGAAAGTGAACTCCAACGTCATGTCCTCCAATCTGAAGTGGGCCTCGGCTACCATGAAAATTGACAACCCACACATAACGTACACAGCTCGTGTCCCTGTAGACGTTCATGAGTACAACCTCACCCACCTTCAGCCAGCCACTGAGTACGAGGTATGTCTCACAGTCTCCAACATTCACCTGCAGACGCACAAGTCTTGTGTTAATGTGACAACACGTAGTGCCACCTTTGCCCTAGACCTGTCAGACCAGCACCCAAGCGCAGCGGTGCTAGCTGTCATGGCGACCATGCTGGCCTTTCTCAGTTTGGCCACTGTGGGAATCTACATGGCTCGCAGATGGAAGAGAAAAAACTACCACCACTCTCTGAAGAAATACATGCTGAAGACATCCTCCATCCCCCTTAATGAGCTCTACCCCCCTCTCATCAACCTCTGGGAGGCTGACAGTGACAAGGACAAAGATGGCAGCACAGAGGGAAAACACTCTCCAGTTGATACCACACGCAGCTATTACATGTGGTGAAGATTGAGTAAGGAGGCCTGGCTGCCTCTCCAGCAGCACAAAAACACACTTTTGCCATTTTGGTGCAAAAGTTGAATATAGTAGCAAAAGTTTTTGTATTATTAGCTTTGCTAAAAAGCAGCAAAGTGATCAAGGACGGGATTTTTATTAGTATAGCGTATCGCCTTCGTTTGATTCTTTCTATCTCTTGATTGTTTTGGACTTCTCAAGATGGCAGCTGTATTTAGCCTCCAGGTTGTCTTTGTTGGTATGCTCTGTTTCTGTGGTGAATTTTTGACTCACTTTCTTTTGAGTTAATATTCTAGCAGCAGGGGCCAATGGTCATCCTACAGCATTATTAAGTAGAGATCAGTGTTTCTTTCTCTGTTTTGTAAAACAGGTCATCTGTACACTGATAGATAATGGAGTTTGTATTAACTTCAGTTATAAGCTGACAGTGGGGTTTAGACTTGTTAAACTGTCTACTGAATGTTAGCAATTGTGCAGTAATCAGTAATGTTGTATCAACTATAAATTTGAACTAATTTTTATTGCAAGAGAATAGGGTTTTAGTTTGCTAGTAAGTGTGATGTTAATGCTAGAAATACAAAATATTATAAATATTTTCTTTTTTTTTTACTAAAGTGAACTAGAAACCTTCAGGCTCTTTTCTCATTTACTCACTTATTTTGCTAGATTTTATTTGCCAGTTAGTTATTATTTCCATGTGTAATATGCATTCTTATGAAGTCAAAATAAATAATTTTGAGTTTTTTTGCAGACATATGGTCTTTTTTCAATTTTTGAGTTTAGTTTAGAGTTTGGGCAGACACTCTCACTTCCTGGTGAAACATGCTGTTCGCTTCGTGTGGATCCTCAATCTTATGCATAAATTATCCTTCTCAGTTAAAATCACCTTTATACTGTCTCATAACTTATTTTGTATACTCGCACTTTTGACAGTCAAGACAGACACGCATTTAGGTATGTGCTGCCCTCTTGTGGATTATGTTCACTACAACTATATTTTGAGCCAGTGACTAACCTATTGGAAGTTAACAACTGTCTTTGTATCTTCTATACATAAACAATTTAATGTAACATGTTTGAGGCAATGAGGACAAAGTCCTCTTTGTGGTGAGTTTTGTTTATTATAGCAATTTATAAAATTTAATCCATTCAAGCTAGAAAATGAAACAAAGTACATATAAAGATCTAACAGGTAAACAAAAATATTGATATAAAAATAGCCAGAAAAGTATCTGATTCACATTATATGTTCATGATTTTAATAGGCTCCAGCACCCCCCGCGACCCAACTGTTTATAAGCGGAAGATAATGGATGGATGGATGGTTTTATTCTACCATAGGAGCAGGTGTTACTGTTGCTCTGAAGAAGCACAGCGAAAACCAAGATTAGAGGCTGAGCTGTCTGGAGTATTCTGGCTTCGTGCAGCGCAGCGGTATCTGTAACAGTAGGACTAGAGGAAACAGGAAATAAGAGAAAATCATTTTTTGGTAATAAACAATGGAAACTAGTCTGTGACAGTATTAAAAAACAAACTACAACTCACACAGTGACCACCACTGTATTTCTAATTCCCTTCTGCTCACATGGCTTATTAATATGAATAAATCAGACCTCTGTGATTTTGGACATTTCCTGCACACAATTAGTCACATTCCCAATGTGAAACAATGCTGATGGAACACAAACTAGAATAGCCACCAGTGGGCAGAGAAAATGCTTCAGTCTCATATTCTGTGCCAGAAAGAAAAGGCAAAATAGCAGGGAAGCTCTAATTTATTTTTGCAGTTAAACAGGTAGAGAGTAAAAGAGAGCTCCCTCAGTCCCTTCAGAAATATTGATGCCAAAGACCCCACTGCCCAGGAAATCTAGCCAATAAATAAGCCATTTTATGGGTTGCAATATGTCTTTTGACAATATCAAGCTAACCTGATAATTGAACTGTAAAGAACAAGAGGCATAAAAATGCTTAAGTGCTTGTTTACTCTACCTTGTGGCACATGTACGAGCCTCCCTTCTTCACCTTGTCTGTGCCTGAAAGAGGACCTTTCTGAAAGAGAGAACAATAAAGAGGAATCGAGCTGAAAAATAACGAAAAAAAACCCAACTCTTAGCTTAGAGGTAATGTGTTCTTACAGGGTTGTGTTTTGGTTCTGTGGTGTGATGCACAGTCCACCAGTCTGAGGTCCATTCCCACGCATTCCCCACCATGTCATACAAACCAAAGCCATTGGCAGGAAAAGACATCGCCTTCAGGATGGGAAAGAAAAAAGTCACATCAGGTTAAAAACACAGCCTGGAAGATATGCACACCCAATCAGTCTGCACTGCATATTTTACGTTTGTGCACATGATTTGACAAACAAACTCACAAATATAGAGCATTTTTTGTTTTACTGGGGCCTTCAGACTTTTTTTTTTTACTGATTATTAATAATAAAACAAAACAATTTTCTGGCCTCCAACTGACAGAGAAACACAAAACATTATAGTGATTATATTGTGCATGTTGCATTCCCTCTTTACTAACTTAGAGTACACATCATTTATGAATAAAATGGATTAATGTTGTGTAATGGTTATTCATTTGCTCAACAGAAACTATGAGTAAATCTGTTTAGTGTTATGACAGTGGCCAACGAGCACTGCCATTCCTCCTCCTCGCTGACCTGAAATATGTCCTAACCACATCCCAATTATTGGTTTCTCCTTATTTTCTCTTTCTGACTTACAGGGGAGGTTTTGATGTATCCATCCTCCCCGGAGTTGTGGTTAGGGAAATCCCCTTGCCAGAGGTTGGCATAGTGTTGTCCTTTTGGGTTCAACTTGTTTCCCCAGGGGTAAAGTCTACATGCAGCAGTAGACACACAGAGTATACCAAGAAGTTAATTTGGGACATACTTTATGTGGAACATGTGCACTAGCACTGTTTTTAGTGATCAAACCTGTCTTTAAGGCCACCCCTGCAGGCATATTCCCATTCTGCCTCAGTGGGAAGTCTCTTGTTGGCCCAGGAACAAAAGGAAACAGCATCGGCCCAGGACACGTGTAGGACCGGATGGTCCTGTCTATGAAAACGGGCAATTAAAAAGTTAATTACGGAGTTCCTCTTGGGCTTATTAATGTTTGTCTTAAATAAATCAAACAAATACAACACATGTTTACTTCTATGCTGATAGTCACAGAGTAATAAAATATTTATTTTTGAAAGCATTGTGTGACTTTTAATATTTGAAGAAGAGAACATTTCTACCTGTCCGTGACACTGGAGTCTGGACCTTCAGGGTGCCTCCAGTGGGCGCCTTTGACTGGAAGCCACCAGGGGGCAGCAGCCACCTCATAAAAAAAGTGATTGCAATGACCAATATATTGGCTCATAAGCGTCATCTTAGCTCTCCCCCACAGTTCCATTTACAAACAGTCTTTGGTGTGCTGCAGTGGTACTAATGGTTTATCAAATTGCTGGACACAGAGAACCTTTGCTGCCACACGACCAGGCTGCACATGACAGCTGAGATGAAGCAGGTAAAACATGCTGTCAGGTTTTCATCTGTGTGAGGCTTGTTGTGCTCAGACTGCTTGCTGCTAATTACTAATAAGGCATGAAGACTATATTAAAGCATACTCTCAACACACAAACTTCTTTCAAATTTCTGTCACACATGAAAAACTGGATCTCTGGATTTACTTCTCTATGTACATGTAATTAGCAGGGAACATATGAAATTGTTAACTTAGGAATATTTACTTTGTTAGATAAATACTTCATTATAACTTAGCACTCATTTTGACTCTGCCCACATCAGTGCAGTGGAAAAATTGAGTCTCTGTTATATTCTTGTTTTCATACATTAAGCTACATTTAAACACAGTACAACCAACTAGAATTTAAATCTCTAAGATCAGTGATAACATTTTCAAAGGCAAAATATCTATCTATCTAAACAGACAGAAAAATCTCTTAAGTAGAAAAATGTGTCCAAGTCAAAAAACAATGTGTGTGAACTTCTCCCCATGGTCCAGACTGCTATGAGTTTCCATGGCAACCCCAAAGAGTGAGTATCCATCTGTGAACGATTACTTGGTTGCGTGTACTGTGTGTGTGCGTGTGAGACTGTGTCCTAATTTGGCTGTTTCTGTTGTGAAGATGCAGAAAAAGAAAAACTAACAAGGTTCTGTATGTCGTGTTTTTCTACAGTACAGCTACTTCATCCATGATGATGAGAAAAGGGGATCACACGGGTTAAGTCAACTTTTGAACACTCATACTTACTGCTTGGGTGATTTGGCTTTTGACTGTCTCACTCAAAAGTCCCTCAAATACAAACGAGTCTCCAATGTTCTCGGCCTAAAAGCGCAGAGATTAAGAGGCTGTGAGCAAAGGTGAAGACAATCACGTCAACAATGATAATCTACATAATAAAACATTCGCTGATAAATGTGTGAGTGCACACATCCCGTACCTCAGTAACATATCCTGTGGCATCGACAAAGCCCTGGAACTGCCTGTTAGTGACCTCCTGAATGTCCATGTAGAAGGAGTCCACGTGCACCAGCCTCTGAGGGCCCTCTCCATCTGGAGGGATGCCTGGGTTATCTGTTCCCATCAGGAATTCTCCTCCAGAAATCAGGACCATCTTCAAGTGAGAAATACACCTAATTCATTATGAGTTTTTACGAGCTGTTCTGTGGAACTTTTAGGTCTGAAGAAGAGTCTTTTAAAGACTTTTAAATTTAATCTCATCTCAATGAAAATATAGTTATGAGAGTGGTCTGGGCATCAGGCTGCGTAGTAACTGGGACAGAGGTGGAGTTCAATCCTAGTTCCTAGTTTAATGTGCTCTTTCATAATGGCGCCTGGAGTCACCTAACTGTCATTTAATATTGTCTGAGATTGTTCCGGATAAAGGGAACGTCCACACCCAGAGCTGACTGCAAGGCAGTCAGACTGCTTCGCTGGGACTGGAAAACCCTGTCATGCCATTGGTAGAGTGGAGAGCTTGGCACATGAACGTGAAACACATTGTCTTTCTTCAGTATAAGATGAGATTCATCTTTAAACAATAGCAAATACGTAAACTGAACTAACCTATGTCGACGGCACAAACATCCAGCCTGTCTTTGAACAGAGAGAAGAAGAATGCACTTTATTGATACGTTTCTGCATGTAGTCACCGACACTGAGTGGGTGAAATGACAGCTATGTGGTCAAGTTGGATGGAAACGTGTGCTGGGTTTAGGGAGAATAGCGAGTTTGGGTGAAGAGTGAGAGCTTACAAACTGTGGAATGAAAATCAGTGTCCACACATCCTGACTGTATGACTGAGGATCACTTCCCGTCTCTCGTTTCTTTAGAGCAGCACATCTGCTTCGTGTTCCAGGAGCATACCTGGCTTTGCACCTTCTTGTCCTCTCCCTGAGCTTCCGACGTCCTGTCATTTGCGCCTCTGGAGTACTTGAAGGCTGGGTCGCCGTCCTCCACCTGACCCACTGGCGAAGCGGCTCTCTGGAGGTTTTCACAGCCGCAGCCCGCTGCTCCCTGCGCGGCCGCGGGTTCCTGCTTCGCCTGGCTGGAACTCTCAAGACACCACAACCTGTTTACACCGCCGACAACGAACAACAGCGTAAAACACCGCCACATTGTCGCGAGGCAAGTCCCAGAGAGCGCTCATGCTGTCGATACTTCCGCAAAGTCACGTGGTCCGTCAGCTGGCTGCAGTGCAACGAGCTGTAACCGTTTCCTGCCCGAAGTCTACTTTTCTATGAACCTAGCACAGTTTTTGTAAGTCGTGATTACAGCTCGCACATGTGGCACATAGATGTTGTTTTAATGTGCCTAAAATGCTATATTTTCATTGAAAACAATACGTAGCCCTGTGCTGGTGTATGGCTTTTATTTCCCAAGCAATGTTGCTTGACTGAAATCAGAGCAGCGCAGCGGGAGTGATACCAGATCAGCCTTCCCTGGTGCTAGACCATTGGATGGGGCCGCACGGACATCATTTCCCAGATATCCACGCTACACAGAGGAGAAGTGGCAGCGAGCCAGGCTGCTCAGCCCCGGAGCGCAGCAAAAGGTGCCGGAGCTGTCACAAAACGCGATCGTCGCAGACGCGGAGGCCAGATCGGGAGAGCAGAGCCGCAGTCATGCTGCCGTAGCTGGTCCGGAGGAGACGGAAGATCCGCGGGTTTCCCCACAGCCGAGGTAAAGTTGGCCGCTCAAGTTGTTCACTTCTGCCTCCGAGATGTAGTTCGCTCCGCTGCGGCGGCGAACAACATGCCGACTTCTCCAGACCGAAGCGAAGCGACGCGGCGACAGCACGCTGGACCCCGGCAGGATCAGCATGTCGTGTGATTTCGGGTTAAATGACAGCCTGCTGCCACTGGAAGTGTTCCCCGCAGTTTCATGTGTGATTTGGTAGTGTGCAGGATGTGCAGACAGTTTCATGCTTCGTGTCATGATCATTTCACGTTTGCAGCAGTCCACCCAAAGCCAGCGTCACTAGTTCGTTTCTAAAGCTGACACACAGCCTGGGTGTGTGTGTGTGTGGGGGGGGGCGTGCACAGCAGCGATGCCCTGCTGCAGATGCACGACCTCTCCCGTAGCTACAGATCCTAATCATTAACTGTGCAGCCCTGAACACCGCAGCTTACGGTAACACAGAATTTTCCTGCAACTATGCAAATCCTTCCTGTTAGACACTGGTGTCAGTGTAGTCGCGTCAGGGAACCCTCTGTCTGCACTGTGTGTGTGTGTGTGTGTGCATTGATACTATCACATTTGCCTATGCTTATTATGTAGCACAGCTGAAGCTACAGGTACTTCACATCATTTACACCCCTGTGTTGAGGAAAGAATTGAAAGTGGGGCTGTTTGTGGTGGGAACACCATGCAGGACACAATGCGAGAATGTTTGTCATGGTACTGATTTTTCTGTTTCTCCTGCTGCAGGTGTTCGTTAGAGTGCGCCGAAGATGTCGGATAAGATGTCCAGCTTCCTGCACATTGGGGACATCTGCTCCCTGTATGCGGAGGGTTCCACCAATGGTTTCATCAGCACGCTGGGGTATGTCCGTCATACTGGCAGATCATTGTGTGTTTGGCACACTTCACACAGTATTTGGATGGAAGGAAATCACACTAGTAGTGGTGACTATTAACCATTTTGTTGCACTTACAAAGAGCTTGTTCCTTTCACAATTTGTAGCATCTATTTGCATGTGTCACAGGCACCAGTCCCCATGGGTGGTGATAGAGTATCGGCTTTACTCTTTACCCTTTGTTATACATCAAACTCTTCAGCTACTTCCTTACAAAATTTTTGTTTGTTTGGAGCACCTTTCAATAATGTTTAAAGTTTAGGTATACATAATAGGATTACTTTTTACTTTACTTTTATTCGGGGGTACGCTGCATAACTTGGTATCGGTTTATATCGGTATTGGAAATGAAAAGTTAGACTATATCAGACATTGGTAAAAAAGCCAATATCAAACATCCCTAGTTGGTGGCAAAATGGGATGACTTAATAAAAGATTAACGGATGTCATCTTCTCACCGCTGATATTGCAGGGGGAAAAGGAAGTTTAGGGGCAGCATACATAGTTACTGATGGAGCGTTTGTGAGAGTGTGACAGTGTGAGTGAGAGAAACAAACACTGACATTGTGCCGTGTACAGAGCTAAGACTCTTTATTTATTAGACACTAATCCACCCTCAGAGTCACAGCAATCTTGTGGTGTTTTTTCCTTCAATAATATTTGGAACATAACAACAACCCAGAAGCTGCCAGAAGTGCAGTGAAGTGCTTGTGCACTCTCCACACATGCAACGCTTCAGAGCGACTGCATTTACTCAGTCTTCTCATTGTATGTTTTGAATATATATACAGGGCAATTCGTTTTTGTTAGAAACCACCACGTTTAATATGTTGTCTAGTGTCTGTATTGGTATCAGTGCCCCCCCTTAACACTCACAAAAGGAGCGAAGACGATGGCACTTTCAGACAGCATTGCAAACCTCTCCTTTAACTCAGTTCTGGCACTTCCCACATACATGCGCATGTCTTGAAACTGTCATGACAGTTTTGGCCTGGTGCCATCTTCTCCACGCACAGTAACCAACTGAGCTGCATTCTTCCGATCATCCTCCTTCAGAAGCACAAACCTAAAAGAGGAAAACAATCTCTTTGACCATTAACTTCTCCAAGCTTCTGTTTCATAACTATGGTGAGGGATCTGTGAGCAAATAAAAGGTCAAAAGGGCTAAAAAATAATGCTTTGTACAGTCATCCCACAGCAGTACATGTTATGCTTTTAAGATGCGTAACCATTCAGATGTGTAGCTAAACTGGGAGGAATTACTCGGTTATGGTCACCGTCGACGCATGCAGATGACCACACACATACAGTATATGCTGTAGATTTTCTTCTTCCTGGATATTTTATGTCTGCAGTCCTGTTTCTTGCAAAGTACTGACTGGAGGAGTAGACAGGTCTGTTTGGACAACTGAAGACATACTCAGGGGGGAAAAGGGCCTAAAATGGATGTGGGATTTGGCTGGTGTCCAGACAAGTGTTATTCTAACCCAGTAGAAGCTAAATTTGTCATCAGAAATTCCAGCCTGCCCACAGGTCATTTAACCTCAAATTATTTCCCTTATTGTGTACACAGGGAGAGTAAACACACTGCAACTGTGTGAGATCTCTCAATGAGACTGTGAATTTGAATTGGAGTTTTTGAACAAGAAGAATGTTTTGTCATTTTCCTCAACACACACCCAAACCAACTCCAGCACAAAGGCATTACAGACACGCAGTGGCATACATAGCATACATACTGGAATAATCTCAATCTCAGTAAGTACAATGCTATGAAATGACCCTTTAAATTCTGCTGATTGGTTGAAAAATTTCATCAACACATAAATGAATACCAAATAAATAATCAAGTAATCATGTAGGAATTAATTCAGGAAAATCTGCCAGACTCTACAGTGCTGTGAAAAGTATTTGCCCCCTTTCAGTTTTTTTTGTATATTTGTGACAGATAAATTATAGTACACAAAGATAACTAAAGTGAATTTAAAAATTCTCCAAACCCTACGTGAAAATGTAATTACAATAATACATGATGGTGGTGGTGGTGTGATGGTCTGGGGCTGCTTTGCAGCTTCAGGACCTGGACGACTTGTTGTAGATGATGGAACCATGAATCCTGTGCCAGAAAAAATGCAAATGCTTGATTACATTTATTGCAAGGCAGGTTTTGTTTTTTTTGTGTAATAAAACAGTGACAAATGTGGAAACAAATATTGAGGGAAGTTATATTTTCAGAAGACCATATTTCTTCTTTTTTATCATTTTTACCTAAACTGTAGATAAGTATGTATGTGGTGGTCAGAATAGATTCAAAAATGTTTTGTTGATGAAATAATTGATTCTTCTCGACCAGTCAGCTCTAAAATAACAAATTATTCTAGAGCTGAAACTGACTGCTGGCAACGTGTGTGTGTGTGTGTGTGTTCGTATTCAACCTGTATGTTACGATTCATATTTTTATGTGTTTCTTTTCACAGCTTGGTGGATGACCGCTGTGTCGTTCAGCCTGATGCAGGGGACCTCAGCAACCCTCCAAAGAAGTTCAGAGGTAAGATGGACAGAGGGTGAACCCTTCTCATCCTCCTGAGGCCTGACATCATTACACTAACTGCTGTCTGTTTATACTGTGGGCTCTGTGAGAGACGCTGCTGAATGTGTTATGCTGTGTTTCTTTGGTGACAGCCACAATATTGCTGCCCACTGCACTTCAAACAGGGCTGCTTTTGACGTGAATGTTAATGGCACGCGTTTGCTTCCATGGATGTGTTTATAGCTGTGCGCTTACTGGCTCACGTTGACTGTGGAGGTAGAGGCAGATGGAGAGAATACAACACACTCGTAAAGGTGCTTTCTAAACAAAAGCCTTGAGATGCCTATTTGGGTGTACTTGCTATTATTAGCTTTCATACAGGAAATAGAGTTTGTTTTCAGGGTAAAGGTTTGCATCTCGAGAGAGAAATGGTGTTACGTGGTACAGTGTTAAAGGGCAGTGAAGTACATATTACAGAGGGAGAAAACAAAGTTGAAATTATGTGGGTTTGGCTTACGCTCTATAGCATATTTCACTGTATATATAAAGTAAAAGGCTCTCAGCTGTGCAGTGACCCATACAGCTCAGCTTTTCATTGAGCCTGTGAGATGCAGGATAGGTGATCTCCCCCTAGAGACAATCGCAGTCATCACGATAAACACAGGGTGCAGACAGTTACGTGCCTGCAGCAACATGAAAGATGAGTCTGTTCTTTTCTTTCGGTGTCACTGTATATGTGTTTCAACAATTGGTGATTCTCTAGATTTGCACAGAAAATTAAAGGTGCAAAAAATGCTAGTGTTTAGCTGTTTATAGTACCACTAATTCACAAATTTAAATCTTTGTGTTTGTTTCTCACTTCTCTAATCATCTCTAAAGTTAGATCTGCTGATGTAGTAGCATTATTACTCGTAGATGAGCCACCAAGGCGGCCTGGTAGCTCAATGGGTTAAGCGTCAGACTGGAATGCAGCAGGTCGCAGGTTCGGATCCCGTCTGACTCATAATCCATCCCCTACCAGGTGTGTCCCTGAGCCAGACACCCAGCGCTAGCTCCCTGTAAGTTGCTTTGGATAAAAGCGTCTGCCAAGCAAACTAAAGTAAAGTAAAGTAAAGATTTATGGTATATCGCTTTGACGGTTTACTGTAACGGACTTGAAAGAAACATTGTAGTTTTGTCTGTCTTTAAGGATTTAAATAGCAGAAAATATAGTTTGAATAATATTATGTGATATATATTTAATGTAATTATTAAATAATATATAAGAGAATAATGTGAAGACACATATATTTTTATTTATTTTGTATGTTTGCTATGTTACTTTACCATAAAATTGTTGTTTTTGTTTGTTCAACAAAACATCTGCAGAGAGAATTGGTATCGTGGCTATATTTTATTGCCTCTTGTAATTATAGCTATAGTTATATAGTATAGGTTTTTGTATATTTTATAGTGTTTTTTAATACGTGTCTTTAACACACCTGGACACATACTGTGAGTGCTGTTATATTTGAGTTGGTAACTCCCTCACTGTGTCATCTGGTCTAGACCTGAAGAGATCTTCTCTCTGTTGAGAGGGCTCTGTATTTGTACTGCAAATCAGAAAAACAAAAAGATAGAACTGTAGGGTAACGTGGAAAAGTAAATACAGTGATGTCATGCACATTGTGCTGTTTAATAGAGATTAACATTTTTTCAGGCAAGGGAAATTCCTTGACTTTACCTGTAACGTCAATTCAGTTATAATAGTACTGAGATAAAACTATCATCAAGGGAGTCTCTGCTACAGTTTTTAACAGAACGGGACGTTTGGAAATTTTAACAATGGCTTTTTAGGACGTTGTTTGCAGCACAAACACTAATCTGTTCCTCCTGAATTGGGAAGCTCTTCGGCTGCTTGAGAGGGACACCACTGAGCAGTGATAATCCTACTAAGTGGACGCTAGAAGTACACAAGGCCAAACTAACCATGTACACGGGGCATTATACCATAGTAGCTGCTGAGGGATGCTTAACATCTCTTCCAAATGTAAACACAGGCCCTCACCACACAACCACACTCTCACTCATGTAGCCTGTAAGCATAAGCTGAAACATCAGGACTCAGTAGTCTTGCTTTGTATAACAACTGGACAGCATTTTAAATACCAGTAAACACCTACGCACACTCAGTCCACTGAGCTACAATCAGTACATCTAAGCCAGTGAATGTACTGTAAGATAGCTTTGTATCACTAAAACAATCTAGATTTTATCCTAAGTCACTCAGTTAATTAATCGTCAAAGTCAAAATGTAGGTGGTGTCAACTCTTTTTGTTGTGTGCAGAAATTCCAGTGCAAATTGAAAGCTGCATTGTTAAGTTTTCCTTTACTGAATCATCAATCACTGTCCTCTGTCAATAGCCTGTTCAGCCTGTTCACATACTAATAAATAGCAAGTACAATGTCTATAGTGAATGAATGATGGAAATTGACCTGATTTTGTTGAGGATTGTATGCATTGTTTGTCAGAAACGCTTACCACACCATAAAGAGTCACAACAGACCTGAACTTGACTGTCAAAATCTTAAAAAATACTAAGATCAGTCCGCGGTGATCATAAATTTGTAAAAATGTTATTATTTTAGGACAAAAAAAGGTTATCTTGCTTTGATTGAAGATTGAAACAAAACTACAACAACAACAAGTGTTTGTGATCAGCTGCCTTCTCTGTGATATATATTGCAGGACCTTGGAGCAAATAGCAGTTTAAGCAAGTAAAATAGAATATCATTGATTTAACAAGTCAACAACACAAGTATAGTAGTCTCTAGGTCCTCAGCTAGACTGTGTACTGTGTTACTCCTGCAATGGCAGATCTGTTACAGAGCTTCAAGCAGGCCTCACCTAATGTCTTTAAATTCTGATGGCTTTTTTGTGACGCGAGTATTTTAAGACATTTCTTTTAGCTTTAAGACTGCATAGCAATAAAATGTAGAGAAGTTGTAGAGACTGTACTAGTTTGGCTCTCAAAAAACCATGACCACAAAATGATGAAATGTGCAGCCATGTATTCTATGACAACAAGACATCTTTTTAAGAGTGGTTGGTTTTCTTATAATATGAGCAACAAACAAGAGCGTCTTGCTCTTTGATAAAACATCCAGAGAAGTAAATCATCTCTGTTGTCTTTGTGGCTCCTCATAATTATTACTGTTGCCAGGGCTACAAGTATCTTCCTCTTAATACCCCTTAAGTTTTATGTGACTGGAGGATTTTTTATTAGCTTTTTGTCAACCAATGAACGTTGAAAGATGTGATGTTAGTGATGTATTTTAGTAATCTTTGGACACTGTGCAAACCGCCATCACTCCAGACATATTTTACGTCATATGAAAATAATTAGTTTTTAATTTGCCCTTTTGTTGGTTCTGTTAAAATGTGGTTTTGCTTGTGAATGTCGTGTCAGGTTCACACTTAACATAAATGTAATGAACAGTAAACTATTTTAGTTTTAACTCTAATGACTCTGACATCTCTGACAATTATGGATCAATGTCCTACCTAGTCATGCATAGGAAATATTCTAGAAATTTAGTACAGTATTCCCATGAGGTGGGACAACCTATGGTAGACAGATGAGACAAAACATTGGTGAAACTTACTATTTACCGTTTTTGTTGGGGGATCAAGTAGTAAAAGGTTGTTTTAAATTCAGACTTGTTGATGAATCATTAAAATAAATCATTTCGGCCTCTGGACTAGTCCCACCACTTTTCCTGTTCGGTGACCCCTTAAGGAATTTCCAGCGCAGACCTCAGCACTACAGAACTGACATGTTTTCTCTCACAGCTGACTATGATTAAGGGCAAACCTTCAATGCGAGCTGACACACAGCAGTCATATTTCATGCTGAGATTCTGTGTTTAGAGTATGATGAAACTGCTATGACACTTTATAGGGCTGCTCAGTTGTAAGACAGGAACTTCCAGTGGATGTTTGTTCATTTTTGTTTGGCTTTTACACTTGCAACCTTGTTTCTAGTTTTAGATTTTCATTTGCTTGCTTGATCATACGTTGGGCTCACATAAACACACGTTTACTCAACTCACAATAGGGCTTGAGTAAATGCCCTACTCCTCTGCTCTCTTACTCTCCGTGCTCGTTTTGTGTTACTTTCACATTCTTTCTCTCTCCTTTTGTCTTCCTCATTTCTCTTTCACTTCCTTTTCTCTTTTCTCTGTATATATCTATATCTGATGCGTGGGCCAAAGGAGGCAACAGGAAGATCTTGGAGATAAAGGCCATTAACGCTGAGAGAGAGAGAGAATGGTCTGTGAAATGGTTAGAGGAATTTCTAAAGGAGAAAGAGGGATGATAGAATGTTGGGGGGGGGCATTAGGGAGTCCCCACCCTCTTCTCTGTCCTTCTGTCATCCCACTCCCGTTCTCTTGGCTGGCCTTATTTGGTCATGTTGTTGCAGCTATAGCAAGAGTAGAGAGAGGGGGAGGAAGGATGGACAGATTGTTCTCTTTTCTTCCTCTTTTCACTTTGAGGTGATAAGAGGTGAAGCCAGAGGAAAGCCAGGGCTCAGGGAGGAGTTGAGGTGCAGACAGAATTTAGCACTTTAGCACGGGAAGAATTGTCAGTAGTAGTAGTTCATCTGTATTGATTGAACTTTTTAGTGAAGAGGAACTGTTCTGGGACAGAAGAGGAACTCTATTATGCTAAAAGCTGTCATGTCCACATGCAAATCGAGGGGCTGTTTTCCCTCTTGGCGGGTTTCTACAGTATCTATGAAAATCAGTAGCACAGTCTCTGAGTCTGAGGACGACTGCATCATCATCATCTCATTGTTGGTGCGGTTACAATCCGCGACTGACCAGAACTTATTACTGCGCCACATAGTAACGGCCACACACACACAAAGGTTGTTGTACACTGTCACTTACCGTCTAACCACAGGATGTAACCATAGACTACTCTGAGTACATCACACACAGCCACACTCACAAACACGTGTTTTCCTGTTCCTCATCATCACCACCTCATCCTGCGGCAGACAAAGCCCTTTGATCTCTATTCAGGATTATTATGAATATGTGTTTGAAGTGTTTGAAGTATATACACATGAAGGGATATAAGCTCATGCGGGAGTTTTTTAGTTTCGAAGTTTTTCATCTGTCCTATAGCAGAGGAGTAACCTGTAGCTGACGTTTTTTATTTTGCTGTACTTTAGATTGTACATCTTGTTTACACATTTTAGTTCATTATTGTCTGTTGGTTTATGCATAGCCGTGTCTGTGACCTGTCTCCCACTCTGTATTGTTATCCAACTGTTTTACTGTGTTATTATTGTGTAGTTTGTGCTTCTGTTTGTCTATTTTGTCGTGTATGTTTTATCTGCTTATATTTATTTGTTTTCCTTCTCTGTGTATGCACCACTTTATATAAATATCTATGTACTCAATCTCTGTATCTATCTCTGCCTCTTTGTCTATTTATTTTCTTTATTTATGTCTTTCTTTGCAGACTGTCTGTTCAGACTTTGTCCTATGAACCGATACTCGGCCCAGAAGCAGTTCTGGAAAGCAGCAAAGCCCGGAGGGAACACAGACACAGTGCTCCTCAATAAGCTCCATGTAAGTGAAGTCATGACATGTTCCCCTCCCTGCAGTCACTTCATGCTAGTTTACTACACACAGACCTGTCATCTACTGAAAGAGAAAGAAAGAGAGCAGTTGCTAGACAATTTATTTCATAAGTTGCAATTGGATAAAGCACAATGCAAAACTATACTGTGAATGTGTAGAAATGTTAATGCTGTGCAACAGTTTCAAATGGATTTGGTTTTCTTTTAGTCCTTTTATAGACATTTCTGAAGCCTTTTACTCTTGCTGGCCTACCAATCTGCCCTCTTCATCTCCTTTCTGCTGTGATACAATACCATTTAAAGCAATCTGCTATCTTACCACACAGTCATAAAATGGAATTGTAGTCTCAGCCACGTTTCCATGGAGATGCAAGCCAGAAATTTTGGTTAAAGCCTCTCTGTTGAACGGTGCATTTTTGGCTAAGAACTTTGCTACTACTGTGTCGCTACAAAGGCTAACCAATCACACGTATTCCTAATGTGCTAATGTGGTATTCATAAAACAAGTCAGCAGGTGTGAGATTCCTATTTTGAAGGCATCTCTCTGATCTGTCTTTTTCTTCCCAGCATGCAGCTGATTTGGAGAAGAAGCAAAATGACTCTGAAAACAAAAAACTACTTGGAACAGTGATCCAGTATGGCAACGTTATCCAGGTTTGTTCTTCTCATACCTCATAGTTTGTTCACCAATGCTAACTGTGAGATATTCTATGTATATTTCATAGTTGCACACACAAATAAATATGTTGCACTTTAACACCAACAATAAAAGATCATTGCTATACTTATTAACATACCTACCAACAATTGATAAGCCATCCACAGATATAGAGAATTATTTTATATGTCTTCCTCACCTTAGGCTCCAACATGTGTAATCCTGTCTGTCTGTGTTCACACAGCTTCTCCACCTGAAGAGCAACAAATACCTGACAGTAAACAAACGTCTGCCTGCATTGTTAGAGAAGAACGCCATGAGGGTGATGCTGGACACTGCTGGAAACGAGGGCTCCTGGTTCTACATCCAGCCCTTCTATAAACTACGCTCCATTGGGGACAGTGTGAGTTATCATGTGGTTGTCTGTGGCAATGATGTCCCGTGGATATACCTCTTATCTCAAATATGTGATGTTTTCTGATGCTTTTCTAACTTTAGAGTACAGTCACTAATTTAAAAGGGCATTAGCAAATTAGTATTGTAGAGATACGACTGCACAATGACGGTGCAGACTTTAAGGACACATCCTAATCCACAATCTGAGGATGCCGTCTATTCACGTCTATCCCTGGATGGCCCTGTGCCAGTACCCAATTGGGACTTACTTGACCACAAAGCTCTTGGCACCAGCCCTTCTTCCCTGCAGCAGGAGAGAGTGGGCTCGTGCCCAAGGACAAAGTGCATCACAGTAGAGACTGGGCTTCTCTTCTAAGCTCCTCTGGAAGTAAAATTGGCACAAGGCCCAAGCAGCAGGTCTTGGACAAAATGAAAATTGATGGTACAAGTTATCTGCTGAGAATAGTTGGCAGACAGTGGTAGGTTCTCTGACCTTTGCCTATAGATGTAAACATAATAATAGTTTATTCAAGGAAGATATGTACACCATTTCTATGCAGTAGACACTGGCTAAATGTGTGAATATTTTCAACAAAATGATATGATTCATTTAGGTTCATTAAATAGAATAACATTTGAATAAAAGTAAATAATACATATAATATAAACTGCGTAACCTGTTGTCCTGTACAGCTCCCATTGTTCTGCTCTGTGTGTGATGATAGGTGGTGATTGGGGACAAAGTAGTCCTGAACCCTGTGAATGCCGGTCAGCCGCTCCACGCGAGCACACACCAGCTCGTGGATAATCCAGGATGCAATGAGGTTTGTCTGAGTTGCTGTCACTCAACTTCACGGCTTAGATGTTTCTGTATACGTCATGTAAATTAGATTCGAACTACATGCCTATTCTCAATCCACTGCACGGTTGTTGCTTTGTCTTCCTCATTCAAAACACTTAGGCTGTAGGCTAAATCTGGCACTGACTTTTGGAAGTCTGTCCTGTTTCTGGATGCTATGTATGCTCGTTACTTAACAACAATACCTTGGTCTTTTTGAGTTGTTTTATCCTGAATCACTGACACTGTAAAAGGGAAATTGTGTATTTTGTTTATGGTAAGAAAAACACATTTCTTACTGGATATGTGACATGGTAGTAATGTAAAAGTAGTAAAGTATAGTGCAGAAAGAGGGAGGTACACAGTTTTCGGTTTTGATTTTGACATGCAGAAGACAATCCTAACATTAAAGTTTGTTTTTGCTGCCCTGCCTGTGATGCCACGTACTGTAACAACTCATATTTACATTTTGTTTGGTTCGACAAGATATCAATCATTAGACATCTTTAGGCATTCGTGTATCTTAAAATACAGACTGACTCTGGAGGATGAAGGAAAAAATCCCTGACCTTTAGTCTGTCTACACTCTTGTTGTTTTTCAGGTGAACTCGGTCAACTGTAACACCAGCTGGAAGATTGTCTTGTTTATGAAATGGAGCGACAATCAGGAGATCATACTAAAAGGGGTTTGTATGACCGCAACACATTTTAGCCAATACAACGCTCACGTATGTATTTCTCAGATAAAGAAGGTCTAACACAGCAAAACTGAAATGATTAATTTAGGAGTTCCATATTGTGTTGAATCTCCTGTCAATGATATGTTTCTTGTGCTGAAGGTGTTATATAACATGCCTGTTAGAGCTGAGAGGGGCGGTTGCTTCCAGTTCAGTATTATCAGTTTACACAATGTCTTTACCAATGACATTGTGTTGGCTATTTGCCTCCTCTATATTAGGTTCTTTAATATTAAAAAATGCACAGAGAGAGAGAGAGATAGTGAATATATTGGACAAAGGAGGCTGATTATGGAGCTGCCAGGCATGAAGAAACAAGGAAGACCTCAGAGGAGGTTCATAAATGTACTGAAGTAGGACATGCAGAGAAGGATGCTAGGTATAGGATGAGATGGACGCAGATGATCTTCAGATGAAATAGTACTATAGCTGTGCTGTAGACATCTATTCTTTTTTAGTTGGAAGGTTAATCTGTATACATTTCACAGTATCAAATGTATCGTTTCTCCAGGGTGATGTGGTGCGGCTATTTCATGCTGAGCAGGAGAAATTCCTCACATGTGATGATCACAGAAAAAAACAATATGTCTTTCTTCGCACTACTGGACGGCAGTCAGCTACCTCAGCAACCAGCAGCAAAGCCCTCTGGGAGATTGAGGTGAGGAAGAATATTATATCTAATATATTAGAGTTGATTCTGCTGGTTGTTGTATGCAGCTGCGGTGAAGTGTAGCTGTTTTAGATATCGGTTTTAATAGATTGTGCACATTTGTATAAGATGCTGCTGTGTGGTCTGGTATCAGGTTGTGCAGCATGATCCATGTCGAGGGGGTGCAGGCTACTGGAACAGCCTGTTCAGGTTCAAACACCTGGCCACGGGACACTATCTGGCTGCAGAGGTGGGTTTACGGCAGACATGGTGTATTACGCAGCCAACATTGATAAAATCAAACATTACACTGTAGCAAACCGAATACATTTACATCAGAATATTTTTCATTAATTTTTATCATATTTTAAGAATCGCTGTTGCTGAATGCTGATTAAGCAGAAATGTTCGCTGTTAATGTTTAGGAAATCTGTTTCAGTAAAACAACTTTTAGGACCTAACAGCTGTAATTTAGATTAAACAATGCTGTTATGTAGCAGTACAGTGCAATGCAGACGATATCTAGACATATTTTTTTTTTTTTTGAAGATAAAAAAAACAATTTCTGGTTTTGCAGATGAATCCAGAATATGAAGAGGAGTGCTTAGAGTCCCGCTCCTCTGTAAGTAAGCAATGCTAAAAGGTGTAGTGGGTATCATTTTTATTAGTGTTGTAGTCAAGACCGCCCAAACCGAGACCAAGACATTACTAAGACCGGAGGGTATCAAAACCAAGACACTGCCGAGACTTTAGGGTACCGAGACCATTACTCGTTAATCAAATTCATGTTATCTTTGTAATTATATTGTACATACTGTATGTTTCTCATTTAAAATCTCCCAGATCCCCTTCCATTTAAAGCCAATCTTTATCGTGTAAACTAACAGCTTCATGTTAATTATCTTATGTCATTTCTGTCTTATAACGGTCACCGTCAATATTCTCTGTAAAGTACTGTGATCTGTGTCGTGAGCGTGACACGTGCGCGCGCACACAGACGGTCAGAGCGCGCGCGTTGATTAATAAGCTGCGTCAAATACCTCCTTGTTCTATCGACTGCAGTCATTAAAATATACACGTGAATACAGTTCCTTTACGGGCCTCCGCCTGGAGAATAATTACTGCTCGAAAAGTTAGAAACTGTCCGACTTTCTTTGAGCGTCAGCAGCAGCCGTTGTTTTTAGTACAAACTGTTAGAGAGACACCTGACGTTAGCATAACAGACGTCAGCTAATTAAAAAGAGCGAGTCTAATGCCATGTTAAATAAAGTTAAGCGGAAATGTAATACCTCATGAAATGACGATTAATACCTTTCAATACTTTTTAATAGCCTTATGTTTTGCTTATGTGATTTACTACCTTTTAATACTTTTTAAACCCTGCGGACTCTTGTATCTGAGCAAACGCTATTGGTTTTATTGTGCTAGCCAGCCTCTGTCGGATAGCACCAGCTCGCAAATGTTCACTGACACTCTTAAATACATTTTCTTCGTCAAATACACGATATTCTTTGTCAGATTTAGGAGTTTTTCCTCATAGTTTGATGACAAGAAATTCAGAGCCATTTAAGGATCTTGTAGTTAGTTTTCTAACCTTTCATGGTGCTTTCTCTCTAGATGTAGACGTCCCAGTAGTCTCCGTCAAGCATTACGCTTCTTTTTCTGACACGTTTTGCAAATATACTACTTTTCTAAAGCCAAAGTTAAAGCCTTTGCCGACTTTGCTATGACGCGATGTTTTTGATGCGTGCGATCGGTCACGCGCAGTGAACATGTTACAATGTAACGTTTTTTAAAATAGAGGCATTTGACTGGTTGATGAATGATAGTGTTCTGTGAGGATGCGCTGTTTTCTCTTTTTTCTCCATCCCATCGAGACCGCTATGTCCAGAGGTGGATTAAGGTAGTCATGGGCCCCTGGGCTCCACTTTGTTGGGGGGCCCTCTTGCAGAAGAAATATACAACCCCATTTTGTAACTGAGGAAAGTTTACAGCATGAGAGACACAAATAAAACAGAATAATAACACCCATAAAAATCAAATCCAAGAATCAAATGTTTATTGCCATGTGCACAGAAACCCGTTTTCCTGTACAAATAAATTATTGAACATTTCCTGCTGTAGCATCGTTACAGTCATACATATCCGAACAGAAACACTAACTTCCTTTCTGCAGCAGCGACCTTGATAGGATGACTATGTACTCATTTCCTTTGGAGATCAGCCTGGTCTGAGCTCTTGTGCAGAGGTGAAGGAATTATAAAATCTGAATGTTAGCTCAGTGTGTCTGTAGGACTGATTGGTCGGGTCCAGTTCGGGACGAGTCTATAACGACAATATAAATGCCTGTTATGATGATCTGATCCTTTCCTCCAGTTCGCCTCATTGGATTCACCAGTTCATTCCTTTACTCTGCGCCTCTTTGATTTCACTTAAAGTCTCAAAGTTGTCAAAATCCTCTTTCAGGCAGCAGCATGAACATAATCCCTCAGTGATCTGATCAAATTATCGGTGTTACATGGATCCACGGGTTCTATCTGCACAGCTGCACTGCATTAGCGTTTGTTAGCATATACACGGGTTATATGCGCGGCGCTAATATATAATATTTCTGATATTTGGTCGATGTGTTGCTGTTATTCAGAAAAGTAAAAGAGCTGTGTTGTCGTGTTACATCAACGCAAAACTGTCACAGTATATCGGCTGTTGGCCAATGAGCATAAGGGAGGTGGATTTCTTAAACAAATATAAATAAATAAGATTAATCTGGCCAATCCAGGGCCCCTGCACACGTGGGGGCCCTAGGCTACAACCTGTACATTAATCCGTGCCTGCCGAGACCAAAAAGACTCGAGACCAAGACAAGACCAAGACCTCATAAAACTGGTCTTGAGACCAAGTCCGGTCTCTAGAATTACAGGACTAATATTTATATAGTACTAACAATCAAATTCCATTTGTATTGGAATGTATGCAATCTCTTGTCGTATAACAATGGGTTTCCTGCTGTTTCCAAGCTCCTTTTCACGTTGTAGCAATGCATGCGTTTTTCACTGACTGCCCAGTTAACACACGGATAACATTCATCTAATGGATAAAGGTTCCTTCAGAAAAAGTCAAAAGACAGTCAACACTTTTCCTTTTGATTGAAGTTATGAAAGTGGTGGAAAATAAAGGTTCAACAGCAGAGCACTGAAAAAACAAATGAGTTGTCATTGCAATTCAGTGACCAGCAGGTGGCAGACTTTCACTGTCAATTTATTTTCTGTAATGGTACTAGCTGAATACTCCACTCCGTTTTCATGTACTTAAATCAGGTCCTAGAAATCTTTCCACAGTAACTGTGACCTTTTCAGTAATAGTCTTTGGTTGAACTTGCCATGATGCCAGGAAATGTCTTTTTTAAATGCAATTATTTTCTAATCAGGCCGTGTTTTGACTTTTTCCCGCAGCTGGACTCGGAGCAGGAAGCCTTGCGGGCCCGGTTAAGAAATGCCCTGGACAAAGTCATGTACACACTTGTGTCTGTTCCTGATGGCAATGACATCTCATCAATATTTGAGCTTGACCCCACCACCTTGAGAGGCGGAGACTCACTAGTACCCAGGTGATTTGGAAGCCAATAAAGTGGGTCAGCATTTCAGACCTGCTCAGAGGAGGTGGTCCAAACAAACTCAATATGCAAGTAAAAGTGAAAGAAGCTGTGTAAGGAATTCTGAATTACAAGTACTACTTAAGTGGAGTATTTCCAATGAAAGTATGGAGTAAAAGCAACATTTACTCTAGTACTTGAATACAGCACTTGAGTGAATGTACTTCGACACCTCATAGACTTGTGTTAATACACGTGTGACTACAGACGAGGACGTGGTCTGTTTCCTGGTCTGTCACTCTTTCCACTGAACAAAGAGCAGATGGGAACTTCCACTTTTTAAACTTCTTTATATGGTCGCAACATTATAGACCATGGAAAGAGTTTGTGTGTGTGTGTGTGTGTGTGTTAATTTGTGACTTACTGTTTGCCACACATTAGTATATCCTGCTGGTTACACTGGTCAACTTCTTTTTCATAGTGGTGACTCAGCTCTAATAAATTACACCAGACTCCAGATTCCTGCATGATCAACATGTGTCAATGTGAGCAGATGTTTGCGAACATGTTTATAGTTAAGATTTATTTTGCATCTGTGACAAATACAGCTCAGGGTTACAGTGGTTTACTGAAAGTAAGAATCAATTATTGTATTTTTTACTTAACTGCACTTATTTATCAGCTACACTTCCTGTTCAAGTTAAAATATAATATGAGAATACGCATTTTGCATGTAATGCAATCATGTATCACATATTACTTTATGGTTCTACATTTGCTTATCAAGTACTTCTACATTTGATACTTTAGATTTTTGTGTTCTGCTCATCAGACTGGTAGCGCAAGATTTGCACGTCTGGCATGTTTAACATAAATGACGCCTCTCTTTGTAGTGATTGGCAGCACTGATCTTTTTCAAATGCCAGTACATAATTAACATTATTAAATTTTATTGTCAGGAACTCATATGTGCGCCTCAGACATCTGTGCACGAACACGTGGGTTCACAGCACCAATCAACCAATTGACAAGGAAGAGGAAAAACCTGTAATGCTGCGCGTGAGTTTCTGTTTATGCAACATATATAACGTTTGCACATCAGTTTTTATCATAACTAGTCTTTGTCTAGGTCAGTCTTGGTTTGAGAGTTTATGTTCTCCAAGGTAAAAAAAAATCTATGTAGTAATCATAAAAAGCATGCATTCATTCCCTCCTTGATGAAATAAAGAAGTGAATGTGATTAGTAAGTGATTTTTTATTTTCTAATTCAAGATCGGTACATCTGCACTAAAAGAGGACAAAGAGGCTTTTGCCATTGTGCCTGTTTCCCCCGCTGAAGTAAGAGATCTTGACTTTGCCAATGATGCCAGTAAAGTGCTGGCCTCTATTGCTGGAAAGCTGGAAAAAGGCACGATCACACAGAATGAGAGAAGGTATACAATTTATTGTGGTAACAGCACATTTTTTAATATGTAACAAGGTGGGTGAGTTATTGTTCTGTGTGTCGGTGTGTTGTCATGTGTATCCAGAGCGGTTACTAAGCTATTGGAAGATTTGGTGTTCTTTGTTGTGGACATTCCCAACAATGGACAGGATGTTCTAGAAATCATGGTCAACAAACCAAACAGGGAACGACAGAAACTAATGAGAGAGCAGAATATTCTCAAACAGGTAATATCCTCACAATGTAAAAACTCTACATTAAATGTAGCTTTCCCTTATTTCATGACATGCTTGTTGGGCCCAACATTTGTGTCAGCATGTTTTATTTTTTGTTTTAATCTCAATGTGGCTAATTTTGTCACACTACCATTCCTAGATCTTCAAGCTGCTGCAGGCTCCCTTCACTGACAGTGGAGATGGACCCATGCTGCGGCTCGAGGAGCTGGCTGACCAACGACACGCCCCCTTCAGACACATCTGCCGCCTGTGTTATCGAGTTTTACGTCACTCTCAGCAGGACTACCGTAAGAATCAGGTACAGTTTGTCTAAAATGGGTCCTCAGAACAAGCGTTCTCCCCTTCACTCCTCTTCTCTTTTAAATGTTAGAAGAATCATTTGATTCAGAATAAAGAGGCAGCCTGGTCACCAGTTTAACAGACAAACTCATAATTAAATAAATGGATCTTGAATTAACAAACGAGAATGCCTTAAAGTTCTTATAGAGAAGGTGCACAACTGGATCATCATTAATAATTAATCAGAAATAACACATTTACAGTAACAAATAGTTCATACTGGTTATCTGTGTGTCCCACAGGAATATATAGCCAAACAGTTTCGCTTCATGCAAAAACAGATTGGCTACGATGTCCTGGCAGAGGACACCATCACAGCTCTGCTCCATAACAACCGCAAGCTTCTGGAGAAACACATAACTGCTGCGGAAATAGACACTTTTGTTAGCCTGGTCCGCAAGAACAGAGAGCCCAGGTCTGTGTGTGTCTGTGTGTGTGTATACCATCTTCACAAGGATCCGGTTTACTCCCAGATTAAAGATAAAATAGTTTTCATGTTATTGATTGTTCTACCCTAATTATAAAGATTATAATCTGCACATTTCAAAACCAAACCCTATATAGATGTACTCACTGTACATAAATGCACATAATAAGTTAAGTATTGTGATCGAAGAATAGCGTTTGTGTACATGTTTCTTTTCATTTTAACTATCATTTTGCATATCTTTGTGTGTGTTTACGTGTGTCCAGGTTCCTGGACTACCTGTCAGACTTGTGTGTGTCAATGAATAAGTCCATCCCTGTAACACAGGAACTAATCTGCAATGCAGTTCTGGATCCAGCGAATGCCGACATTCTCATAGAAACAAAGTAAGTGCTCCCCACTTCACCCGCTGACATAATTAGATAATCAATTATCAAGTCGGCTGAAAGGAAAGAAATGTGTCTAAGACTACGTCAATCAGTAAATGAATCATCTTTGAAATCCTCTGTTTAAATATGTGTACTACTACCACTACATATGTGTTCCCATTATCCTCTTCAGCTTAAAATGTTTTGATCTGGGTCTGTTTTTCTCTTGTTACCTGCTTTTTCTGCAGATTGGTGTTGTCGAGATTTGAGATAGAGGGAGCACCGCTCGGGGAGAACTCTGTGGAGTCAGAGGAGGATGAGGAGGAGGTGTGGTTGTTCTGGAAAGACAGCAATAAAGACATCCGCAGTAAAAGCATCAGGGAGCTGGCTCAGGATGCGAAGGATGGGCAGAAAGAGGACCAGGAGGTGATCAGATACTACAGGTAACGTCATGCATGTCCTTATTCAGACTGAAGATTGCGCCAGAGAGCTCAGTCAATGGTTCTGTTAAGTGTGTGTGTGTGTGTGTGTGTACACCGCTACAGATACCAGCTGAACCTGTTTGCCAGGATGTGTTTGGACCGCCAGTATTTGGCGATCAACAAGATCTCTGGGCAGCTGGACGTGGACCTTATCTTGCGGTGCATGTCGGATGAAGACCTGCCCTATGACCTGCGAGCCTCATTCTGTCGCATGATGCTGCACATGCATGTGGACCGTGACCCTCAGGAGCAGGTTACGCCTGTGAAATATGCACGACTCTGGTCAGAGATTCCATCGCAGATTGCCATTGACGAGTGAGCAGACGGACACATTCAGTAGCTTCTTAATTGTAAAATATTTCCCTTATGTGGAGAGCATGCTATTTGTTGTTGGAGATTGATTTGGATTTGTGTTTTGTTACTGTAGCTATGACAATGATGGAACATCTAAAGATGAAATTAAGGAGCGCTTCTCACAGACTATGGACTTTGTTGAGAACTACCTGAGAGATGTGGTGTGTCAGAGCTTCCCTTTTGCAGATAAAGAGAAGAACAAGCTCACCTTTGAGGTCAGGCGGACACGTCTTTGATACACAGCAAATCGATATATGTAGCAAACATATTTCATGCATCTATTGTCCTCCATTCAGGTGGTGAATCTGGCAAGGAACCTGATTTATTTTGGTTTTTACAACTTCAGCGACCTACTGAGACTAACAAAAATCCTACTGGCTATTCTAGACTGTGTCCATGTGAGCACAATTTTTCCTTTCAGCAAACTGGAAAAAGGAGGTGAGAGTAAAGGTTTGAATCATCCTGGATGGTCTGAGGACAACCTAATATCCAACTGGCCCCAAGTTTATGTGCGTGCTTCTCTGTTTCCAGGCAGTAATGTGATGAAGTCCATTCATGGTGTTGGGGAGCTAATGTCCCAAGTAGTCCTGAGAGGAGGGGGTTTCCTTCCCACGACCTCGAACAACAGCTCCAATGGAAACACCGTCAAAACTCAGACTGAACCAGAGAAACAAGACATACTGGTCATGGACACCAAGCTCAAGATCATTGAGATTCTGCAGGTGAAGGCCATGCATTAAAATACCTAACTGCACGTACGAACATGCACCGTAGAACTAGTACTGTGCTAGTGGTGTAACAGGTTCCATCCTCCAAAATAGTGTTTCTTTCTCCCCTGCTCTACAGTTCATCCTGAATGTCCGCCTGGACTACAGGATCTCCTGTCTGCTGTCGATATTCAAGAGGGAGTTTGATGAAAGTAACTCCCAGAGCGAATTATCAGTAAGTGGAGCAGTGGAGGGACCAAACAACATGCCAGGTCAGACTTACGTATGATTGCAGTTTATGCAAATGGTTTTGTTAGTAAATGAATATTGTGATTGTTGGTTACACATATATTTGTGACTCCAGGGGCTTTGGATTTTGAACACATAGAAGAGCAGGCAGAGGGCATATTTGGTGGAAGGTAATCGCAGTCGCATGCAGAAAGATTCACAAAATAAACAAAAAGAACTATGCTTTGAGTGTGTGTCCTGTCTGTGCTTAGTGAAGAGAACACCCCCCTAGACCTGGACGATCATGGTGGTCGCACCTTCTTGAGGGTCCTGCTTCATCTAACCATGCATGACTATCCTCCTCTGGTATCCAGAGCTCTGCATCTGCTCTTCAGGCACTTCAGCCAGAGGCAGGAGGTTCTGCAGGCGTTTAAGCAGGTATCATGTCAATTTGTCAGATACAAAAGCAAAAATATAATTTGTGTTAGAGTAGGTGCACTATATGGGAAGTCTTTAAATGTTCATGATGATATCAGTAAGACGAGATTAAGGTGCTGTCCTGAGTGGCTGTGACATGTACAGTAAGTGTCATACATGATACATGTCATTCTCTATAATATGTTAATAGGTTCAGTTGTTGGTCACCAGCAAAGACGTGGAAAATTACAAGCAAATAAAGTCAGACCTGGACCAGCTGCGCTCCATCGTAGAGAAGTCTGAGCTCTGGGTTTACAAGAGGCAGGGGCCAGATGAAGGGATGGATGCAGGAGAGGCGCTGTCCACAGATCCAGAACATAACAAGGTGCAGTGGATGATGCATCACAAGCCAAACCACACTGAAGTGTTCCTGTTTTCTGTTAAACTGTATCACATCTTCTGTAGGGGGACTCGGGGAACACAGACAAACCAAAGAAAGCAGAAAGTACAAGTAGTTACAACTACAGAGTCGTGAAAGAGGTAACTAATAATTCTAGTTAAATTGTAAACGAGCTCCAATCTGCATGGATTACTGAAGTGAAATCTTTGCAATTACCTGCATATAGTTGTGTGCATGTATTTGTTATGATCTTCACCAAAGTCACAAAACAATCATGATATTTCTAAGCTGGTAAAACACTATCTTTCATGTCTTTGATGAACATATGAAGTGAAAAAAGTTAGTGAAGCCTGTAGGCTTCCAGGTCACCAAATATCAGCTGGAGTCAGATGTTTTCGACATACAAACCCACTTTTTCCACATGAAATATGTTTTATCAGTTTAGAAATATTGTGTTGTAAAAATCAGGAAATTGCAAATAGTTCACTTACTTTTTTGCTGCTTTATATTGAACAATCCTTGAAAGGAGACTTATATTTCCTTTTATCTGTCTCTCTCTCTCTCTCTCTCTCTCTCTCTCTCTCTCTCTTTTATTTATCAGATCCTGCTACGTCTCAGCAGGTTATGTGTTCAAGAAGGTCTGTCCGGTAGGAAGAGTAAGAAACAGCAGCAGAGACTTTTGAGAAACATGGGGGCTCATGCAGTGGTCCTTGAGCTCCTGCAGATCCCCTATGAGAAGGTACCAATGGTTCAGTAGCTCAGTTAAATGCAAGATGCTTTTGTGTGTACAACTTTCTCATTTTTACTTCAAGGGAGAAGATTTGCGTATGCAAGACATTATGAAGCTAGCCCACCAGTTCCTGCAGAACTTCTGTGCAGGAAACCAGCAGAACCAAGCTCTGCTTCACAAGCACATTAATCTGTTCCTCAACCCAGGGGTGAGCAATCCCACCAGTCACTGCTGCAGTAGTGATATTATCTGAGTTGTGTTCATTGCCGTTTTCTGTGCCTCAGATTTTAGAAGCCATAACCATGCAGCACATCTTCATGAACAACTTCCAGCTCTGCAGTGAGATCAACGAGCGCGTGGTTCAGCACTTTGTCCATTGTATTGAAACACATGGCCGGAATGTTCAGTACCTCAAGTTTCTGCAGACTATTGTCAAAGCGGAGAATAAGTTCATCAAAAAGTGTCAGGATATTGTGATGGCAGAGGTAATGCCTTGTTCCACGTTGTTAATTTAACTATACTCTAGTTCGATTGTGTCCTGGTGCAACCATGCATATCTGTTTCCTCCTACAGCTGGTGAATGCCGGTGAAGATGTTTTGGTCTTCTATAATGACCGGGCCTCGTTCCAGACGCTGGTCCAGATGATGCGATCAGAACGAGACCGCATGGATGAAAACAGCCCTCTAATGTACCACATACACCTGGTGGAGCTATTGGCTGTTTGCACCGAGGGCAAGAACGTCTACACAGAGATCAAGTGTAACTCCCTGCTGCCACTGGATGACATAGTGCGTGTGGTGACCCATGAAGACTGCATCCCTGAGGTAAGAACCGCAGATGCTGAGGGTTTGGCTATGAACTCATGTAAACCTCTATGTAGACACAGGCTTATAAAAATGATTCTCATTGCATCACATTTCCATATTTTAATTATTAACTGAACACATTTGAATCACAGTACCATCATGAATCATCCACTTTTTAATATGAACAATTTGGTTAATTTTGAACGAACATGAACAGAATTGACGCTTAGTATAACATTTTGTCCTGTTTATATTTGTACCTTGATGGTACATTGTGATATTTAAAAAGCTCTACCTGTCCTGTTGTTTTTTTGTGCTGATTTGTTTATTTGTTGAAATGTTTCAACCACGAGGCTGCTCACCTTCATAGTACCTGATGAAAAAACTAACAAATACTGTGAATACAATAGGTTTTGTGCAGTTTTAATGAGTTTCTTTACAGATACTACCATTGACACACTTTTTTTCACTCAACATTAATCACAAACATCTAGGTGAAGATTGCTTATATCAACTTCCTGAACCACTGCTACGTGGACACTGAGGTGGAAATGAAGGAGATCTACACCTCCAACCACATGTGGAAACTCTTTGAGAACTTCCTGGTCGACATTTGCAGAGTAAGCAACACCGCTGGGCGGCTTTATGGAAACAATAACTATACAAAAACACTACAATGAGCCATTGTGTTATGTTCTGGGGTTTCCAGGTGTGCAACAACACAAGTGACCGCAAGCATGCTGACACCATTCTGGAGCGCTACGTGACGGAGACAGTCATGAGCATTGTCACGACATTCTTCAGTTCACCTTTTTCAGACCAGAGCACCAGCCTGCAGGTATGTAACTGCAAATAAGGCATCAACTGCTGTATGACGCACTGTGCAGGGGAGTTGCAAGCATATGAATATCAGGGGTTCATCATCTCCAGCTATTAATGTATAATTCATGTCATGCTTTAGGTTGCCATCATAAAAAATGTAAGTACAGATAGAATGAATAGTATTAGCTCGTCTGTGTAATTTTAATGGCGAGACCCCCTTAAAAAAAAAACTCAATTTAAAAGCCTGAGATTAAAACCAAATCATGCACCATAGCAGTGTTTTTCACATTTCATGCTTCCTTAAGTGGTGAAAGCGATGCTTCCATGGAGTTTCTTAGAATTTTTTATTCTAATTACCCATTTATTTGAGTGGTTAAGAAAAAATAACGATTCCCTTATAACTCCCTGTGTACGTGTTAATCTACATTATCAGAGTCCTGTAGTGAATCACACAGTAGTCACTTGTAATTGTTGAGTGTTTTCATCCCTTTGCACACACTCACAAATAATATTGTATTATTATTTTTTTAAATTCAGTATTAATTACTTGATAACCTGGTATTTATGAACAATGTATTGCATAGTAAAGGTTTCCATGATGCAGTAGGGCGTTTTCCATGTCTTCAGGAACATACCAGTTGTCTGTAAAAAGTCAAGTAACATATTTAGGAGCATGTGCATCATGCAGCTTCATTATTTTACTTGCATGTTTTTTGTTTCTTGACTTATATGTTCTGCTGCATGTCTCAATGTTGAGGAAAATATTCCAGGTATTTCTTGCAGTTGAATTCAGCTAGGAATACAAAACTAAATGATTCAGATTAGGTGTAAAAAAAGCACTAATCAAGCACAGCTGAACTGATTTTCAGGGGGTTAGATTTGGGCACCTGGAAATATAACACACCACCACTGAGTTGTTCTCACTTCAGGTGCTGTCACCTGTATCACACACACAGGTGGTGCTATAAGTAGAGGCATGGAGGTGTAAATTCCAACTAGATAAATAGAATATTAAATATTTTAGCCCCTTCAAATTAGCATTTGCTTGTCTTCTTTTCAGACCAGGCAGCCAGTTTTTGTGCAGCTGTTGCAGGCCGTGTTCAGGGCCTACCACTGTAACTGGCTGATCCCAGTCCAGAAGGGATCTGTTGAGAACTGTATCAAGGTGCTCTCCGATGTTGGTAAGAGAATGATTATCCTCACAGTAGGTTTAACAGCTGTTTGAACGTATTGTTCTCCAGAGCTGATTTCTCCTCCTGTGCTTGTGTGCGCGTGTGCCTTGCAGCCAAAAGCAGAGCAATAGCCATCCCTGTGGACCTGGACAACCAGGTCAACAACCTGTTTGTGAAATCCAACAACATTGTCCAGAAGACAGCCATGAGTTGGAGACTTAATGTTCGCAATGCTGCCCGCAGAGACTCTGTGGTGACTGCTTCACGGGACTACAGGAACATCATAGAGAGGCTGCAGGTACGATGTGTATCTGTGTATTTGTTCTTCTTTAAAGTTCTTCAATACCAAAGGTATGGCTGTTTCCTTGTCTGCGCTGTAGGACATTGTGTCAGCACTTGAGGATCGCCTGTATCCATTAGTTCAAGCCGAGTTATCCGTTCTGGTGGATGTGCTGCATCGACCGGAGCTGCTTTTCCCTGAAAACACAGACTCACGCAAAAAGTGTGAGAGTGGGGGTTTTATATGCAAGTAAGAAATGCAAGTATATATTTGTTGTATATTTGACAAATAAGTATGTGTTCTTACAAAGAAGACTTATAAACTAATGGGGTTGTGCAGGCTGATCAAACATACCAAGCAGCTGCTGGAGGAAAATGAGGAGAAGCTGTGCATCAAAGTTCTGCAAACACTGCGAGAGATGATGACAAAAGACCGGGGTTATGGAGAGAAGGTAGGAGAAGCTTCCAGGTGTCATGCATTTTTAAAGTAGGATAAAAAATTGTCATTTTACTTTTTTTTAAATGTATTTATTTAAAATGTATTCACATTTTATTTAAATGTATATGTGGAAGAAAGTATTATTCATTTAATAAAAGTTAGAGGTAGTGTTTTGTGAAAAAAAAATAAAAATTCTTTATTAAATATTTAGAATATTTTATGTGTTCAAGATTTTTGTGTGTGTGTACAGTTTATTCAGTTTGAGATGTACCATTTCAACTAGAAAAATAATATAATGAGAAATGTTTTGGTATACAGAAATGGTCCGGACAAGGTTTTTGGCACCTCTTATACATACATTATGGTAATATAGCAATCCCACCTGTAGCCAGTTAAAATGAAGAAAAGTTGAGTCAACCTTTCTGTTGTGGGTCTGTGTGTCACAGTAAGCATGGAGAACAGAAAGAAAGGCAGAGAATTGTCTGAGGACGTGAGAACAGCAATTGTAAAAAAAATATATCAGCGATCTCAAGGCTACAAGTTAATCTTCATGTTCATCGGACCACTGTGCGCAACATTATCAAGAGATTTACAAAACATTGCACTGTAGCTAAGCCCACTGGACAAAAATTGGTAAAAGACTGCGATGCACTAAGACCTGCGTAAAAAGTCAGATACAGATAATATGGTAGTGTTTCGAAGGTGTTTTGCCGCCTTTGGTACTGGGTGCCTTTACTGTGTAAAAAGCCTCATGGAATCTGCAGGCCACCAGATGAATTTGGGGCACAGTGTAGAGGCAAGTGGGGCTGGGTCTACGTCAAAGGTCATGGGTGTTCCAGTCGGACAAAAATGCCAAACATACATCTAAAAGCACCCAGACATGGCAGACTTCTGAATTAGCCAGCAATAAGTCCGGATCTAAATCCGATTGAACACTGCACCCTTCATTTGTTGTGTGTTCATTCTATGCAATCGTTTTGTTATTCTTTGATTCTTGTTTAATGCACAGCAGTCAGTTTAGTTTATTACCTGCTGACATGTTTCGACTATCGCTGTAGCCTTCAAATCTGAGTGTGATTGAACATTTCCAATGAGAGGTGTAAAAAACTTGTTGATGATTATAGGAAACTATTGGTATCAGTTATTGTTTCAAAAGGGTGTGCAATCAAATATTAAGTTATGGGTGCCAGTATTTTTTATTCTGCTGATCCAACGCACATAAATGGAATATACACGTGTATACCAGAGCATTTGCAATTGCAACAATTTCTGGGAGAAATGGTGCATTTTCTGGATAAATTCCAGGGGTGTCAATAATTTCGGCCATGACTGGACATACTGCACCAAACACGCACACCCACAAACACAAACACACACGCCTGCACACACACAGGAACTGACTTGTCCTTAAATTCACCTTTGCAGTCAATAGAACAGGACTGGTCACTTCTCAGAAGTGCTGTCAGCCGCAGTCACTGTTCTAATTCTGCTGGCTTTGAGTTGTCTCTACGACTTCTTTTAACCTGCCGAGGTTGAAAAGTGTCCAACAACTGCCCTAACTAACATGTCATGCTGTATCGTTGAACCCTGCTTTAACCTCTTAAACCCTCTGTTCTTTTTCAGCTCAGGGCCTTTGATGATGAGATGGATATGCCTAAGGTTGTTTTTCTTTTTCTTTTGTTTACCCCCTAGTTCTTCTCAGCTCCTGTCTGTAATGTCTGTGTACCGCTCATAGTTGTTCTTTAACCTGCTGTAGCAGCAGCTGTGGTTGTGTGTTGTAGGCAGCGGGGGCTCTAGGCACAGCTGGTAACAAACTGCAGTAGGTTCATTCTGTCTTACACACCTGCTGCACTCATAAAATGATTTATAGATCTCTTGCAATCAAGGAGAAAATGGCAAACAGAGGTAGGAAGATGTCTGCTTTGGTTGACTGCATGTTGCTCAACAGAGGTGTTATTCCGAGCTCCAAGGTGAGTCTGCTCTCTCTCAGTGGACATACAGCGCTTCCCCTACTGTTCACCAAATCAACAAAGTGTTAAGGCATGTAAATTAACGTTAATTCAAATTTTACACATGCTGCTTTTTTTTTACTCTATTGATCTCGAAAACACATAAGAAATGTGGGAAGATAGTTCAGGCTTATCAGAAACCACAGCAAAACAACAGCAAAGGAGAACAGCCAATAAAATGAACAGAGAGTTACAGTAGTGAGCCGACTCCATCCGAGCCTTCTTCTAATTATTAGTTATGTTTAGTTTCCCTGTCGACGTGAATGCCTCTTTAGGGTGTTTCCCCTGTATCTCCTTCAGGCACCAATAGGTGTCACTGTGACTGTGTGCATGCCGTGTGTTTGTGTGTGTGTTTGTGTGTGCGTAGAAATGAGTTTGTGGGGCTGTGGCAGTCATTGAGGCTGTGTCCTAGTTTCCTTTGCCTGCAAACTGCACGATTCCTGGGTCCCTGCCAACACTGGGCTGAGGTTACATAAGAACCAGGCTTTTTTTTTTTCTTTTTTCCCTGGAACTCAGCCCCTCTGCTGATGTGTGACCTTCAGCAGTAATTGCCAACCCATACTGCTGCAGTGTGTGTTGTGTGTGCGCGCAACACCTGTTTGTAGAAGTGCAAGTTGGGAGCATGGTGGTGAGGCTTTGGTGGAGGTGGGGGGGGTGTGAAGGGCTGTTTACGTGAGCGTGTGAGAAAAAAAGACGATCCCTACACACACCTGTTAAGTGTTGCATCCGTATGTCTGGATGAGAGAAGAAACTCCGTTGAAAGCGTGGCACTACAGCAGAAACACGTTCCTCTCCCCCCAACTTGCCCATCTTTATTTTTATCATCTCTTTTGTCCCCCGTTGAATCACTGTGACACAATGGCTCGGCTATTCCAAATGCTCCCCACTTCCACTCACTCCCTTTCTCACGTCGATGCCAACACACACCCACTCTGCGTAAACTTAATGAAGGTGGCTGCGAGTGTCTACGTAGGTGTGATGTGAAAGTGCATAGTTTGCGCTTGTCTCCACCGCTGCCCTTTGAGTGAAGCTGTTCTATGGTTGAAAAGAAACAAGGTGATTATATGTGAGCTTGTTTAACAGGAAACACAACTTGTACAGGTCACATAAAGTACTGCAGGGTTATACTGCAGTACTCGACGCCATACGTATTCATCGAGATAACGAGAGATGTATTTTCCCAACCGTGTGCATACAAATCTGTTGCTAAATGTCAGAGAAGTGATAATCTGCTAAATTCATTGCTCTTTGGTTGCCAGAGTTATGTAAGAGCCAGAAGTGATGAGTATACACAGTGTTGTGGCTCCGCTCTTTACCTACCCGTGTGTGTGTGTGTGTGTGTGTGTGTGTGTGTGTGTGTCTAGTCAAAGCAGTTACGCAAGCCAGCAATGTTGGACGAAAGTCATGCCGCATCCCAGTTTTTTCAGTTGGCAAGCTCATCAGTGGATGGATTTAGCAGAAACTCTTTTTAGCCTGTAGATTTTAAGATTAACATGTGGCTTTGTTTTTTTTTATTTACGCAACACGTTATCTCTCTCACTCAGTGGCGTGTTACATATCTTACATTTCTGGTGTAGAAGTAGGTTGGCTGCAAGGGAAATGACAAATGATGGTGCACAGACTCTTGGTTAAATATTCTTTCTGTCTGCACGTCACAAGCAGTCGAGTAGTAAATCCCAGCTTTCATGTCACACCGGCCTTCAGTTCAAATATTACTCAGTCTCGTCACACAAACGTCTATTTACGCACTTTCAGAAAAAACACCTAAACAAAAGTATAATGCACTTTATGTGTGTGTGTGCGTGTGTGTGTTTGTGTCTGTGAGGTGTGAGACAGAACGGGGGTTTGCCCTGGGGAGTTTCCAGTTTGTTGGAATGCACTGTGTTCGGGGCAGATGTGACAGCTGTGAAGGGTGACTCTGTGGTGTCTGTGGTCAGACTGGGGCGATTAGCTGCACATTTCTGCTCAGATCAGCATCTGGTTTTGTGGTTTAATGTGGTGACAGTGAGGTAATGTCCAAAGACGCTCCCTCCAGTGTGTGAGTACTGTGTGTGCAGCCCCTGACCTGCTTCTGAACTCTGCTCCACTTTTTCACCCTCAGATGGGGTTGAATTAAATGTTCGCACATCTCAAGTCTGATGAACTACTTTAAATATTACAAAGCAAAAGCAGTAATGTCTCAATAACTATACAAAGCAACTTGTTAAGCTTCTAGCACAAGAGTCATGGTGAAATAAATGTAGCAGATCTTATATTACAGGTGCAGACGTCGTTTTTTTCAGTATAAAATTCTTTATCGGCGTAGACTCTGTGTTTTCCCTTTCTTCTTTCACACTTTGTCTCAGTCTGTCACTTTCTCTTTCTCATTCTGTCTCATTCTGCTTTTGCCTTCAACCACCTACGTAGTAAACTCTGCCTTTCACCTTTAACACTATTTATCACTGGCTGTTATTGAAAACTGGGGATTTTAAATTTCTCAGATTAATCAAAGGATTTTTTTTTAGTTTGTCAGTGTATCGTCAAAAAAATGGAAATCAAACAATCCTGTGTATGTGCTACTGATCTAATACCAGGGTGTAGTTCTGCTTGTACTAGGGTTTAAAACTTGCATAAGACATGGACAGTTTCAGTTTCACTGTGGTTAATATATTGTTTCAGTCGAGTGTCTAATGCATACCTAGTCTGAGTAGAAAGTGAAGAAAAGTAGATCGTTGATTGGAGAAACAAACTTAGGGGCGAATGATTTTAAGCTTATCAAAAAGAAGGTGAATTATATTCCCAGTCACAAGTTCTCAGCAAAGTTAGGATTCTGCTAAAGGCTTTAAAACCATTTTTCAGAAGCAAATGTTTAGATTGAACTTTGCCTGACAGAGACCAGGCTGTCAGTGGCAGGTGTGGGTCAGGAGGTAGACTGGATTGTCCACCAACTACAGCATCATGGGTTTGACCTCCTTGTTGCTCCTGTGTCCCCACTCTTCGGTCTCTTTGGATGAATGTAATGTAAAGTAAAGAGTGTTGGTTTTTCTCGCTCCATGTCTTGTCCACTGTGATTTTGGTGACAGATGGTCACTGTAAGCAGCTCCGTGTCATTGGCATACTAGCCTGGTTTCTTTTGGAGTCATTATGTAATTCTAACCCATTGCCCCCTGCATCTCCTCTCCTCACGCCTGCCCCTCCTCGCGTGTCGCTTTATGTAACAGTTTATGTGGAGCATTGTGTTTTACCAGTTTCTGTATACTTTGCATACATGTGCTGATAACCACCTACAGCTACCAGTGGACAGATCTTACTTGTCTACATTTGGTTATTGTGTGTTTTATCTTGCTCATAGCTCTAGGTGAGAACTATTTATCTTGTGATTAACTATTGATCACATGATTTTAAAAGACGGTTCCAGTGTGATTTCACTTTTTGTGTTTTCTTTAAATGTTTAAAGACAGAGTTAGTCATATTGGGAAATTTGTCTTTGCACCTGCCCCAATGATGCTTACGTAAAACCACAAATTCTCATTTACAATGTTATGTTTATAATTGTGATTTTACCAATACACAGGCTGGTTTCCCATTTCAAGCCTTTAACAAGAAAGCAACTGACCTATAGCTCTGGCTACGTAAAAAAAAGTGGTATCAGTCTTGTTATTGGTAAAGAAGAGAGAATCATAGTTCTGTAAAATCTTACTGTTGTTAGTAAGATTACCTAAACAACCTAGTAAGAAGAATAGCCAAAGCAATGATAGTAGTATAAAGGTAAAGAAATCACACTGGACGTGTTGTTCATTATTTTTTAATTAATAAAAGTCAACATTGTGCACATCTCCAGTTTCAGCTCTCTGACACCTCTGCAAACTCTCTAAATGCATGGCAACTCACCCCGATCAGATCTTTGCATGGTCCCTTAAGATACTTGTATAACTATATTAATATGGTCATTAACAGCTGACAACTGCCTTTTCTGTGCTGCATGTATACTAACCCCATGTTTCTATCTGTTGGACTACTGTGCTCTCAATCCTCGCTGCACCTTGCAGCTGGATCAGAACCAGCCTGAGAAGCTGCTGGAGGATCAAAAGAGGGTAGGTACTTTTACCAGCATGGGAGCTTACGATAATCAATACAGCTACAGAGAGGCAACAAGTGGCGAGGTACAAGTCTTACATTTATGGGAGCCATCCATTTGAATTGGATTTTCTTTCACTTTTAATATCTTTGCCCGACTTTCTGAGGTGTTCACTCTCCTTCGCTGCTTAAAGTAACATCTAAGTCATGGCTAACTAACTGAAGGAAGAATTTCTCTCTTATTTCGCTGGTACCTGTGGCAGTGTAGGGAGTTTACAAATGCTCTGGTGTCTAGAGTAACAGTATTGATTAGAGTGCCCAATAGAGGACCATTATTGCACTCAGGTGTTTACTGTAGGTATTGACTGAATGTCCTAAACAAGAAGTCAACATTCGCGCCTACATCTATTTTTGAAGGCTCGCAAATTTCACTAGATCTACAATGTATTTTATTTCCTCTGGATTAAGTCCAAGTACTGGCATCAGGCTGTCATCGTTTCTGTTCTACATCTATGGCACAGGCTGTGTAGATGATCACGACTCATGACAAGAAAAACAGCAGGATTCACCAATGAGACCAGGGAATCATTTTCTGTCTACAACTGATTGCACAGCGCTGTTCTATAGAAAACAAAAAGTCAAGGAACCTTCTGCAGAACAAAGATGGATCGTGTTTACACCTACTACATAAACTAATTCTGACCTTCAGAGCGAAGCTATGTCAGCACAGCTTACATAATGCCTCTGTTGTCTGTCAAGGACCTTGCACTAACAAGAATTTTATAATGCACAAATGCAAAATATCCTTCTCCTTTATTTCCTTCACTTTATCCCATTGGGAGGTCTGTCAGGTAACTATGGACTGCGGTTGCCATAACAACAGCAAAGTCGTGCGGCAGACTGCTCGACGCTAGATGAGTCACAGTGTGGGAGGGCTGGTCCCAGGTCTGTTTAAGTAAAAACCGGGACCCCACATTGTCACTACACAGGTTCACTGCTGCTGACGACAACCATAACGGTGTTGGTTGTGTGGGTGGTAAATTACATAAACTCAGGGTTATGTCTGCAGGTTTTTCATGAATAGAAATCTGTTGAATGAAATATTTATATTTACATTGTAGTACATAACCATTACAGAGAATGGTCCTAATCACAGGCAGGGTATGATTTTTTTTTTTTAGGTCTGGAGGTGTTTTAGTGGTTTTGTTTTAACCAGTGGGCTAAAAATGCACAATGGATGTCTGATGATGCACGTTATCCCTGTTATAAAACAACTCTCCCCATTGCTGACATCACATCATTACATCCTTCTCTTTCTTTTCTTCTCATAGGGTGAGGCACTGAGACAGATCCTGGTGAACCGTTACTATGGCAACTTCCATCGAAGTGGTGGGCGGAGGGACAGCCTGTCATATAACAATGGTCCCCTCAGTCCAGTTGGATCAGGTGGGACAGTGTGACACCTCTAACCTTGAACCCAATAGTTAGTTGTTATTAAATTAATATTTTTAGCAGGACACATAGTTTAGTCCACACCAGGTCGTGAAAACAGTAATTTTACATCTCTAACTGAGCTGATTTTTCTGTGAAGCATTAACCAAAAGCTTCTGCCAAAGCAAATCTTGACTCTGCTGACTACAACTACTACCAGGGGGCACAGTCTAGAGATAAAGCCTTTTCCTTTGGCTAGCCAAAGCATTTTCATCATAGTCATAGTAAGGCCAAGGTTCTCTCAATAGTGTTATATAAGGATGGGACTCTGTCTGGCCATGAGTTGGTTATCAGCTAACGAGGAGCACTGTGCACTTCCCTTTGAGCATACACTCTTATCAGTAGCTGATAACATGACGATTGTACTGCTGCCTCCAAAATACTGAAGCAATGCATTTCTGTGTTTGTCTCATTCTGTGAGACCTGCTAATACGAACATTTTCACAGTGGGTGAAATATTTGCATGTTTTGTACACTACACAGTCGTGGTGAATGGTCTTGGTCTTTGGACAAAATATATTTTATCTGAAGTGAAAAACACAGATAAAGTCACCTGGATTCCCATTTCACCAACTCTCCCACGTGCAAGATGTTGGCAAATTTCCAGACCACAGGAGATGTACCCCTCCCCTGTGTGATCCACTTTTTGCTGTTGCTAGGTGACTGATACTTCCTGTGAAAACAGCCCGTGCACCTGTTGCAGAAACAAGAGCTGGGCTGACGATTTCATGTGTAGCCTCATGTTAGAGCATTAAGGAGGGAACATTTCCAGGCGAAGTCATGTACACCTTGGGTTACTTGGCCTGCGTGTTTCTTTTTCACAACTTCCCTCTGCGGCATATTAGATGAACGAGACCCACTTCTATTGTTTTCTCATTCCAGTGTAATCTGAGTTGTTGCATAACATTATTAAAATTACTAATTACAAATACAAATCATCTGAGTTTCCATTATATCTTATGTGGATATTTGCGTCGAGTGTTTTGGCTTACGAGCCGGTTTGCAGAACGAGTTGTGTTCGCAACGCAAGTTTCCACTGTACAGTAAATTGCACAACTGTACAGATAAACTAGATAGTACTAGATTAGCTAAAACCATTTCATTTAATGTTTTAATGTTGTACGGTATTCCAGTATCTTGTTGTTGTATTAAATATGGAAATGGATAAGCAAATTGAAAAAAGTATATATTGATCTGTTGCCTTGTGTCTGTCTGGCAGCATTAGCAGGACCTGGGGGCCTGAGTCGTGGTGAAATGAGCCTGGCAGAAGTACAGTGTCACTTGGACAAAGAAGGAGCCTCTCACCTGGTTATTGACCTCATCATGAACACCACCAGTGACCGAGTCTTCCAGGAAAGCATCCTCCTGGCTATTGCACTGCTGGAAGGTGGAAACACCATCATCCAGGTCAGTTAATCCAAAGTCTGCGAGAAACAAAAGGAACGTATTTGAATGTATTCAAAATGCACCTATTTAACTTACTTCTTCTACTGGAAGGAGTGAACCGTGTTTTAATTTCGTTGCCTGTAATCAGATTATCTAGATGATCTTCTACAGTATGATCAGGGAAGAGGACACACTGTGCCATGAATAGATGTTTTCATTACTAGAGGATCTACCGTATGTGGGTCAGTGTGCCACCATAGCTGCATATGTATATTACCGAAGCAGCTCTCCTCCCCCTCACAGCAGGAACTATACCGTATGGCTATAAGGCCAGACTACTGTATCTGGTGATGGTGTTATTAGTAAGTAGATTCGTGTATTAGTAAATACCTGTTTTTTTATTGCTTCACTCTAGGTTTGCATAACTCTCAGCTGATCGATTTTCCCTGTTGGCTTTAACCTGAGCTAACTAACCTTTCTGTCTCTGGCTGTCTGGCTGCTTGTCATTTTTATGTCTCTACCTGTTGCCCTGTCTGTTGATCTCTCTGTCTCTCCGTCTGTCGGTCCATCTGCGTGTTGTTGTGTAAGCACGGGGCTTGCATAATCAGATTACAGCGAGGAAGCCACTGTGGTGGAGATAATGCGCTGGCTTCCCACGGCTGCTGCACAGCTCCGTCACGTGATCAGTATGTGTTACATAAGGCCTGTGTGAATGAACAATGAGGAATGTCTCAGCCTTCAAAACATTCCAGCCTCCCGCTCCCTCGCGCTCTCTTGCTGGCCCAAACTGGGTCATGCTGGGCCTCCGGAACTGGGGCAGTGGGGAGAGAGGGCGGAGGGATAGGGGAACACAGAAGGGGTTTGAGGAGAAACTGGAGCTGAGCACCTGGTAGATCTTGGATATATTGTTCTCACGTAACACAGTTAACCATTTACTCATGACCTACATAGCACGCAGAAGTAAACCCTGCAAAATGACTCAAGATGGCACGCACATTCATGCACACACACTTTCTGGGATCATTCATGCTTTCTGGGATCATTCAAGGATAGTGCATACAGTAAAACTCTTTGGTCTCAGTGTTATACATATTTTCAGTTGGAGTATTTGAGTGTCTTTCAGCGCCATTAGCCCTCATTGCTCATCTTTGTTTCTGTCACATTCAAGCTTTTCTTTGAGCTTTGGAAGCTGTGAATTGCATTGTGACGTCTCACTCGTGAGCCATCTGGCGCGTAACTACGCTGTTCCGATTCCCATCAGAGCACTTGCGTTACAGGTGCTTTCAAGCAGTATTGTCAAGTAAAGTAAAACAACGACAGTAGACACACTCGTTATGGTGGCAAATTGATGATGGTGCTCCGAATGCTTCGAGGAGGGAAGGGAGAGAACAAGAAAACCGGAGAGAGGGCAGAGCAGCAGTTCCATTCGGTTTGCATGTGGTGCTGCCTGACATGAAAGGGAGGGTGAGAGGGAAAAGGGGACATGAGTATAAATAGCTGTTACATAACATCCCTCTGTTGATGCCAAGTGGCAGAACGGAAGGAGAGAAGGGAAAGCGCTGTGACCTTGTTTTTCACTGTTGTCCGCCCCCACCTCGCCCCGTTCCTCTCTGTCTCATTCCACTCAGGGCTTGTTTCCATGGATACAGACAGGCTCTGTGTTTACCCAACACTACAGCAGGGCCCTCGTCCCTCTCCTCTCTTTCTCCTTCATCCTCCACTGTTGCTGTCACTCCGTTCTCTCCTTGACCACCATGTGTTACTTTATTCCCCACGTCATCCCTCCATCGTGCCACTGTCGTCCTTGCTTTTCAAGTGTTATCGAAACACAGATGGCGTCCTGATACGGCAGCACAGATTTTGTCACGAAGTGTGAAAGGAGCTGCGTCGAAACACAACAGAGGCAGCTACGTGGTTAGAAATGAAAGTTGATGCTTTGGCTTGTGATTCATTGTCAGTAAGATGCAACCTCACATACATTTCTGAAGAAACCATAAAATGAATGTCCTGTTTTGTTTTTCTTTACTGTGGTGTTCCGGCGTGATGAACAGGCTTTGTCTTGGTTTCAGTGACTCACTCAAACCACTCAACTCTGTTTAATTCTTAGGAAGAGGCTTTAAAAAAAACGACACTTGCAGCCATCTGCTGCGAAACAAAACTTTCACTTCTGGATAAAAATATTTTTACAAAGTCGGTGTCGTTCCCCTCCAATAAACACGGTGGAATCTAAAGGTGAAATCCTGCTGCTGGCATCGTGCTAGTCCTGCCTGACTGCACACTGAGACTCAATGCAGTACGTCTAACCTGGGATTTCCTCGACATCAGGGTTCTGATATTAATAAAAGGATGGGCAGAGGAAAATGACTGTGATTACATAAGAATAAAGTTGGCAGTCACAGAGTTTGTGAGAGAATACTGTATTACGGAGCATGTGTGATACGTGGGTGTGTCCTCTCAAAAATGGCATGTGCCTATGCTGGAGACAGTTGACCTAGTTTTGTGAGTGTAGAAGTCAACGGGTGTGTTTGCGTATGCACTCTTGAGCCTGTGTGTGCTTGTACTGTACCTGTGTGTGTGTGTGTGTGTGCGAGTTATATAATAATGAATGGTGGTAGAGCGTGTGCCTTTCTCTCTGCTTGTTCTGGTCTAATCGATGTGTGGTAACGTGGTCATGAGCCTTATGCCTTACCCTCTGCGCCCTCACTATCTCACCCCTCCTCACGGCCTCACTGCAGACCCAAGCTTCCCGATTAAGAACAGCGTTACGTGAGCAGAGACAGACACGGGCATGACCATTACTCCCCTCCTCACCCTTCCCACCTCAGGCATGCTGTGAGTTGTGAGTTGTGAGTGGGTTTCTAATGGTGCAGCTAATCTACTTTCTGCTCTCTCTACTCTATCATAAAGTTGTTTATTGCACGACGGCCTTGTTCGGTAGCTCTCCCCTCCCCACCTTCAAGCAGCTATCTCTTCGTCCCTGAGCGTTGGTGGTGTGTGTACGTGCAGGAGGGCTGCTGCTCAGTGGTGGAGGGCCAGGTTGGGTCACAAGGCTTTGGAATCTGCTTTGGGGCACAAGCACACAGTTATGTCATTCTTTGCCTGCATAGAAAGCTCTCCTCTGTGTTGCCTCAGGAATCTGCCTAACTCTTTGGCTGCTGAACTGTTTTTTCACAATTTTTCATTTTAGATAAAAAGATTTAGCAGCATTGATCAGATTAAACGATCTCTTAGGACAAACACCGACCCTCTGAAAACGTCCTTGAAATAGGAGAAAAAAGGTTTTTGTCCATTTCACTGAACATTTTCTTTGTCATTTATTTGTTTCTCAGTAGCCCAGTTTTACATTTAACCTGGAACGACAGATGGTTATGTAACATACTTTGAGAACTGGCCTACATACTGTCAGAAAACGTTGTCTCCTCTCCTATCTTTTGCTCTCGTTTCCCCTCTCTCAGTCATCTCTTTTTTCTCCCTTTTACTCCCTTACTCCCTCCACGGTGTCTGTCTTTCTTCTCTTCAGCTTTTTTCCCCTCTCCACTCTCCGCCGTCTCTGTTTCTCTGTATCTGTGTAAGTAGGCCAGGCGTCTCCCGCTCGTGTCATTTTTCACCCCGTTAGTGTGGGGTGAGGCTACTTTTGCTGGTTTTCCATAGGCTGCAGTAGATGGCAGCTCTTACATAATCAAAACAACAGCACTGTGGGCTGGGACACGGTGCATGCATCACGCTTTCAGGCTCCAAAAGTGTTCTAATTCTGCGCGACCCTATTCACAGCAATAGCTGCAGCCCTTACATCACAGCAAATCCTGCCTTGCTTCACTATAGTTATCTAGACAGTTTTTCTCATAGTGAGTGACAATTTATTTCTTTTGCTTGGCAAGAGACAATTTGGAGGAAAATACACATGATTTTCAAGTAAAACCAGACTTTAGTGCTGATAACTTCATGGAAAGTCCACATTCAGTGTGCCAACATCACATTGGCTAGTTTTACCTCCGTTCATTGCAATCTAAATAACTTATGAGTTGCGTAATACAAACCTGGAGGGTTAGAAAAGTACTTACTATGCAGTATAAAAACAATAGTGAAAATGTATTACTTCAAGAGTAACGTTTTTTAAAAATTCTTCCTTTTCAAGATTCAAGATTTTTTTATATATTGAAGAATTAATTTATCAGCAAAATAGTAATTGCTGATTATCCAGGTAACTGATAAATAGTTCTAATTTAGATTTCCTTAATTACAATTCAAACAAAACAAGTGGTTTGCAGCAACGATTTCTCCACTGTACCTTCACAATATATGTATGTTTCCATTTAAATGCAGTGACTGTGAATATTCTCTCTTTTCTCTTTTCATTCAGCGTTCATTCTTTTGCTGTCTGACAGAGGACAAGAAGTCAGAAAAGTTTTTCCGGGTCTTCTATGACCGCATGAAAGTGGCCCAGTTAGAGATCAAAGCCACTGTAACAGTTAACACGAGCGACCTGGGAAACAGGAAGCTGGATGATGATAACCAGGACAAAGCCTCTGTACCTGGCTGCAAAAAAGGTCAGAGGTCACCCTTTATGATCTTATATATTTACCTATGTCACACAGATATGTGCTAATGAAAGCTTTCATTTGTGAACTAGACAGCAAAACCATAGTTAAATGGGATTCAGCTGTGTCCTTAAACTCTCTTTGATGTCTGTGTTCTGCAGGGAAAGAGAGCGGAGTGGTCATAACGGAGGATACACGAGAGCAACTATTAGAGGCATCGTCTGCCACCAAGAAGGCCTTTAACTCTTACCGGCGTGAGGCAGACCCTGAGGACCACTACACCTCTGCAGATGGCCAAACCAGCACCGGGGACAAGAACCAGGACGATGGAGAGATGAGTTTTGTTATTGTTATCATGCAGCCCATTCTTCGCTTTCTACAGTTGCTTTGTGAAAATCACAACCGTGACCTGCAGGTAGGGCAGACTGAGCACCACGCACTGCTTATGATACACTTACACATTAAAGGGGGCCACCCTTTGCTACACTATCTTTCTGTGTTTTTTATTGGGCCAGCCCCCCTGATTAATTTGTCCAGTCTGTTAGTGTCAGCTACCTTCAAGCTGCTGCCCCAGCAAACCACAGCAAAGAAGGTTACACTGGACACCACAGACTCATAAAACACCTGCAGCATGCTGCAGACGTTAAGGGACCAAATGTCAGCCATAATAAACATCATTTGTATTCAAGCTCAGGTTTTGCTTTAGTTCTTTATTTACTCATAGAGATATGAAATGGAAATTCCCAGCTGCATTTCATGCATTCTCATGTTCTCTTTCACTGACATAGTATACACAATTACCTGAAAGAAACCCCACAAAGAATGCATCTTGATGATTTTATTAGGTTCATTTATTTATTTGCTTTACTTCACTTGATATTTAGAAACATTGTCCAGTTTCTTTCTGATTTCTTGAAATAGTTTTTCTCCTATTATCATATCATATGTAATGACCCAGTTGCATGAAAGTCGAAAATTCGCTTTGCTCATCTTGCCTCTCATCATCTTCTCAGAATTTCCTCCGTTGTCAAAACAACAAGAACAATTACAACCTTGTGTGTGAGACTCTGCAGTTCTTAGACTGTATCTGTGGCAGCACCACAGGCGGTCTTGGTCTGTTGGGTCTGTATATCAATGAGAAGAATGTGGCCCTAATCAACCAAACTCTGGAGAGTCTCACGGAGTACTGCCAGGGCCCCTGCCATGAAAACCAGGTAGACAAACACTACAACGTAGCTGGGGTCTCAAACTTCTTCTAAGTCGGCGCGGGCCTCATTAATTCTTCCATTTTCCCACCAGAATTGCATTGCTACTCATGAGTCCAATGGTATTGATATTATCATCGCTCTGATCCTTAATGACATCAACCCACTTGGAAAAAAGAGGATGGATCTGGTGTTGGAGCTTAAGGTGAGTTAGTTCATCACCTTTGTTAATCCTGAGAATGAGATAAGGCTGAGGTTTATTTCAGTTTTTTTTAATAGTTTAGTTCTTTTCTTGGATCTCTCATTAACCTCTTGCTTACTTTAATTCTCCCCCATAGAACAATGCATCTAAGTTGTTGCTCGCCATTATGGAGAGCCGCCATGACAGTGAGAATGCTGAGAGGATCCTGTACAACATGCGACCGAAAGAGCTGGTGAGGAAGTGATGTGCATCTTTTGACTGCATTTCCTTTCTTCTGGCCCTTCTGCAGCACAGCAGCTGCTGGCTGTTCAGTATCACAGATCACATGTATGTAAGTAGTGTGGACATGTGTGTGTGTGTGTGTCTGTGCAGGTGGAGGTGATAAAAAAGGCCTATCTCCAGGGAGAGGTAGAGTTTGAGGGTGCAAGGGAGGAAGAGGATAACGGGGAGGAGGAGGAACATGATGCAGCTTCCCCGAGAAATGTTGGACACAACATTTATATTTTAGCTCACCAGGTCTGCCATTCATCTTTATCTATCTCTCTATAATCCCACGTTGTTTGTTGTGTGTAGCATGACACGGTGTTATGTAATTATAAAATAATGAATTCATCTGTCCAGTAATGCGGGAATGTGATGAGGCACACACGTGATTCATGAGTTGTTTTTTGTGACAAGCTCACTTGTTGGCTGTGTGTCCTACAGTTGGCACGTCATAACAAGGAGCTGTCCGTGATGTTAAGGCCAGGAGGGACGAGTGGAGAAGGAGATGAGGCCTTGGAGTTCTACGCTAAACACACAGCTCAGATAGAGGTCATAACATACATTGTCACATAGTTAGAACTACTTAAAGCCTTCTATAGTGTCATTTTACATCTATAAAGCGACCTACTTTACATGTGGCCGAGTTATTTGCTCCCTGAAGGTGACTGTGTTACCCTCTCTTTAGATTGTGCGTCAGGACCGTACCATGGAGGAGATAGTCTTCCCCGTGCCCAATATCTGTGAGTTCCTGACCTCAGAGTCAAAGCTCCGGATCTACTACACCACAGAGAGAGATGAGCAGGGAAGCAAGATCAATGACTTCTTCCTGCGAGCAGAGGATCTCTTCAATGAGATGAACTGGCAGAAGAAACTAAGAGGTAGGATCAGCCGGCAGTGTGTGCCAGTGCACTAGGCCTTATATAGACATAAACTGTTATACATTTTATTGAATGAACTTCTTTCTGAGGATGCAAGAACCTGCCGGTGCTCCCTGTACAGGACAGATACATGTATCCAGACCAAGGTGCATAGAATTAAACATAGTACAAATTACAAATTACAATTCACAATTACAATTGTGAAATGCAGGGAACGCTCCTATTTGGTATTACTATTGTATTCCCTGCTGGATTATTCGGGTACATTGCTGTTATGTGGTACGCTCTTAACCATTCGACACCCCCACTGTCAAGTTCTTTAAAAAGAAACTACAATAAGAGGGGATGAGGACATAATGTCCCCAAGAACTGTTATAGAAACTTGTAGAAAGCAGAAGCAACCCTCATTGTGAATTAGCGAGCTTGCTGGGCCTTATTGTCCTCATAAGTGAGACTGTTTATTTTGGCAGATGAGTTGGCGGATGATGATGAGCTGACGGTGAGCACAGCCTCAGTGCCTGTTTTTTCCCATTAATACTATGATGTTTCATGAGTGTGATAAGGTTTCTCAGAATGGGTGTGGTCCAAACATAGGCTCACTATACAGAACCATATGAATTTGACTTGACCTCACACTACACCCCCCACACACTGCCCCGGCTGAGATCTTTCTCGGGGGAATTTGCATGGTCTCCTCCCACAGTCCCACAGTTAGGTGAATTAGAAGCTCCAAATTATCTGTTGGCATAAGTGCGGCCGTCTGACTGTGTGTGCCAGTGACAGGCTGGCACACAGTCCAGGGGGTACCCGACTGCTCACTGAATGCATGCTGGGATCCCTGCAAGCCTGAACAGGATGACTGGCCATGGAAAACACATGGAACGATGCCTATCCTGAACCTAACATCAGGGCTAACGATGTCATCCTGTGTGTGCTTGTGGTGTGTGTGTGTGTGTGTGTGTGTGTGTGTGTGCATGTTTCCACTGTCTAAAAGCAGACAGGGACTTTCCACATTCTTTGAGCTGTGAAACACTTGTACAGTAACTAAATGAATCACAACTGAGAGCGCACTTGCTCACGCACATAAACACATGAACGCAGACCCGCACCCACACTCAGTCACACTTCCAATCCACGTAAAAGTCTGCATACCCACACAGAGCCATATTTTGTCTGTCACTCAGAGGAGGGGATGGACAGAGAAAAGTCCCTGCATCGGTTTCAATTTTCCACTAAAAGCAGAGGACAGAAAAATTAGAAGTCAGATAATGTGTCTGAAGTAAAGGTCAAAGTGACATAGTTTTTTTTAATTTGAACTTTTCAGTGCGAACATTTTAACACAACCTATTAACACTATGGGAAGTTCTATAATTTTATTCTATTTTTAAAAGTTTAAAAACTTTATCTAAAGTTATTCTCTTAATGACAAGCTCAGCTTTCACAGTGTTTTTTTTATATGCTCGCTCACACATTAGGCCGTTGGCTGATTAAATGAACAATTAAAGAGATTTTTCATTGCTCAAAAATCCCAAATTTCCATTGATCAAACTTTTTTGTCTTTTACTTTACTAATTTATTTTGCTTGGCAGATGCTTTTATCCAAAATGACAAGGAGCTAGTGCTGAGTGTCTGGCTCAAAGGACACATCTGGTAGAGAATGGATTAGGAGTCAGACGGGGTTCAGACCTGTGACCGTCTGCATCCCAGTCTGACACTTAACCCATTGAGCTACCAGGCCAATGGGTTCATTCAGTGACTGTCCCTCTTCTGTCTCCAGCTCAGCCCGTGCTTTACTGGTGCTCTAGAAACATGTCCGTGTGGAGTAATGTTTCCTTCAACTTGGCTGTGCTCATGAACCTTCTAGTCTGCTTCTTCTACCCCTTGGAGGGGGTACATGGAGGTCAGTCACACATAATTAAACATTTTGAGAACAGCCTTTTTAAAACCAGCCTAGCCTTTTAGTGCGAGCCATGCCCTAGTACTAATATTACTAGTGGATTTCACTCTGTATTTCCATTTCCTAGTGCAACTTTGAAAATTATTTTACACATTTCACTGCAAAGTTGTCACTCCTTCATGTATATGAATTTCCTGTTTACTGTTTATATTGTTAATGATTTCATGCATGCCTGTTTTGTATTTATGCAGCATCACTGATGGATATTTACTGCATACTACTGGGGTCAGGCAAAGGTTATGCAATCAGTGAAGGATGAAACAGGAAACAGGAAGGATGGGGTTTGCATATTTTCTGCTACAAACCTATCCTACATTGTACAATCCATACGGATATATTACATTTTAACACCTTTTGTCACAGACAACTGGAGGTTTGAGAGAAGCAAAACATCTCCAACCTAATGCACTGCCGCACCATGTCACCCATTTAAGTCATCAGCATTGACCCACTGATCTGCTTATACCACAGTCCTCTGCTCTGCTGACTTTTAATCACCTGGCCAGGATTAGGAGGAGCATCTCAGAGTCCCTCTCCATTTGTTAAAGACACACCCAAACACACAAAACAGCCTCGTAGCTCAGGCTCATATTTGATTTCATATTTTAGAGTAGTATGGAGCCTAGAGTAAAAATAGACGCGCCCTGAGTAATTTGAGTTTCCACAAACAAAGGTCATGACCCAGTCATGTTTGAAAAAGTCTTACATAATCTTTTACACCTAAACTAAGTTGGCATATGTCTTTATTAATAATATGTTGTGCATTAGTTCATTAGGTTTTCTTCTCTTTCCCTCTGCTTGAGCACAGGAGGTTATCAAAAATATTTCAGGATGACTAAAAATGCATATTTATCGTTCATATATATTCACACAAATTAATAAAAACAAGCAAACAGAACTTAAGAAAGAACCAATAGTCTAAATCAAATGTGTATTTTCTACATATTATATTAAAAAAATCACTGTTCCCTTTGCAAAAAATTGAGCGTGAGAAAGGGCTGACTGTATTTCCACTACTCGTCACGTGAGAGTCCAACATACCTTTGGCCTGCTTAAACAGGCTCTGTTATTGCTTTGGGCCCCTGCCTTCTCTGTCTTACTCATACACACACACACACACACACACACACACACACACACACACACATAGAGTCTGCACTTGCTCTCTTCTCTTTGCTTTCCTCCCTTTTTCGCTTGGGGCTTTAGAATGAGGGTTATAAGAGCAGAGGATCTAGGTCAGTGTGTTCCGCCTGCATGCATGATATGCTGCCTTCTGATGAATAGCTTCGGTTAGCACCACACGCTCATAGCACATGCTCGTATGCAGACAGAAATAAACAGCTGCAGATTTGATATATTTCTGCACGCAATCATCTGGCTGCATATCACACTGAACAGTAAAGAAGGTACAGAGTTGAGTGGATGTAAGTGCCTGCCTGCACCTCTTTTAGTCTGCCACATCACTGGAGCTGTGTGTTGCTCCGTGCTCTTTCCTCATGAATCTTTCAGCTACGGTATTTTTAGAGATGGCTGTTATGTAAGTGGCACCTGTCATGTGATCTCAGCAAGCACTGGGAGGGAGAGACTGGAGGAAAGGACGGAGGGAAGCAGACAGAGAGAAGCAAGGTGGGAGGAAAGGACTTAGGGGAGGAAAGGAGGGTGTCCATGCCCACAGTACTCCCCTTCTGCATTCACATCCACCACAACTCTCCTTGCTTTTCTGCTCCATTTTCTTTTTTCTTTCTAGTTCACCTGATCCTTATACTAATAATTTGTTTCTGCTTAACCATATCTGTAACGTATTCGCCTTCTTTTCTTCCTTTCCGTGTTAGTCCTGTGTCTTTAAAACGAGGGGGGATCATTTACACAGACGTCAGGTTGGGTGTGGCCTTGTTTTTTAGGCAGATCCAACCTGGTTTAAGCCTTAGTGACACGTTGTCACATGAAACCCATGACTAGGACACTAATCCTGGATTTACCCTTGGATCAAGGGAAGCATCAGCCAGGCTCTCGCTGAAGCTTAGTATACACACACGAAAAAAAGTATGTCATGTACTTCTGAGTGTTATGTAAGTGACTCTTTTTGAGTTCAAAGTCTCATTAATGAAGGCCCAAAGCCTGAGATGGAAAAAGTGAAAATCTAATGATGTGAACAAGACACAAACTGCACTGTCCTATCCTATAAACGTGATGCTTTCATGCTCCACGTATGGAAAATTCACTATATGGTAACAGGGTGGTCAGTTTCAGCAGCGGTAGAAGATGTTATTTCTAGCCTGCTTATGCTTTAACGCAGGTCACAAGTTTAGATTGCATCTTGCATCTATTTTTACAGGTATGCTGGATCCACACCTTTCTGCACTGTTGTGGATGGGGGTCTTGGCGACACTGGTCATTGTCATCATCATGCCCCAACCACTGGGTATCCGTGCCCTGGTCATGGTCACTATCCTGCGACTTATCTTCTCTGTTGGTCTGGAGCCCACCCTCTTCCTTCTGGGTGCCTTCAATGTGAGTTGTCTTTCTTTTAGCGTCAGTCACCCAAAATTGCTGTTGTTGTCTAGTCATGGTTTTAGTTTTATCAGCCAAGCACTTAAGATATCATATGTGTCTTACTATACTATACAACAGTGAAGTTAAACCAATTAGATAAACGACGGCATGATGGATAAAAAGAAAATTAATTAATTCATAATATCAGTCTATTTTCTAATTTCAGCATTCTAGATATTTTATATAATATCTAATATAATGTGTAATTATATTTTAGCATTTTAACTTAGATTAAAAGATCGACACAGTGTTTTGGTTCCAGAAACAATTATTCTGAAAACCACACTTACTTATTTGTACTTCCTTTATTGTAAGTACAAAGAAGATGGTTCCTTAAGTGTGTTCAAATAAAATGAATTAGTTAAATTGGGGTGAAGTCTCATATAAACAGGGTCAAAACTACAAAAGGAAAGTACAATGTTTTCTATGTGTCTTTAGGTGAACTGACACTTTTCATTTCATTTCTTGTCGTTCCTGTTTGTGGGAGTGTGTGTCTCTGTGGTGTGTTAGTTATTTTCCCTAAAGAAATACTAAAATACATCACTACTATTTTATCTTGCTACCGTATGGACTTTCATATATAAAAAAAACGCTACCGTTGTAGTTCCAGTTCTCCTTTCGACTCTCACTCCCACTCGCGCCCACTTGGCAGGACCGTGCTCGTGCCCCAGTGCATGTGGTGTTGCCCCTGCCCTTACAGTTCGCCTTGCCAATGCCTGGCTGTGTTATGGGTTTAAAGTACGTCATGAACCCCAGAGAGAGAGAGTGACGCCCTCCCTGCAAGGTCGAGAGATTTTCTGGATGTGTTCTTAAACACACACACACACACACACACACACAAAATGACGTCTTGCTCACACTTCTGTCACCCCCCTCCCCAGCTGCTACATTTACTTGTCCACAGGAAACCAGGCCACAAGCAATGTGAAGTTAAGGCAGGAAATCAGAGAACATGGGTTCTGAAATGTAGGCTACATGCAGATTTGTCAGATTTTACATCTCCCTCATGTTAAAGACATTTTTTATTTTACAGGTTTGTCATTTTTTAATAGACCACATTTTAGCTGTAAAACTGTGGTTTCTTGTGTTAGTTTCATTCTTATTAAGACTTAAATATTTTTTTATTATTCTTAACAAAAAGGTGCACTGCCGATGAACCTGACCTTCATCTCTCCCCTTCGCTGTCACAGTTGTATACGCTTGTAAGTCCTATTTAAAACTCGGTGTGTGTGTGTGTGTGTGTGTGTGTGTGTGTGTGTGTGTGTATACATGACAGAGAAATCAGGTTTCCCCAGCAGGTATCTCCTGTAGCCACGTTAACCGGGTTTCTTTTAATCCCTTACCCTCGTTTCTCATTTACGTGATGTTTAAGAAATTTAAGTTACAGCAGAAAGCCGACAACAACCAGGTGACCAGGGGCATGTCTGCAATTAAGATGTCCTCATTAGCTTAAAGGCCACCCCGCCATATCTCTGTCAGCACTTTTAGTCTCTACCCTACAGACCTTAGCAAAGGTCATTGTTGATTTTCAATGTTAAAATCACTTTTTGCTCTTTGAAGTGGTTGTTTATCTTACAGGTGTGTAATAAAATCATCTTCCTGATAAGTTTTGTGGGGAACAGAGGAACCTTCACGCGAGGCTACAAAGCTATGGTTATGGACTTTGAGTTTCTCTACAACCTCCTCTACCTCATCATCTGCTCTCTGGGGGTGTTTGTCCATGTCTTTTTCTACAGTCTGTTGGTGAGAAAACAAACATGCTTTGTAACACCGTTGCACATAGGACGCATACACTGCATCTGAGTAGAGGTAGACACAGGAAGGAGAAGGAAATATGAGGGCAGCAGGTTTTGAGTAAAACCATGTGTGAAATTCTTTTTTCTTTCCACCATGGTGCATTCAAGGACATGTCCTGCTAGAAGATACCTTATTTGGTGCTGTAGTAATGCTGCTGTTGCTGCGTTCTGTGGCCGTGCCCCAGCTCTTTATAATGTGTCAGACTGAATATCCAGTATAATGCGGGTATTAGCAGCTTTTCTGCAGCTTTTCCATAATAGATTTTAAGGACACACTTAAAACTTTTAATAAGAGGACATTGCAGATTTAGAGCAACATAAATCGTTGCATTATACGTTTGGAGTTTATTATATATAGTTGATTCTGTCTTCTGACAGATGTCAAATATTTACCAGTGAGTTTGTTGCCACATATTCATTGTGCACTGTAATGTGTGTTTTGCCTCGCTGTAGCTGCTCGACCTGGTATACAGAGAAGAGACTTTGCTGAATGTAATCAAAAGCGTGACACGTAATGGACGCTCCATCGTGCTCACTGCAGTGCTGGCTCTCATCTTAGTCTACCTGTTCTCCATTGTTGGTTACATCTTCTTCAAAGACGACTTTATCCTGGAGGTGGATCGGATCTCGAATGCAACCCTGAGTGAGGACCAGCTGCATTAGTTTACCTGTTTCACAAGCGTCCATGTGACAGTGTGGAGGTTGTTGTTTAGCTAATTCACTTTTCCTCTATCCTTTAAGATGGAGACAGTCTTGCCAGCAAGTTTCTGTCAGCAGGAGTGTGTCAGGGAGGGTCTGATGAGAACTGCACTGCAGAGGCCCCACAGGAAGGTAATATGTGCTCGAGGCACTAGTAAATGTTATAGAAAGTTGGTTGTGTCCTGTCCTATTAATCATTTCTCTGTCAGACGTCACCTTAACTATTGTATAATAACACACATATGGACTTTTTACGTATAAACTCTATCAAACTGGATAAGCATTGTGAAACGTTCATGGTTTTTTTGAACAAGTTTAAACAGAGCTGTCCCGTTCCCCTTAAACAAAAACACTTTTGCTTTGACTAAACGATGTGACGCTGTGTACCAAAACGTGTAATCACGATTTTAACAGATATCAAATTCTGCTGTAAGCCAAGGATACTTTTGACCAAAGAACAAGCCAAATCTTGTCTACGACCATGTCAAATACAACTTTTACACAGATTACTAAGAATGAATGAATGAATGAATTAAAATTTAAAATCACAGCAATACTGCTTTGAGTAATACCTGAATATGAACTAGATACATAATTATTGGATTCATTCTTTTGTTCCTCCATGTTTCTGCAGAATCTGGCGATGACGGCGATGAGGAAGGCAACATGGAACGGACGTGCGACTCTTTACTGATGTGTATTGTCACTGTGTTGAGTCACGGCTTGAGGAGTGGAGGGGGTGTAGGGGATGTCCTCCGCAAGCCTTCCAAAGAGGTGCGTGCGCGCATGTGTGTGTGTGTGTGTGTGTGTGTGTGTGTTAGTGACAGTGACCTCAGAGGGTGTTGTACCCACTGCAAACATGTAGGTCATGTGAGCTGGAGAGAAGTCTACCGTGAGCAGAATCTTTTTTTTTTTGTTTGTTTCAAAAGCTTGGAGGTTTCGTAATGTTTCCCTGCAGCTGCGCTGCCTCCGCCTTGTGTAAGAATTTAACCTCAAAATAGATTTCCACTGAATTCAGGCTTAACCACTAATGATGTCAAAAGAGGATGTGAATATCTGTCTCGTGTATTTACAAAACAATGCCGGTTGGGGTCTTGTTTATGATCGTATAAAACGTATAATCACATGAATGTGTGATTGCGTGACTGTGATAGCTTGGTGACCATTGCAGGGTATGAACTCTTCAGATTTATCTTCAGTGAGTTATGTCAAAATGGAAATTCCCATTTCTAAATTGATCGGCGTAGCAGGTTCTATAGTCTGTTGATATTAGCTTTTACACACAGTCTCTGTAAGACGGTCTACATCAGGTCGACCGGCTTTCTGCCGTCTCTGTTACTGTAGCATCTGGCAGGTTACACCTGTGGTCTTGTGTTCCCATTAACATCCATGATGACCAAGGTTAACCTGGTTTTAGACTCATAACATCATCTCCAGCACATGTTTATGTACAGACCTGCCCTTTGGGTCATACATTTAAATAGGACAATCTGCTTCTTAGCACTCTATTGTCACATTAAGGTGATGACTGTTGCGATCAGTTAATTTTCTTAGATTTCAAACATGAAGTAGAGCTGTACAGATGTTGGTTATCTTTTTATGCATTTTTTTCTGTTTCTTCTTTAGGAGCCACTGTTTGCAGCCAGAGTGATATACGACTTGCTGTTCTTCTTCATGGTCATCATCATTGTCCTCAACCTCATCTTTGGTGTGATCATCGACACCTTTGCTGACCTGAGAAGTGAAAAACAGAAGAAAGAAGAAGTCCTGAAGACAACCTGCTTCATCTGTGGTGAGACTGCATATCGGACTGATAATTGAGTTTTTACTTTTCACCGCTCAGAGTACTCGCGGTGCATTTTGTGAGTCCTGCCTGACAATCAAATCAATCAGTCACTCAACAGCAGCTGGTTAGTTTTTGTAATCTGTCGAGGAGAATTTAAAAACATTAGTACGTTCCCACCCTTTTACCATAATCTTGCAGCTGGCAGCTTTTAGGAAGACAGTGCCTTGGATTCTGAGGTACTGGAAATGTTAGTGATAGTTTTTATCTCTATCTTCGGCGGCGCCTAATGTCACTCTGCCAAATGTCAGCAATATGTGTTGTAATAATTTCCAACGAATCTTTTCATGGGAATTAAACCTGTAACTTTCCAGTTACTGGATGACTTCTCTAATCACCAGGGCACCCTGCCAGCTCTGTACGGCTGTGCCCTGTTGTTAGAACTGCTCTGTGCTCTGTGCTCTTCGCAGACTTTGCATCTCACGTCATCTTCCAAAATCCAACTAATGTCACCTGGTTAATTCCCAAATTCCCGTCTAGAACATTTGAGTTTTTTGTGGTTTCTGGTACGTATGTTTCTGTAAAGGTGCATGTAATTTGTTACAGTCCCCCTTTTCTATTCCTCCCCCTTTTTCACTTCACTGCTGTTCCAAGGAAGGCTGAGTCATGAGGGTTTCCTGCCACTGCTCTGCTCGCCTCCATAATTCATGTCTGTCTCACACGCAGAGACATTTTCTTCCACTCACTCACACTCACACACTCAATTTACATGCCATATGTTTTTGGCTTTTTCACTTAGAACCCAAACTTTGGTCCCGTGTTTAGCATCATGTGCCTTTACTTTAAGTAAATTATATGTGCACACATGCGTATATGTTATCTGAACTGGAGTGGGACTATACTGTGTGTGAGTGTGCATCCACATGTTAGTGACTTTGAGCCCAGCAGTACGAGCTGTATGTGAGCGTGTGCATGCGCATGTTGGGTCAGGCAGTCGGGACAGCAGCGAAGCATATGGAACGAGAACAGTGTTATGTCACCCAGTCAGCCATCAGCTCTGAGTCACTCATGTTAAATAAGGCCAGGCCACAGGAGGAGCTGCCGTCTCTATGGTTTCCAGGAGGACCATGAGGGAACAGGAGATGCGGAGATTAGGAGGACGATCTCTGCAGGCTTAAGTGCCTCTCCATCCTCTAGCTCCATTTTATAAGCCATCGATCTTTTTCACAATCTTGAATTAGTTGGTAGGTGTTTGTGGTTTGTAGCCAATGATTGATCTACAAAAACTGCTCTTTTGAGCAGGAAGTTCATGGTGTAGATTCTACACCATCAAAAAAACTGCTCTTTTGAGCAGGAAGTTGATGGTGTAGAATCTACACCATTAACTGTAGAATCTACACCATTAACTTCCTGCTCAAAAGAGCAGTTTTTTTTTAACCTGCGTCTCATTTGAGTTGTCACAAAATAAAATGTATGGTGTTATAAACATCAATAAACACTGCTGTTTGTTTAAATTCTCTACAAATTCTTTCCTGTAACTTCCTGAATTTTGAGTCTGCCACCGTGGATCAGTTGCATTACAGAGCAGACAGGAGCTTCTTTTATATGTGATGTGTGTTTAGATAAACTTGAAACACATTGAGATAAAGTTGACAAAGAAAGATGAAGATGACGTCCTTGATTTAACGGTATGCATATTAATCCTAGATGACAAGGGCTATGTTTTGCTGAAGACAAATACACAGTGACTTCACAGAGACTGTAGATCAACAGATTGTCTGTGGTCTGTGTTTCACAGCTAAACGTTTTGGAGAAGAGGTGAATTTTCCGTAAAACATTATCGTTAATATAACTGCACTATTGAAACAACCATAATATTCCAGAGTTCACTCTCGACGTGTGAAGCAAACACTGCAGGCAGAACACATTTGATGTATTTTGCTTGTCAAATCTGCCTTTAACAAGCCCTAAATCAACTACTTCAGTGTTCTTCTTTTCATTACCGTCTGCAATGCACGGCAAAACCAAAAGTGTCTTTCAAGAAGAAATGCCAGATCCAATCTGACAGCCTGTCAAGGGGGATGCTTGATTTGTGTGAGCTTTAACCAATAATTTAGCTCAAATAATTTCTACATTATATTATTGTATTGTGCTGTTTGTTACCAATGTTGTCTTCTGCTGTATTATTCTGCTCACTGTTGTTTGTACAGTTACTGTATTTTTGTGTTCCACACGAGTCATTCAAACTATTCATTAGTATTTATATAGATGTCCCTGAATAGATTTTTACACTGGCCCAAATAATTAAATTTTTCCTATTTAGATCACATGATAGGTCAGCTATAGAAGTTCCCCACACCAACTTTAAACTGTGAGAAAAACTCATTTCCAGTACTATAAAATGTTTGTGGTCCTTTCTGTATGTTTAAATGTTAGTTTTTTTACATATCTTATCTTACGCCTCTCATTCACAATATATTTCACCTCAATTACACTTATTAGTAATCCACTTTCTTTGGGTGGGTTTGTCATTTCCTACTTACTTTTTAACTAGAAGATGACCTGTTACCGCCCTCTGCTTCTTTTTTTTACAGTTCTCGTGTGACTAACTCTCTGTTAACTAACTAAACCAAAGCTTCTTTTTTCAATTTTTTCTTTGTGATTACTTACCATGTAATATGTGTTTTTGTTGCTCTGCAGGCCTGGAACGTGACAAATTTGACAACAAGACGGTGACTTTTGAGGAGCACATAAAAGAGGAACACAACATGTGGCACTACCTGTTCTTCATAGTGCTGGTGAAAGTCAAAGATTCCACTGAATACACGGGCCCTGAAAGCTATGTGGCCCAGATGATAAGGGTAAAGAGAATTGGATTTTAGCCAGTTCATCCTTACACACTGAAATGAGGAAATGTCGGGTTGACTTCCTGGCACGAACTGCAAGTCTCACAGCATTTCTTTATGTGATTAGGTCAGGACTTTGAGATCAGACAATAATAACAGAGGAAGGTCTAAAGGGTTCACAAACTTTCCAGCATGTCCATATAGAGGAAAAGAAGAAATGCTTGCACAGGCCATATAGTTGCTTAACTGTTTGATGACACGTATTTCGTCCTCATATGTCATCATTTCACAGTTATTCTGTGGAATTAGAGCATCCGTTGGCTACAGACACATCCTCAGCCCTGAATGAAAGAGCACTTCTCTTTGTGTCATGTTGGTGGTACAGTACAGGAGCAGAGTTCGTCAGGTTATGCAGCTGAGTCACACACCTTAGCACACTCTTCCTCTTCTCTAATCTCAACTAACAGACAGGCACAGCAGTCATGCAGATGTATTGACACAAATAGCCCGATGTAGACTAACAGGAGGTCAGTGGAACAAATACATGAGCACGGTCTAACCCTAAAACCGATCCAAGTGTGATATCGAGTATGTGGTTAGTGCACTGGGACTTGCATTGTGTCTGAGGTCATTAACTTTCCATTGTTGCTATTACAGTATTAATACAATGTAAAGTTGTTCCTGCAAAACTGATTACAGATCCGTGCTAGTTGGAGTTCACATTAAATCACTTGGCCGCCAAACAGTAGCGCCGTCCTGTTAGGATAACCAATACATACTGTATCTCATAGTAGATCTACACCATCACTTTAAAAAGATATGCTTGTCCAACTACAGGAGCACAACCTGGACTGGTTCCCACGGATGCGTGCCATGTCATTGGTGAGCAGTGATGCGGAGGGGGAGCAGAATGAGATCAGGAACCTGCAGGAGAAACTGGAGTCTGCCATGAGGCTGGTGGCCAATCTGTCTGGACAGCTGACTGAGCTTAAGGAACAGGTATATAATATGACTGTGAATCATCCATCCATTATCTTAACTACTTTTCCTGTTAAGGGTCACAGGGGCAGCAGCCAGCCCCAGCTGTCACTGGTTACACCCTGGACAGGTTGCCAGTATATCTCTCTCTGACCATTCACACTCGCATTCACACCTAGGGAGAATTTGGAGATACCACCTCACCAAACTAAAGTAACGAGACAGCCGCACAGGCACAGGGCGCACATGCGAACTCCACACGAAGGCCACAAAATTAGAAGAGGACCTTTTAAGAGTGAGGCAACAAGCAGAACCACAAGACAAAATTTCTGAAGTTCACCATATTTCTTTATTTCTAATCTAAAAAAAAAAATCTATCCACACTCAAGTCTATTTACGGATATTCAATTCACATCGTTGGACATCACCATGAAACGTGAGGCGTCATTTCCTCAGCCACCGCCGTGTTCTAAACTATTACTGGCACTACCACTACTAAATATGAGCCTTGTTTACCAATTTCCTGTTCTGATTTCTGTGACAGCCTCGTGGATTCACACCGCCCCGCAGTCCTTTCATCGGCCAACTCAGGAACAAGTAGAATATGTTTTCAAATACGAGGCCAATGCGAAACATAAAACAGAGTTTCAAGCAAAATCAGCAGTTTAAGAACATGTTGTGAATCCGACATTGATTTTTCTAGGGCCTTTTCTTAAGAACAAATTTCCATTTCTCCATTCCTTTTTAGCACTACTATTGTACACTGTACGTCTAAACTTCAGTATTATCAAATTAAGGTGTTTGAAGATGGTGGAAATTGATTTTAACCAGTTGACTTTGTTTTCTGTGTAGATGACAGAGCAGAGGAAACAGAAGCAACGAATCGGTCTCCTTGGTCATCCCCCTCACATGAACATCAATCCACAGCAGCCTGCCTGAGGGCCCCTGCAGCCAGTTGTATAATTGCCTGACCACTGTGACAGTGTTCCAGTGAAGAATGCCAAATGTCTTCATCACAGTGTAGATCAATGTCTGACTGTAAACATCAGACACTCCTACAATAAGTGTGTCTGTGGGTGGAGTGTGCACCAAGTGCCTCGGGACCTGAGAAGCCAGTGCTGTAAGTTTATGACACTGTCTTTAGCTTTATCGTACTGTACAATACTTCAAAGTTCAGCCGTGGTTCCTGGAGGAGTGTCCCCCTTAAGTGGCCTTGTACTGAGATTTCAATTCAGTGTTGCACCAGCAAATTTGGGTCACGTGCCGATTTGAGAGTGTGTTTAAACTCCATAATACACTATTTAATTTTTTTTTTTTTTACAGCAATAGAAATACCTAATAATATGCAATGTCTAAATATAAAGGAACTATTTTTGGAAACTTATTTCTTTTATACGTTTCAATTTTACTATATATATATATATATATTTAACATATGAAGACAAACTCCTCGAAATAATTATGAAGAATTCACCATAGTTTACATGGTTTCTAAAATGCATAACCTCTACAGTGTTGTTGTCGTCGTCATGAGGGAAATCATTTGTCTGTAAACTTTTTAATCTCAAATGAAGGCTCTGCTCTTTCTGGGTCACTTTAAATGAAAATTGTGAAGGAAACCAAAATAACCCAAATGAACCTACCGAGGAGAAGGAGCTAATGTGATTGATTTACTCTGAAACCACCATGTTGTGCTTAATTATATGGAGTCACATGGACACATAGCAGAATTAAGCTTTGGGATTTTGGGATCAACGTTAAATGACTTATTCTTCTGTGCACTGAATTATTTACTCTTCCTTTAACCCATTTAGTCCTAAAACACTGATATTTTCCATAGCTCTCAAATGATTGTTACTTCTTGGTTGGTTACTTTGAATATGGTCCACATGAGATTGACTGTTTGAATGTATCTGAGAACTAAAAGATGTCATTCGGGGTGCTGCTTTACCAAACCGAACTTTTATACTAATAGATGGATGGTTTGTGTCTTAATTGTACATTCCAGTCTTGAAGTCTATTTAAATAAATAAAGTGTGTAAAATAATCTCATGGTTGAATGTTCCAAATTCTTTTTTAACAGTGGCTCTTTGTTGATGACCCAGATTAGTAGATTACAGTTCAGATTAATTGTGTGTTGTTAGCTGTAATTTGAACATTTATTTATTTTTATTTTAGTCATAAAACTTTAGATCATTGTATAACTATTTGATTCTATGATTATCCAAAGATTGAAACTTTGTTATAAATATAATAGTGCTGACTTTTTTTAAATAGCCTACAGTGACACTTCTGACAGCCTCTTTACAAGCCTGATGCAAAAGTACAACATTTTCAGCAGGTCACATCTGCGTCCAATTACAACAAATTTAACAGCATAGATAATTATATTATTTAATTAGACGAGCATTTCGTCCAACAGAATAAATACTTGCTTGTGTTAAGTATTTTGCTCAATACACTACACAAATATGAAAAGCTCTACAAGCGAAACTGAAACCAGCGCACCATTGTCACTTTTTAACTGCATTACATTTGCCTATATTAAGTTAGAGGGGCTTTCCATCGTCATGTGGTTATTTGGTTAAGATATTGTTGAATTACTGTGTGTGCCACGGTTATTTTGTGATGAATCTGTCCTTTAGCCCTTTTCTCTTTAATTTACTTCAAGTTAGGAATTTTCCAAAAGACCTTTTAGCTAAAGTTACTGACATGGCCGTATGTGAATCTTTTGAGGGTTTGAATAGGTATGATATCTGTCTAACTATCAATCCATGAAATCTTAGTTAGATTAACTGATAATGTAAATGCAGAGGAGGAAACCATGGAAGGAGGAATCGTAAACAGTGAATTTTCAATTAGGGTAAAATTGTATAAAAGAAACTTAATTGTGATTAAAAATATAATCCATTGACAGCAAAGTTGGGACTTTTTTTAAAAGCAATAAAAACTAAAAAATGTTAAGTTACCTTTATTTATCTGAAAAAGAACAAAAAAACTTTATTTTGTAAACACGCAAAACACTTTTCCTTAATTACACTGTTTTACAGGTGTGAAATATATATTCTTGCTGGATATAAGACTTTACTGTACTTTAATTTGTAAGACTTTACTTGCTCAAAGATTTATAGTTTGATTTGATTTCGATATAGGAGACAGCTTTGGGCAGCAGCCAAGCCAGTGACGCTGCGTAGCATGTAGTGTCAGACTGTGTTAAGAGACATTTCTTATTAACCATTTCTCCTGCAATCGCAGTTGAGGGCTCAAATTTGTACACATTTACAAAATACAATTACATTGGCCAGTTAAAATGTGGACAGTACTATTGTCAGATAAATAGAATAAAAAAGAAAGTTCAAGCACATTACAAATAGTAGACTTCAGGCTTTTATCACATTTTCCAAAGGTCCCAGGTTTTTAAACAGTTTCTAAACACAAAAAAACCATATTCCTTCAAAATATCCACAATGCCAGCAAGGTTTCAGAGACTGGGTAGTATGTTCCTATTCTAAAAGAAGTCTTTGATCAATGAATTGTCCTTAAAAGACTGAGTTGTGTGAGTTTATATGACCATTGCTGGTAGTTCCAGGAAAGGGACTGAGAGATGTAGTTTATAAATAAAATATCAATTTTCACAGTCAGATCAGAATTCCTAATACAGTGGCCTACAATATCATAAAACACATCTAAAGCATAATGGAGTCAGGCTGATTTTAATAGAGAAGATGAAATTTCAAGATTGTGCAGCTGTTTGTGATAAACATGAAGTCTCACTTCCTGTGTGCAGGTGACATCTAATCCTTTACTGTCGGTCTATATAAGTTCTTCACTGGTAACAGTCTAGTAATATGTGAATGTAAGTAAGTATTGGACATGTCAGGACATCATCAAACCTCCTTTTCTTTTCTGGCAGAGATGATGAGCGTGTGGTTCTCCGTGCTCATTGTGGTACTGATTAGTATTCAATCTCTTTAATTTTTCTAGGAATAAATAAAACTTAGCCGAATCGTGCTGATTGTCAACATCAGCAGAACTTCTTTCCACACTGTCTCATCTGCAGTAAGAAACACGTTAAACCGGTTAACGCTTGTGGTCTGCGCTGATAGCCTGCAGCAGACAGGTGCAGCCTCTCTGTGCTGGCTGAGCTGGATGTGCCCCGCGCGCTCAGCAGGCTCGCGGGCCATGAGGACATGAACGTGACAGGCGCCGCCGCCTCATGACAACAAACGCCGATACCACGCACAGGTGCACGTGACCACACGGGAGTACACCTGCCACGTATTTACATGGTAGATCAATAGCAGCAACCACCGCTCACACCCGCGGCCTACTGCTTCACGTGAGGCTAAAGCTTATAGAGCTGCAAATGACTGGTAAGTTGAGTGAACAACTTTACAAATAATGCTCCTAAAACCTCCATTAACACTTTATTAATATGACTTCGTTGCACTTGATGAATGTCTATGTTCACTAGTCCTTAGTTTGTTATTGTATTGTGCCATACCCCCCCCCCCTGCTGTGTCCTAGCTCTGTCTGTCTCCTGCACTGTCTCTGCCAGCACGTTCCCCGCGCCATGGCTCGAGCAGCCGTGTTTCCACACATTTCAGCATGCTGGTACACGGGACCCGACACGCACCGCCCTACCGCCTGACGTGCGCCTCCCTCCGCCCACCGAAGCTCCTTATCCGTAGGAAGTGGGCCGTCCCTGCGCCGAGGATACAGCACCGCTCCACACGTGAGCCTCATGTGACAGGGGTAGGTCAGTCTGAGCTGAGAGTCTGAGGGTTTATTTAACTCGTCGCTCTGTCCTCCCCCACTTTCCTAACGCGCTACCAACAGGGTTGTCTTCTTCCTGCGGCGGGACCACGGCGTGGAGATTTACTCAAAACCGAACACAACCTCTCCACAAACCAGAAGAGCGTTAATATTTACACACCTGTAAAGATTTTCCTACTTTTTTGAAGCGTTTGTTATATTTTACAAACTGCTGCTTTACAACTTTTTCATCATTGTTGCGTGTAAATAAACGCGTGTTTATTTGTGACTGCGCTGGAAAACTATCTCGACTTCAGCTGCGCATTTGCAGTGAGAATAATGGAGCGAATTCCGAGCGCGCAGCCACCTCCTCTGTCCAAACACCAGCCCGACCTGTCAGACGTGCAGGGGTAAGTTACACTCACAGATTCACTAACGTTGCTCTTCACTGGACTGTGTAGTTACTGTGTGATTTATCCTACTCCGACATAATAACAATATTCTATTGTCCTCTCTTTGTTTCTCTAGGATGGATTTCCCGATATATGTTTATAAACCCAGGCGGGGACTGAAGAGGGGAGAAGAGAGCAAGGTGCGTTGTTATTTTGTTATTTGCCAGCTTATCAAGTTATCACCATGTAGCTTTTATTGAGTTATAAGGAGTACGGCTGGCAGTTGTCCCGTAGTCCCATAAACGGCTGACCTAAATCCTGCCATGGTTTCGCTCTTGGAGTCTTGTCGAAGTTACTGTCCCTGATCTTATAAAAACTAGAAGTGTGCTTCTTTTAGCGCAACTCACCAACAGTGTTGTTTTTTTTTTCAGGAAACGTACAAGCTGCCTCACAGACTCATTGAGAAGAAAAGGCGTGACCGGATCAACGAGTGCATCGCTCAGTTGAAAGATCTGTTACCAGAGCACCTGAAACTCACGGTAGGTTCATGCTGTATCCGGGAGGGATAATGGGATTCACTGTTTTGAGTGGAATACACCACCCAGTGGCTGCTCGGTGGTACTGCAGCCTCTGTGCTGACTGCGTCAGCCACCGGTGATGTCTTGTAGTCTAACATAGGAAAATGAAGAATAAAGTTCATACACAGTTACATGTAGTTACAAATACAATTAAGACAACAGACCAGATATTAGTTTTAACATTTGTTAACATTTTGGCAGATGGTTGCTACTGTTGTGTTACTGATCATGATAATATTAAAGATTAAGCATACATGGGAAGAAAGCCTGATCACTGTGTTATATAAGAGGTGGGGATGTGCTGACTGTGTATGTCTCCCACAGACTCTGGGCCATCTGGAGAAGGCTGTGGTTTTAGAGCTTACTCTCAAGCATGTGAAAGCCCTCACCTCTTTACTGGATCAACAGCAGCAGAAGATCCTTGCTCTGCAGAATGGCATGCAAATTGGTAAGCTGCAAATCACTTACACACACAAACATAAATAGACTAACACACACAGACAATGCATGTAACAATGCAAATAACACGAGTAATGCAAAATAACAGGAGCTGCAGACAAATAGGTGGCAGCAAATATAGCTGTAGATGTTGTAAAAAAGACTAAACATCAGCAGATCCTCCCATCTATGTCAAACTGCTGAATTTCTGACCTTGTGGTTTCTTGCTGTGTTTACAGAGCAGCCTGCTGTCACCCAGGAGAAGTCAGAGGAGATGTTTCGCTCTGGCTTCCACATGTGTGCCAAGGAGATTCTTCAGTACCTCGCCAGTCACGAGAGTGATGGAGATTTATCGCCATCCCATATGGTCAATCACCTTCACAAGATAGCCGCAGAGGTGCTGCAAACTCCAATCAGACCCCGCACGCCTCGAAGCTCGCAGCCCGAGGAAAAACCATCTTACATTCAACACCAACCACGCAAGGAGACGCCAACCAGCTTACCCCCCAAACCCACCGAAGGCTACGGGAGAAACTGTGTGCCTGTCATCCAGCGGGCATATGCCCCACAAAGCGGTGAGCAAAGTGGCAGTGACACAGATACAGACAGCGGCTATGGGGGAGAGCTGGAGAAGAATGAATCTGCAGCGCTGCAGGGACGTCCGAATTTCTTCAGCCAGGAGAGCCAGCTGAAGCGGGCGCTGTGCGACAGGCAGAGCTCCAGCATCAAGCAGGAAGATGATGAGCCACGCCACAAACGCCCCCGGGTGGAGTCGTCTGAGGATGAAGTGCTTTCAGGTGGAGAATCATCAAGTTCATCGTCCTCCAGTGGTTATGGTAGTTACATGAGCGTGTCCCCCAACCATCCACCTCCTCACCCCCTGTGTATGCCTTTCTACCTCATCCCACCCTCTGCAGCAGCATACCTGCCAATGCTGGATAAATGCTGGTACCCTGGGGCCATGCCCATGCTGTGTCCTGGTGTGGGAGGCAGTGAAAGACCACCTCAGCTAATGCTGTCTCCCAGGGGAGGCTCTCCAGCTCCGTCCATATCTCAGACCCCCATGGACTCCCCTGCCCTCCTTCAGGCACTAAAGCAAGTACCACCTCTCAACCTGGAAACCAAAGACTAATGTCCTGTTCTGTTAACTAGGAGAAGAGACAGTAGTCCGAGGGAAAAGATGACTGGGCCATTCCATAATCCACCCTCACTTCTCCCGTCTGTTCCTCAGCCTAGAGGTCAAACAGCAAATGAGAGAACTTGTGGAAATGATCAAGGAGAGATGAGAGGGGGGGGGGGGCAGCACCCATCCCCACTCGGAGGATGCAGAGCTCGAGCTGAATGTTTAATGCTCAGAGATATTACTCAGTGCAAATGTATCATATAAAGTGGACCTGCCCTACACACACACACAAACACACCTGAACACACTTGGTTGAATGTACAGAAAGAAAAGTTTTAGATGCTGCTGTTCAAGTATAAGCGCCGATGACACTGACGCATCCTACTTGTAGCTGTTGCGATAGAGACACGTCACCCAAAACGTTGCACCACAAGTTCGATGTAATGTTTCACCCAAAGTTTGTTGCCTGTCTCCTCACGCTCCCGATTCTCATTAGTGAAAATGTACTTCAATGAGGCACTATGATGGCTTGCAGCATAAAATAAAAGGGAAGGAGGGAGGGAGGGAGGGAGGGAAGGAGGAAGGGTACACCCAGTGCACGGAAGAAGGAATGGGCCACTACATGACCATTCTGAATGAGAAGTCTTGTTTTACGATGACAAACGGACAGTTGAGATGGCTTTTCTGTAACTAGTGTTCATAGACGTCTTGTACATTTCTATTTTTGATACCTGTTCTTGCACTCTTGTACATCTGGAGAAAGAAGGAGGGCAGGGTGTGGACAATTGTATGTTGTGTACTCAGAAACTGTGTACATACTGTAGCACTGTGCTGGACCTGGTCTGTGTACTCGGCATCTGTTTCTGCTCAAGTCAAACCTGGTGTTTGTTCTTGCTGTTGCCTTTTACTTGTGAAAAACTGATAAATCTCAGATGTTAATTCTCTGTCCTGCTTATGAATACTGGAGGCAAAGAAGTGAGGAGAAGAGAAGTGAATGTACAAGTTTTACCAGAAGACTAGTTTTCTACAGAAAGAGGTACTTGAGATTCTATATTTTGGGACCTACATGAAAGATGTTTGATGTACATATTTTGTCTATATATGTTGATATATGTTATATAAGTGTATTAATAAAGTATTTTTTTCCTGTGGAAATTTGCTTGGCTGTAAGTGGATGAAAATATTCTGCACGTAATATGCAGTTTGTTTTTTCACAGCACTACAACATGTAATGACCAGCTGTCTGTAGACCAGCTCTCCTGGTGATTCTCTAATGGTTCAATTCAATTCAATTCATCTTTATTTGTATAGCGCCAAATCACAACGAAAGTCATTTCAGGGCACTTTACAT
>JAUMHF010000021.1:9628093-9647809 GCA_032359275.1 Microctenopoma steveboyesi
CTGATTAGAGGTAACACGTCTTTGAGTAGTCCAGTTGGGATGGGGTCTAACAGACAGGTAGTTGATTTAGATGAATTATAATGGTGGATTTGAAACACAAATGGAAACTCAATTACATTTCTGGTGCAATAATCAGGACTCATCTCCAACCTCTCGCTAGTCTAATTCAATAACCAACTCTGTATTTAAACTAACGCCACCGTAATGCTGCAGATGTGAACATGTTTCAGTTTCAACACAGGCCCCAGAGCTCAGCATCAAAACCTCATATTATTATTATTTCCACTATTATTTCTGAGCTGTAGGAGTGCTGCATTGCATAGTGACATCCATCTTTCCTTCAGTGTTTGCCACCCTTTCCCTCAGTTTATCCAACCAAGGGCATAAATGCCATCAAAACCTATATTTCAGTCTGTCAGGTTCAGTGGTTTTTAATTTTATTGATTGTTTATAAAAAGAGAACACACTAAGCATTGTTTAAAATGTAGCACAAGGGCTAACAGAACTATGCTATCATTTCATTTCCTTACCAGTACGACTTGCAAAGTAAACACCGATTAGAAAGGTTTATCTTTATTGCCATCTAGTGGGGACTTACTCTGCCTACATCCTCCCTGCAACATCAATTTAGAACAAATTGAACCACTGAATATTTCATTATTAATAACTACCCCTGAACACTGGTTTGATTAAGCTTTTTAATGCAAATTAACTTAAAGAAGATAATCATAAAATTGTACTATCCGTTGTTTGATTAAGATTTTAACAGCCAATCATCCAAAATTAGACTCTACTCCCAATACAGTATGAGTGAGAAATTTAAAAATATCTTAGACAACCCTCCATGATTTATTGTTAGTTTGTTGTAAAGTTCTCTATAAACAAAAGCTTATGTCATCAGAAGAATAAATGAATTAATTCGGTCTGGTAGCTCAATGGGTTAAGCGTCAGACTGACATGCAGAAGGTTGTGGGTTCGAACCCCGTCTGACTTCTAATCTATCCCCTACCAGGTGTGTCTCTGAGCCAGACACCCAGCGCTAGCTCCTTGTAAGTCGCTTTGGATAAAAGTGTCTGCCAAGCAAACTAAAGTAAAGTCATTTAGTCATTGGGCTCCAACTCAAATTAACAGGACCTAAAAACAATGTTGACACTGACACTTCCTCCTTTTTGGTCATAATCCATCCAGGTCATGGTTATCTGGACTTGTTTAAGTTCCTTGATGATGTTTTCTCTTCCATTCTAGATGTTTTATGAGTCTTGTCTGAAACAAAAAACTTTTTGGGGCATCACCACTAATGTTCCTCCACACAGTCTCCTCTACATTTGGGAATGGTTTGTCTGTGAGAAGAAACTAATAATTGATGTCTGGGAAGGCTGAGGTGGGAGGGAAAGGTTGTATCACAACAGGAAATGCCCACAATTTTTGGCCTTAAGCTAAAGACCTCCAAGGTAGGCAGAGGTTCCCAGAGTGAGGGAAAGACACAGGTTGAAGTCTTGTGTTGAGGCTCAAAAGCTGCTTGCGGATGGAAGGATCGGGCGATGTGTGACCCGTAACCTGGATTAGACTGGGTTTTACACTCCGGCAAGTTGTAAGGAGGGCTGAGGGAAAAGGAGAGACTCCGTGGGACCAGAGTTGCCCTCTTGGCACCAAGACTCAAAGCTAAACGTTGGGCTTTACTCAAAGGGTGTTCATGGGTCAAACTGCGGCAGGTCCTGCGAACACAGGAAGTATTCTGAACCTCTGTTCTCCCTTCAACTCTCCTCTTTGAAGAAACTGATGTCTGCTGTGATGTCAGTCTCATTTCCTCCCCAACAACGTGTTTCTCTTTGATTGCATGGGGTTTCTGAATTGATAGTTTATGTCCTGTTTCAACCTCCTCTGAAGATGACTGATTGGAAGAAAAAGTGAAGGGTACATTAGAAGTAACTGCTTCCCTATGATGTACGGGTCTGGATCGTCTTATGGGAACTCCTTCCACCAGTAGGTTTACTCCAATATACTGAGGAACTTCAACTGCAGCCTGAGAGGTTAAAGAAAGAAAGGCACAACAAATAATAAAAACATTTGGCATATTGGTAATTATTCAATGGAGGTCCTTTCAAAATAAAAAGCCATCGCCTGAAGCATCATTCCCACCTTTTTGTAGATTAGCTGGAAGCCTCCTGTGTCAGCACAAGGATCAGTCCGTCTGTCCAGCACAACCCTCAGGGTATCCAGCTGCACAGCAGGGCAAAGGCGGGCAGTTACAGCGGTGGAACAGGCCATAGTTGGACTGGCGTTGATCTCCAGCAGCCAAGGTCTAAGATCTCTGCCCAACATAAAGTCTGCTCCATAGAGTTCAAAGCTTGACTTGCGGGCCTCAACCAAGTCCTGGGCGGTCTGCAGCGCATTAACCACTGCTTGCTGCATGCCTGGGACCACCACTGACTCCCACTCCACCTCAGAGCCCCGGCACCGCAGAAAATCCCTAAACTGAGAGCAGGACCACATATTGTCCTCAGGCACTCCTGGATGACGGTCACGAGATGGCTGGAAGTTCTTCTGAATGGAGTTGTTGCACAGGTGGATTGCACTGAGCAAAATAACAAACAAAAACACATAAAATGACCTGTGAATTAACATTGTTTAAAAAAAACACAGACCTAATATACAATTACTTTTATTCTATTTGTTTGAGCCTCCGTCTGACCTGTCCAGAGTTTTTGTTGAGTAGGGCTTAGTGGAGAACCGCAGGTAGCACTCTTTGTAGAACCAGACAGTCAGAGGGTTCCAGCTGGTGACGAGGAACCACTGACGGAGGTCAAACTTGGTGCCATGGACCAAAAGAGGACGTTCCAGGTACTTCTGAACCACCCACTTACTCTCATTATTCAGGGCAATGTCAGTGTCTGCTAGTGCCAAAATCTCATCCAGGCGATTCATACACAAAATGCCTGCGTGATGGTGTTTTATGTGGCACAGAAAAGAAAAAACAACAAAACTTATTCATGGGCACATCAGAACTGTATCATTAACAGCAACAATTTCACTGTGCAAAACCCAAAAAACACAGTATACTTGTATGTGAGGATCTTCAAATCGCAGTTATTTTGGATTTGCATACCATGCTAATATTCCTTCATCACACTAAGGCTTTCAGAAGCATTATCATGTTAGCGCAGCATTTAACCATAATATTCGGCACTACTGTATTTTTATCAATATGTGACTTTTGTGCAGCCTTTATGGAGAAAATTATAAGATTAAAATATAAATTCCTAGGTAACTGTTAACTAGCTAAGGAAAACAGTCTCACCTCGTCCTCTTGACTTGGCGCCCGGTTTAATAATCCAGATGTTATTTAGTCCATCAATGTCCAGCTGAGGGAAAACCTTCTGCAGTCTTGTTAGCATGGCTTTACAGCGCTCCACATATACACTGCTGCCACTGATCGATGCACCATTACTACATACAAGTATTTTATTAGAATTGCATTTTTTAGTGCTGTTAACAAACATTTGACCTCTTCTGGATTAAGCATACTTGTCACACTGAAATGACTCAGATCATCAAACCACTCTTTGATGAAAATTACACTCACTGCACAACCAAGTAGTAGTCTTGCAGAAACTCTGCCCACTGCTGTTCCTTAACTGAGGGGGGTGTTTCCACAATTATGTCAATGTCACCATGCTCTAAAACACTCAGAAACTCCTGACACACACACAAAGCTGTGTTGATAATATCTGAACCCACAAATCGATGTTCAACGTTATCAAGCTCTGTGGAGAAAAAGTATGATTATTACATTCACATAGACTTGCACTTCAGTTCATGACCTGGCATTCTTTTATTATTTTTTGACAATACATTTTACCTTCATGCACATTGGTTTTGGCTTTTATGTCCTCAACCCTTGATCCACTTGTCTCAACCACATGCTGCAGAAGGCTTGTGCAAGCTGTCCTCCTGAAATCCTCTTTGTTTTCCAAGTAACAGAACATAATGACAGGAGCACAAAGGACAGAAAGGCTAAAGCTTTTGCATGTTACATTTAAAACATGCATCTTTGATGAAAACAGCTTTTTAACGTGGTATACAGAGCCATAGGGCAGACCTCTGAAGGCATGTTTTTCATCCTCTGCTCCCAGCCTGTAACATCTTGGAAAAAAGGTGTCTGGATCTGCTGCATCAAACCACTGAAGGTTACGCAAGTTCACACAGAGCCCCACCTGAAAGAAAACGAGACCGTACCGTAAACAGGTAGGAGGAGGCACTGAGTTTTAGCCGATGTTAGTTTGTTAAATGCTGCACAACTTGTAATTTGGCAGTCGGTCAGTAGACGACACCTTGGTTGTAAATGTTGCTGCGTTTGCATAGTGATTGGTCATTTGGTCATTCCATAACGCGCGACAGTCTATGTCATCCCGTCGTGTAGTCCAGTAGAAATATGTTGTTTCATTTCGAACCAGACGAGACTAGAACAAATTATAATCACCTGATTATAAAATGAAAATACAGCAATGTGAAAAATACAACACATGGAAGTAAATGTCGTGGAAACTACATTATTATTATTATTATTATATATTATTTTTAATTGTGTAAAGTGTCAATGTCAAGTAAGGTTGACGAAGCTCGTTCACTTGAAAGGTCTCTTACCATGAGGTCGTACATGTCATCAAGTTTCTCCTCTTTCCCTTGCTCATCTGCTTGTTCTGTAAGAAGATAAGTGCGTCGGCTGTGTTAGAGGGGTGGGGGTCAGTGTTACAGGTTGGAGGTTGTACACATAATATCAATGGTATCGTTTTCAGCTCTGAAGGTATTCATTTATGCATTTAAATTAGCACTAGATTGCTGGTACCTCCTCCTCACTGGTACTTAGACATGATCGTTAAATGAGAATATTACTGATTTGAGGGAATGTGAATAACCGAAGAACTATAATACTTTATTTACTGTCAAATTATACAAATGATATTTCTGATGCCTAACGTATGACTTTGTTAGTATGTGTTCCACTCCCATTTCCCTGTGTTTTAGTTCTGTTTTCCTACACAAAAGAACTCTTAGGAGTTCACCTTGTGTTTTTAAACCTCTGGTCTCACCAGTAACATCAGCACTGACATCACCATAATCACCATCCTCCTCCTCATCGCCATGACAACGAGGTGCTTTCTGGACCGGATGTGGCAAACGACGTTCCACCCACCCTCTGGTCCATAAGGCAGCTCGAATCACAGGATAGGGTCCCTGCACCGAAAACACTTTCCTCAACTAAGAATATGTGGGAGAGCAGATTTAGAGAGACACGAAGATTAGAGGATAAAAATGCAGAGGTGACGCAGTGATATCGTTTGTGTGATCACCTTGACCGCTCTCTCCACCAGCGCTTTAGCTGTTTTCAGTCTGTCGGGCTTGATGGTAGCCAGACTCGGCACACTGCGACGTATCCTCCGCTCCACTGCATTTGTGGATTGGACCAGCTGTTTAGTAAATATGTTAATTAAAGTGTGCACATGTACGCCTGGTCACTTACCTGCCACTTGTTGCATGTTACTTTTATTTGAGTCTCTCTCTGGCTGATGCGACAGCCAGATGTGTAGCGTTCAGATCTCTGGGAGCAGAAGTGTGTCTGATAAGTTCGCATCATCGCATTGCAGGATATACAAGAATACATGCCTATTAATAATATTCATGAGATAATAGAGTTAGATATAAGCAGATAAAGATACAGATCTAATGCATTCCTCCCATTTGTAATAAAGACAACAACATGTAGCCTAATGAGATCCGCTGCAGCTGAGAAAGAATCAGAGAAAGACATAATAGGATGACACGTGGATGACGATGTTGCGAATCGGGTCAGGCTGACATCTCAATCTGCACAGAGCTGATTGAGACTGTCAGAGCTCCTCACTGACGTAGCCATGAGCAAAACAGACGCACGCCCTCATACGCGCATAGACGGGACATGAGAAAGAAGGAGATCCATTACAAGACATCTAAGTTCAAGACAAATAAAGATAAAAAGCGTGGATTTCAGCTCTGACATTAAAACACGACTAGGCATGCACAGAAATACTGATAAAATGCAGCCAAAGAGGTTTTACATGGAATAATAATATACAAACCAAAAGTCACTTCTTCAGTGACCCGAACACTCAGAGCACAGACGCGCTCGGTCCTGCTTCCTTCATGTTGCCGCACAGTTACCATAACAACCGTACATGCTCCCACATCATGTTTACAGTTGCTATAACAACCGCACCTAGGCGAAACGCCACGCCGTGCAGGCCGACCTCTCATCGTGCGTTAAAGTTGATCATTGATCCGAAGTTATCACTTGCAGCGCAGCTTACACGTGTAAGCGACACGGACAACAATTAAACCTCAGAAAGGTACTGAGAGATTGCTCTGTAATGTCTAGCATCAGAGTGGTTGAGGATGGTTGACATCAGTTGTTTGACGGTGAGTTCGCTCGACAGTCTCGTACTGGCTCTAATGGTTGGATAATGTTTTTCACTTTGTTATATTCACGGTATGGTGATGTGTTGGGCACAAACACTGCGATTCCTGCTCCTCCAGTACATCCCTGCACCTACAGCGTGTCAGACATGTGCATATAAGATGTATGCCACGTGCCCAGCACCTCACACGGATCTTCTTTGGCGCAGTAAGTGAACTTCCCACACGGTGGCATCCGGTGCTTTCTGGTACGTACAGGGCGCTTTTCAGGTTCATCCCCTGTTCACCGGTTACTTTTGCATTAAATGTCTTGACACGAAACGATCAATGACATTTTACATTGAAAGTAAATTATATTTACAATGTATTCCTAGCTCTGTACTGTACGTTTCGCTCTAGTGCATGCTGTGAAGCTACTATACAGATCATTATCTGCATGCACAACATAGGTTCAGGGCCGTTTCTGGGTCAGTGGGGGCCCTATGCAAGATTATTTTGGGGGCCCCTGTTTTAAATCGATATAACAAATTTAAACCCTTCAATTAACTGTTCTCAAACCTCAAAATGAAAAACATGATTCAATATTCAAACAAGATCCACTGTTTCTATTGGTTTGTTTTATGAGATTCCACAATTTGGTTTATTACATAATGAACATAATTATGTAAAGAGCAGAAGAAAAAAACAGATAAATTTGATGATGTGAAGATATCTGTAGGAAAGATTGGCAGCAAAGGTGACTTCGCATGCAGTTTTAAAACAAAGTTAATATAATTGGGACAATTTGTTTTAAAATGTGAATGAAGTCAGACAGAAATAATTAAATTAAAAAAAGTAAAACAAATTTTATCAGGTTGATCTTGAACCCAGTTTTCCCATATTCTAACACAAGAACTTTAGCTATAAGACATACCAGAGTCATGAAGATGTCTGGTTAAGAGCAAACCAAAGTTAATACTCTGGTGCAGCTGTTTCTGCAATACATGAAACATTTTACCAAAGTTTCTGTCAACATTACAGAGCAAACATAATCTGAGAGATAATTGAATTACATGTAATTTTAATAATATAAGTGGTAGCTTGGGGGCCCCCTAGTGGTCGTGGGGGCCTATGCCTCTGCATAGTCCGCATAGCGCAAGAAACGGTACCGCATAGTTTAATTTTATACAGTATAATACTAGACTGCATGATTTCTCTAATTGCTCCGCTGCAGTGTTAGTCAAGTCGAGTGTGTTTAAACTAGTAAGATAAGCATATAAAAACAGCAATGTCCTGTTCAATCAATAATAAAAGCCAGTGAAAACAGATGGACTTTAAGCTGCAATTTAAACTGATGTTCGAGAGTTTAGGGGCCACCACTGAAGATGCTCTATCACCTCTACATGTGATGATTTCTGACTTCTCTATTTGTGGCGTTCACAGTGGCTACAGTGTGCTTTTCTTCAGTTGAGTTTTTAATTAAATAAGTGATGCAGGCATAAAAGTTTTCTCTGGATTTCCCTCATGCACTCAGTTCTGTTATTAACTGCAGTAGCTCGACGCGGAGCCTCCTTGTGCTGTGTTCAATAAACACGAAGGGAAGGGACTGAATCATCTGCGGGGAACAGTAGTCACATTTCCGTATATGTTGCAGCTGAAATGTGAGACGCTGACAAATGGACACTGTAGAGTGAAGTAGCTCTAGCTTGTCTCCTTCTTTGCTTTAGTGTGTTGGGTAGCAGCAGTGCGTCGCAGCCCATTGTGAGCATCTGCGCTCTAATTGGCTGAGGCTGCAGTGATGTTCTCTGCATCCTGCTTCCACAGCCAGGACAGGAGGGAGGGAAGCTGGAAGAGCGGCCGAGAACTCAGCCTAACCCAGGGTACAAAACACCCCTTTTCATCCGCGGTCCTCGCCCGGAAGGTATGCTAAACCTCAGCATGTCCGCAGAAACAGAAGCAGCCGATGTGACCAACTCCTGACTGCTTCTTCAAAACGTCCTGCGTGCGCACAGAGGCGAATCAATCCATCAGTTAAAGTGTCACCTTTACACTCCGCGAACACTGAGCAGCAGATTTACCCAAAGGCTACGAATATGCCAGTCGACGACCCTGAGATCACGCTGAGCTACCAGGTAAAGTGCCCTTTAAATGATTCACGCGTGGCGCGCTGCTTTGGCGCTATGACCCAGCTGTGCACAAGCTTCCACAACTACACCTCTCCGTTTGAAATGCCCCGAACTCCTGCTGGAATGATTCACGGTGTCACATTCTGGGAACTGTTATAAGCTTACCTGTTTCTGCAATACCTTTACTGTGTTTGCACATTTAGGTCTCAATAAATAGTTGGCTGCTACCCTGCGCGATGTTGCATGTGGAGGATGCTGTTATATTGTTGTTGTGAGATGCCAACCACTTACATTGTGGTGCATTAAGAACTTATATTTCGAGTCCTACTCAGACACATACATTATTGTAATTAGTGACTGATTCCTGATCAGAGAAACACAACACTCCTTCAACTGCTCTTCCTCAAGTGCTACGGGAATGGGAATGGACAGGCTGGTGGATTTCACCAGACTCTGGCTAAGACAGGCTTATTGTTTTCACAGGTCTCATCAAATGACCTTGACGCCATCCTCACACCATTATTAGTCGAACCCGGCGGCAGGGGGAGGATAAGCTGTGAGTTCTGAAGGGGAAATGGCTTGACCTTAATGTCATGTTGATGTGTGATTATTATCCTCTGTGTCATCAGACCCTTGTTGACAGAGGAAAAATAGGGAGCCCAGGGGCAAGCTGATATGGATGTTTGTTAGCTTGTTCTAGCATTACATGCTGTTTTCGGGCTTAAAAGACTGCATGTACCCCACCAGCATCATGCCATCATACTTATCTAGCACCGATGTAGGGCAGGAGACAGGTGGAGAAAGACCAGAGGTGAGCTGTGATTAGACAGCTTTCACACAGGGTGACGAAGGTACCAGAGAAACATTACCAGCTTACTTTCACAACACACAACCTGAACGTTTGTCTCTCCTGCTTATTTGCGGCAGCTGGTCAGTCAGCATGGATCAGTAACTTTACCTTTTTCCCACGTGAAACCTGTTGAAATCTTTGCTGTGTCTCAAGTAACAGAAGAGGATTTTAGATTGTTTGAAACATACCCTCAATCATATGTATAATGGTCATTCATTCAGAATGTTATTTACAATTCATGTCAATGTAATCTCTTGGATGGAAGTGTTGAATATTCTTTAGAGATTACTCATATTTCCTTTCCAAAATGGAAATGAAACCTCTTACAGATTCATTATCTGACTGAGAAGTCCTCGAGTGCAGGTCGGTATACAGTTTTAGTGAAATGCAGAACAGCCCCATCACATCTTCTGTGGTTACTGAGCATTTTTCAGTCCTACTGGTGCTTAGTCTGGTCCTTCATTACAGAAAAGCAGCGTATTGATGAAAATACTTTCTCAGCTTCCCCACTTATTTATCACCATACAAAGATGCCTTGAAATCAATAATCCATTGTAAAGCAAACAACAAATCGAGCACAGGGACATTATCACATACCATACTACAGCGCACCTACATACAATACTTTGTCTCAGGTTGCCCAAGATTGTCACAGGTCTATGTTTCAGTCATACTGGAGCTATTTGGCATCTGTCCTAAGCTTTTATTTTAATCAGTTTGGTGGGAGTGAACCAATTTAGTGAGAGTGATCCAGTCTAAGGAATGAACGCGCAACACTATCGTTTGCATAAATCTTTGTTTGTGAAAAGCATTTCATAACTAGCAATTGAAAGTTTGGCACCACATCATGTTTGGAAACTATTACCATGCAGCCAATTAAATAGGATCCATATAGATTGAAAGGTGACACACTGAACAGAAAAAATGCACAGAGGCTTAGTAAAACTGATATAAAACAGTAAGTCTTTAGTCTTTAGTCTTTAGATGAGATGACATGACGACAGAATCAAACCCTTAGTTGTTTGCTTGTTGTTTTATTTTTCTGCAGGTTTAATTATATTGTATGTTACCATCTTTCACCGCCTAAGCAAACTATGATGGCAGTAAACTCTCTAGAAAGAAAACAATTACAGTGCGAGGCCGAATTGTCTGTGTGGTGTTGAATAAGGTGTGTATGACTCATGCTACCCGTGGGTTGACTCAGTCTAAACAGACGTCCCTCTCATATCTCCTCCAGTTCCCACCTTTCCTGTCTCATCCTTTTCACCATCACTTTCCATTGTTAACCCCTCCTCTCAGGGAAGCATTGTAACATGTGTCTCTGCAGGAGACGAGTGACGCTGCGCTGCTATGAAGTCGCAGCAATAGCCCCAGGCTGTGTCACCATGAGTGTCAACCATGGCTCTCAGACACAAAGCTCAGTCTGGAAGTGACAGGCAGACAGTTGTCTGCGTTAAGATGGGAGTCCCTGCTGTCAGTTCGGGGTGCGTCTGGGAGAAGACGATAGAGAGGGGTCAGCTTGGAGGTGGTGTGGGAAGGAAAATGCAAAAAACTGCAGAGAAGCACTATTCAAATGAGTGTTGTGTTCAAAAGAAATGAATGGGAAAGAGAAACAGGTTCTTATGGACTATTAACAGCTGGTCAGTTGACAGATCAGTACTGACAGATGTCTTTAAGGTCACACCATGCTGCTGAATAATGGATGCATTATTATCAGTCCTCCACTGGTTTTGTTACAGTGCTGTTTACAGCTGATGTTTTGATGAAAACTCACCAGTATCTGTGATGTGTCTTCTCAGCTCTCCATCTGAACCTCGTCATAGTAAACATTAGGCCTCATTCCACTGAAGCTGGCTCCACTTGTAATGCGGATGGCGTGAAAGGGCATTGTGAGCACAGCACATTGATTGGACTGGGGTAAAAATCACTGCTGCTCTATTTGTTTAGGATGACGACCAGTTTGGTGTTTTCCACTGTCATACATTACAGTTTCTGCTTTTCCCTAAAGAAGCCAGAAAAATCTCCAAGAATTGTTATGTCCCAGAAATACCAAACAACTAAATGTTCACTGACAACAGCTCTTAGACATGTTTCCTGAGCAGCAAAGTGAAATAAGATGATATGTGATGATGTGTTTTCTACTTTAAAATTTTGAAGACAAAACATTGAGCTGTTTAATATCCAGCTGGAAGGCTGCTCCAGTGTAGGTTTAACCATGCCTGCTTACCACCCATATGCTTGCAAAGGACAGGAACTCAAGGCCAAACAGCCAGTTTGGAGCTGAATCACTTCTATGTTGTGGTGGAAATGATTATTGAATCACAGCATTGTGGCTGATTCATAGCACACGGACAAGAGCAAACAAAATGGGTTGGTTACCAGGAGATAAACACACATATGTGACCTGTCAGTGGAAAACATCAGGATTGTGCTCACCCAGCTTTGTGATTAGCTTCAGTACTTAACGTGACCCGAGGGAGGTATGTTGTCAGTGACAGGGAACCATTAACCTGTTGAAAAGGTACACAAGACTTGGCCATTAGGAAGGCTGTCTGTAAACTGTGACCAGAAGATGTGAGTCGTGTGTTGCAAAGAGCGTAAACCCAAGAAAAGAAACAAAATGGCAAGGATATATGGTAATGTAAGATGATTTCACCTACAATAGATGTCTTTAAAAAGGCCGTTCTCTGAAATACATTTACACCCACTCTGTGGATACAGATCTTCAAAAGACAACATCATCACTCTGTCTCTATCTATACACCAGAGGACTGCAGAGTAATGATGATGATGATGATGGTCTACCATCATCTGTGGGACAAAGCTTTTAGAGTCTTTTTCACTCAATCTTGTTGCATGTGTGTAAGTTTGGTAAAGCTCCTGTTGTATTAGAGCCAACTGCCTCCAGCCTGATCCCACACGCTGCACAGTCCTAATTCATCAGCCACAGCTGCACTGACTGATAACAATGCATGTCAGTGCGTGTGTGCGTGTGTGTGTGCGTGTGTGTCTGCGTGAATCAAGATTCGGTCAGTGGATGTGAGTATGCATGTATGTAACACATCGTTGTCTTTAGATATAAATGATCTCCCATCAAATAAATAGTTTGTCTATTTTTTCATATTGGTGATTTAACTGCACACAAACATTTAAATGTGAAAATTCTGGCTATAAAGAAAATGCAAAGTAATTCATAAAAGAATGACCACGTTCTTAGTTACTACAGCAGCGTGATGTGGAACAAAAACAGCAGCTGGTAATGGTGGAGTTATTTTTAACTTTAACACTTGATGCACTGACAGGTGGTTAATCTTTCATAATGTAAAAATACAATACAATACTGTGGAGGAAGGAAATGTACTTAGTTACTTAACACCTCTGCACTAAACATCTTTTAAAGCAGATCGTTACTATATCTAACTATACTAAAACAGGCTGTATATTCCTTATACTGCTGGTCGCTGTATGCGTTTTCCAGTCACCACACTTTCCTCAACCTCACTTACATAATGTTGGCCCAAGCATGCCTTTTCTAATTAAGTGTCCTTATTCTTTAAAGGGACAGAATTGTCTTGGGATTAAGAAGCACTCAGTCATGGAAAGAGAAAGCAATCTCACTGGACTGACAGGGCGGAGAATAGTAAAGGAGGCAGGAATGCAGTGGCGTGCTACTCACACCTGTAAATTAAGTGGCTGTCTTGGGGATCAAAGGATCAAATCAGATGAACTGGCATGAAAATATAATGGAAATCCTTATATTTATCCTTATTTTCTGCTTGCATTAAAGTAAGACAATCACTGTTTGATCAGTCCATCATCATCACCATCAGTGTTCAGCTGCAGTAGGAGGTTAAACAAATGAGACAAAAAATATAAAAATTGTGTGCATGTAAATAATACAGGCAGTGTGCTGGCTCGTCATCAAAGATCACTACTTATTTCAGTATTGTATGTATTATTTATGTCAGATTTACCGAATGGAAGATATTTATTCTTTTGTAAAAGCAAATTCTGCCTCCAACACCCTCAGACTCACAGGAGCACATCTAATATACCGCATTCATGTGTTTATATAGAGTGAGTGGAAACTAATGTAGAGAGCCGAACGTATATACCAGCAGTTAAAGGTTACTCATCGACCCCTGTCGATTGCTGCTGGCAGACATTTGTGGATTTGTGCAACCTTTCAACCCCTCATTTAAATTTATTTATAGATTTTAGCCATTGATTTGTATTGATTGCATCTCTAGCTTGCTTTTATATACTTTACTCACAATGTTCATTTGCATAATGTGTCATCCTGTCTGTTGTCTGTCCTGTGTCAAAGGTGACATGTCTGAGAAAGAACAAGCTACTATGAGAACTGATTTTTACGTTGGAGCAGTGGCTCATGCGCATTGTTTTAACTGAATGGGAGGAATGTCTGATAAAGCATAGTAAAACATCCTGCAGGAGTGTTCCAACAGCAGCACCACTGAATGATGTGTCATCCTGCTAATTTGATTTGATTTGATATCGCCTGGATATTAGAACTTAGCACATTCTCCAACTGACTCAAGCCCTGTTTATCTCTGTGGTGTGTGTGTATGTGCGTGTGTGTGTGTGTGTGTGTCCCTCTGTGTCCTTGTCATTCTGTGAATAGACTGTCTGGAATGTGATGTTCTTTGTTGAAAAGTTCTTTCTAATTTGGCCAATTAGTGGTCCTGTTACAGCACCTGTAGTTTGACTTTAACAGGACACTTCTGGACACTGTGACCTTTCAGGTCTCATTTCACAAGCTGATGTTGAAGAGCTAGAAGTGTACTACAAAGTTCAACTCAAAGACGATACAACCATGTGCCTTCTGAGGACACAGTGAACATTCACACTATCTTCCTTAATATCTTGTGTTTGTCCATCAGAGGCCAGACGAGGAGGTGGTGGTGGACCAGGGAGGGACAAGCTCAGTGCTGAACATTCACTATGAGAAGGAGGAACTAGAAAGTAAGTACTCTGCACAGATTGCTGGAAATTGTCAAACCCTTTACTTAAAGCTGATTATTTCAAATGTTTTTAAAAGAACAGGTTTGATTAATTCAGATATAAGTCAAATCTAGGAGACTGTGCTGCTATTTAAAGTCAATTTTGTAATTCTTTATTTTCACAGTATTACATAATGTATTATTGGCAAAGTAAAATGCACTACATAAAGTTTGCTTACACTCCACTGACCTATACCTTACTATTAACAGCGCAGTGTGTCAGCGCGAGGCACAGAAAACAAAATACTGCAGATGGAAGGACACACTTGGTTTCCTCATCATTACTGTCAACTTCAAAACATAACTTACACTGAAGCAGCTGTGCCGCTCTCTAAGAGCGCGAACATTCAGTTATGCTGTACATCTGTCCACACGTAAGCATTTTGGCTTTGACATCTGCAGTTGTGCTGGTAAATCACTGAATGAGATGTGATCAGGGGAGAAATACGCTTTCACACCATTGTACAGCTGCAACGTCACCAGCACGCATAGATAGTTATATCTCCTTTTTTCCATAGTCCCTCCATAAGTCCTCATTCAGATGGCAAATGAACATGTTGGCTTTCTTTATTAAATGGGTACTGGCTACTTTTCCATTAAAGTCATGTTAATAGCTTGAACTTAGTAACATTTACTTTCAACATGTCGACTGTTGGACATATCAGGTGACCCGACCTCACTCAGCCATTCGTGGATTCTCTAAGGCCACTTGTGCCATAAATATTTTATGAGTACAAACAGAGTTATTTCAGTTCCATTTCTTCATGATTAAGTCATTTCTGTCATGTGTGTGTGTGTGCCTGTGTGTGTGTGTACATAGGTTACAGAGTGATCTGTTTCGAGGACACATATATGTTATTGTTTGAAGTCTTATTGTCGGGTGGAGATGAATAAAGCTGAACATTAATAATGAAACACTTGTCTATCTAGAGGAGGCTTGAGGTGGTGACATTATAGCAGTGGAAAGAAACGTGTGTGTGTGTGTGTGTGTGTGTGTTCATGTGTCACTAGGCCTATTATTGCGTTCCTGCAGGGATAAAAACGTAGAGAAATGCAACACTCAGCTGCAGCGCAGCCACTTTGAGTCCATGTTGCACCCAACAAACAAACAGACACCTACCTATGTGAAACTGCCTCCGTTTCTTTCTCCATTTTAACAACCTGAGAAGCACATTAACTTCTAATCATTTGAATCACATTTACACTCTTGTTTATGACATACAGTATGTGTGAATAACGCTTGCGCTCAACACTAAACGCACTGATAATAATTGCAGTTGGAAGCTGTTGAGACCAAGGTGGGACAGGACACAAGGTGTTCTTTAATTTTCCCTGTGGCACGTCAGGCCAATATCAAACCCTCAGCTTTAACGGTCATTTTAACCATCTGAGCTAAGTGCACAGACTTTACACTATTCAGCTATTTCTAGCCCGCCTAATTTTCAACCAGCCGAAACACACCCATGTCACACCTCTTCTCATCTCTCTCCACTGGCTCCCAGTAGCTGTTCACACCGAGTAAATGCATGATGCTCGCCTGCAGGGCTGTAATTGGAAGTGCACACTCTTATATCAACATGCTATTAGAAAGCTACACTCCTGCACACCTGCTTAGATGAGAGGAGACTAAAATTCCTTCTTCACAGGGTCTCAGATACCAATCAAGTCTATTCTCCTTTGTTGTCCCTGGCCGGTGGAATGACTTGACCTGCTCTATTCACCTAGCTGAGACTATCACCACCTTTAAAATGCTTTTGAAAACTCAGTTGTTTAAAAAGTATTTCAAATCAGTCTGTCACACACACACACATTCACAAGAACTGTCTATCACTAAATCCCTAGCATATTTTTTTATCTTGACAATTTGGGTCTTATCAGGGCTTTTAGTTTGCAGCAATTTACAATTTACAGAAGCTGAATGGTAATTGCTGGTGTCTTCTCCTTGTAAGTCGCTTTGGATAAAGTAAAGCAAGAAGTATTACCTGGACGATTGAGCAACCTCTCGAGCATTTTTTGACTGTGTTTTGTATAGTGCAATGTTGAAAAGAACATTTTATATTATTATAAATAACATTACAGCAAAATGTTTTGTAAACCATGTTTAGAGTGAAACATTGTCTCTAACATCATCTTCAGGCCACAGGACTCTGTTTGTGGGTGTTCGAATGCCCAGACAGAGTTATCGTCACCACAAAGCTCATGGCTCTCGCCACCGTAAGAGAGACAGACGGGCAGCAAGCAATGCAATGCAGCAAAGTGAGGGAAGCGATGGGGCCTCCTCCAGTCATGGTAACACACACACAGACAACAAACATCTTACTACCTTTACGTACTGTGTCTTACCGTTTAAGACTTTGCATATGGATCAATGTAGAACATGCATGCTTGCATTTTCACCTCCCACAGAGGAACGAGTTGCTGAGAAACACAGTCTGTCAATAACGTGGCCAATTTCCACATGCACACACACAAACATCACTGCAGGCTACAATTGACAAAACACTAATTAGTTGCCAAAGCACAGGAACTAGTAAACATTTTGCACATGTGTGTGCATGTGCTTAGGTTCATTTGTGTGTATTTATCTTTCATCTTGTCTGTATATCTTGCATGGCCTCAGTAGCCATGTAGTGGCAAAGTGAATAATGCTGTGTGTATTTGTAATCTTTTGGGAATCACATTTCACCCCTTCTTCCTCTCTCACATCCTCTCGCTTCAGACACACCGTCTCAGCGGGTTCAGTTCATTCTGGGCACAGAGGAGGATGCTGAACATGTGGCTCACGAGCTGTTCACTGAGTTGGATGAGATCTGTGTGAAGGATGGCAAGGATGCTGAGTGGAAGGAAACAGCCAGGTCAGGAGTTCCTCTGGGAGCTGTTGGCAACAATGTCTGGCAAGAAAGCTCCTGACAGCTTCATAGCTGAACTGTTACAAAGCAGTCGTAGTTACATTTGAAGCTTAGTAGATTATTTTTGGTTTGATGGCACCAGACAAAAAGCTCGAAAGACAGAAAGAACAAAAAGGCATTGCTTTGGTGATGTAGACTTTTAATTTCACATTTTCTACTACTTAGATTTATTATCACGCTAAGAGATGGATTTCTGCCATGTCTGCAATATTGTTAATGAACTGAAATGGAAACAGAATAAAATCAAACTGGAATAATCTAAATTCATGCAAGCTTTATTCCCACTGTGCTTATAAATGCATCGAAGAACAAGCAACATCCGGTGTGAGGCACAATGTCATTCCTCTCATTATTTTGCAGATGGCTGAAGTTTGAGGAAGATGTGGAAGATGGTGGAGAGAGGTGGAGCAAGCCTTACGTTGCTACTCTCTCCCTCCACAGTCTGTTTGAGCTCCGCAGTTGCATCATCAATGGGAGCGTGTTACTTGACATGCATGCTGACTGCATTGAAGAAATTGCAGGTGAGACTTTTTCCAGGTAACGATGAATATGTGAGCTCTATTTTTTATCAGTGTATTAGAATTCCATTTAACATTTATTACTCAACAGAGTGTGGTGGGAAAAGTCTGCTGCATCAGGAATATTTTTTACATTGTAAGAAATCAGTTTTCATTGTTTTTGTGGCTCCTTAAAATGTGTCCTCCTCATACTCACCTTCATAAAGTCACTTCTTAGCTTCTGAGCCTTTTATCCATTAATATCTATTGATCCAAAACAGACCCTATATCTCAGCCTAAATGCCCGACGAATGTCTAAAACAAATTAATTTATCCTTCTCAGAGAGGACATGTAAATACAGTAAAGGCCCGAGGGAAGCATCATGTCAGGATTAAGAACCACACAAACACCTGTTGCCATAGAAAAGTTTGACTTGTAAAATGTTCCTTGTGTCTGCATGACAAGTCCAATTATTCAGTGTATAAACTCACTTCAGCACATAAATGCCTGTACGTTTAGGTGACGATGCTGAGTTTGGATGTTTCCGTTTTACTTAAATATTGGAGCTGACACAAAAGGTTTGTAGAATCTTTGTTGAACCTGCTTTGCATTAAATTTCCATTTTGTCAAAGCTGCTATCAAAGTTGAAACTCGTGTAGTTCTTTGCAAGTATGCAAAGAACTACATGCTTGAATTTTCATGCTGGATATGCGCCATGCATGTGCAACAGTGAAACTGGTAAGAGTGATGCAGGTTAAACTTCATGAAGGATTTACACACACATCCACAGAGTAAATATAAACTAATGCAAAGATCTATCTGTATTTGTATGATATATGTTCCACACAGACACACACACACACACACACATCACTCACTTTGCCCTCTTCATTAACATGGCTGATCAGACTGAAGATGAGCTCCACATTAGACTGGCCTTGAAGTGAATGCAGGCATCGACGTGTGCGCATATGTCTATGTGTGTCTGATTGACTGTAAAAGAGGAAATACAGGTGGAATGGACAGAAAGCTGCCATGCTTGCTCAGCTAGTCTGTAGGAAAAAAATGACTGTGGAGGAAAGAAAAGATCAATAGAGAGATGCTAATTATTTTCTGCAGTCCCACACAACCAGGTATGTTAGGCACATATTGACCAACTCTTCCCACACATACCTTTACACTCCACTGACTGGTTCCCTTTTAACTGACTTTCTTATTCAACATAAAGTTTGTTGATATTAAATTGAGCTTTTACCTATTCTGATTAGAATAGGTAAAAGCTACAAGATGCCAGTGGTTTTAACCAGTCTTGTGTTCTCCGATGTCAGGGTTCATACGTCTTTGTGTTGCAGACATGGTACTGGACCATCAGGAGGCTTCCCATGAGCTTGACGACACCGTGAGGGTGAAGGTGCGCGAAGCACTGCTGAAGAGACACCACCACCAGAATGAGAAGAAGAAGAACCTCATCCCCATCGTGCGCTCCATTGCAGAAGGAACCCGGAAACAGTCAGAGCCTCATCTGACAGGTCGGTTTTAAAGTTTACCCCACAGGGATACATGTAGCAGTCAACAGCATCAAAAGCCTGATTATGTTAGTAATAATAAATCATATGCAGGAAAATGTAAAAAATGTTTTACACTTGGCTACAAAGTCAATGTGAAGAATTATGAATAAGAGTTATAACTGTCATATATATATGCACACACACACACACACACACACACACACACACACATATATAGATATACAGATATATAGATATATATATCTATATATCTATATAGATATAGATATATATATATATACACACACATATATATCTATATCTATATAGATATAGATATATCTATATCTATATAGATATAGATATATCTATATC
>JAUMHF010000021.1:9647909-9676927 GCA_032359275.1 Microctenopoma steveboyesi
ATATATATATATATATATATATATATATATATATATATATATATATATATATATATATATATATATATATATATATACACACATATATATATATATATATATATAGATATATCTATATCTATATCTATATAGATATAGATATATATATATACACACAGTACACATAGAGAGATAGCTGCAATAATAGCTTTTTTAGTGGCTTATGTCAGACAGAAAATCTAGATCACAGTCATCTTAAAACAATCAAACATGTTTTTAACCATTTCAGTTATTTGCATGAATCTATTTGAACGTGCAAATTCTTTCTGTCTTCATCTTTCGCACAAGTCCAGTTTTGCAAACCCATCTATCACAAGTTAGGAATTCAGAATCACATCTGAGAATAAACCAAAGCAGATAAACTAAACTGGTAGCAGGGCAGACAGCAAAAATCAGTGTGCTTGGTAAAATTTTAAATCTAAAGCAAGTGCAAGTAGCAGACATCCCACCTATAACAGGAACGTGAAGGTCAAACAAAAACACTGACACTAAGGAGTGTGGAGGAGGAGTTTATAAACAGGGTCAGTCCGATAAATGGAGACAGGTGTGTGGGGAGGTGTGGCCACAGTTGTTGCTAAGCAGAAGAAAAATCTGAGCATGCAATAGAGGGGGATGGATAGGATCTGAAACAAAGAGGACAATCTGGGTGATTAACAGGAAATAGGACTTCAAAATAAAAGTATAGTATAGTAAGTTCATCTTAAATAAATATGACTATATTGGTGTAACAACCTATAAAATATTAGTGTTTCCATATAAAGAATCTGCGTTTTTATCTACTATTTTAATTTAATTTACTAACCCGTCATAAATGTTTTTTTGCCAATTGCTGGAAAAATGGTTATAAATTCTGCAAGTTATGTACATTTAAACTGTGGATAAACCTCTGCATCCATATGCACACATGCATCAGGAGGCAGAGATTTCTTGATTCATCATGGCCACTGAGATGAAATAAAGCAGATCAAGCCTCATTTATGTGGAGCGTGTATGTATAATTAGAAAAATAGGAAAAAAAGTAGAGAAGTTAAGAACAAAAGCAAAAGACTAAATATCAGACGGACTTAAAAAAAACATATCTGATCAGGAGTAACTTTGGAATGTTCTCCTTCACATAACTGCTTTAGATCAGACGTATTCTGAGGTTACCCGGTGTGAATGGGTCTTTTCATCTGTTATGTTTCCTCAGTTATGTTGTGGAGTGTTAAGGCGGTTGTTGGCAGACTTCAGGTGTGCTACAATGCTTTCAAGACTAATTTTTCAGCTGTTCATGCATACATTCTTATTGTCCAGGAGCGCCAGCCACATCTCCCCAGCCTCTTCAAGCTACAGAACCAGCTAAGAATGGTGCCGGGCAGGATGGCGCTCACATGGACCTCAGCAAGGTAAACAGACTGTGGAAAATGTGGGTGTTTGACATAAATGTGTTTTAGTTTTCATGTGAAGCTGTGAAGACACAAAATGTTAGTGTACGAAAATAATAGATTTAAGCCCAGTAAAGCATCTGAAAACAGTAGCGACAAATCTTTTTCAGTTTTCAGTGCTTTGCATGTACAGCTAAGATCTGTAATCAATGGTTGTTGAGCTGTAAGTGTAATCAACAAGGTTACATATTGCCCCCTAGAAAACAACAGTGGAACTACAGCAGCAGAGTCTGTCACTCCATTCAAGACTGTGACGCACAATCAGAACAAAACCAGTGCTTACTTCTGCTTTATCTCTCCAGGTGGACCTGCACTTTATGAAAAAGATCCCGGAGGGTGCAGAGGCCTCCAATGTGTTGGTGGGAGAGCTAGACTTCCTGGAGAGGCCCATTGTGGCCTTTGTCCGCCTCTCCCCTGCTGTGTTGCTCACTGGACTCACTGAGGTCCCCATTCCTACCAGGTAGACAGCCACAGGTCCTCACGAATATATGAACAATTCTGTAAGACAATAATGTAAGTTCAGTGATCCAGGAACTATTCAAATACTTAATATTGTTTACTGAAAATGTCAGGTTCCTCTTCATTCTCCTGGGCCCAGATGGAAAGGCTCAGCAATACCATGAAATTGGACGCTCCATGGCAACTATCATGACAGATGAGGTAAGACCCTACTAAAGGTAAAACAAATTTCTTTATCAGATATCTGAGATATGTCCTGTGAAGACTTTTCTTTGCACCAGATTTTTCATGATGTAGCATACAAGGCAAAGGACAGAACTGACTTACTGGCTGGAATAGATGAGTTCCTGGACCAAGTGACTGTCCTTCCACCAGGAGAGTGGGACCCCTCCATCCGCATTGAGCCTCCTAAGAATGTCCCCTCTCAGGTACAGGTTTGATAACTTTGATTTGGTTAAACAAACCAATAGTGTCTGTATAGATACTGTTAGTATATTTAAGTTATTAGTTTCTGTATGACCTGTTTCTGGACTGATACTGGATGCCTGCAGGAGAAGAGGAAGATTCCTGGAGTCATTAATGGCACAGCTTGCCAGGTAGAGGAGGAACTGCATGCTGAGCACCACGGGCCAGAGCTACAAAGAACTGGAAGGTAAACTGTTATCTTTAAGCTTATTACACAGGCTTGTTGCTTCATTAATGCGAGCTATATTCCATCATGAATACAGAGATTTGTATTTCAAAAGCGATGGGGAGATGTTATACCCCTTGATGACTATTAGGACATGGTCCCAGAAAAACAGAGGAAAATCGTGGATGACGCGCCAGTTAGGTTTCTGAAGTGAAGCTTCACAGCCTGGGACACCGATTGATGTTAGTCCTCAATACTATGTTTGTCAGTTGACCAAATCTAAATTTGAGTCCAAGAGCTGAGATCAGATAAACAAGTGACACCTAGTGCAATAGCATGAAGGTAATCGTGCACAGAACATGTCCTGCGGTTGCAGGTGTAGTCAACTTAACTTTGGCCATTCTCTCAACCTGAGTAACCCTGCTCTTTCTTCAGGTTGTTCGGTGGCCTGATCCTGGACATCAAAAGGAAGGCTCCCTTCTATTTGAGTGATTTTAAGGACGGTCTGAGCCTCCAGTGTGTGGCATCTTTCCTGTTCCTCTACTGTGCCTGCATGTCACCTGTAATCACCTTTGGAGGACTGCTGGGAGAGGCAACAGAAGGACGCATTGTAAGATTTCAAAAACACTGGAAAACTGTGCTCGCATAATCCTGATCATAATAAGATTTTTAGAACAGCATGTGTAAGACATTCCTTTTGCATGTCTTGCATCAGAGTGCCATAGAGTCCTTACTCGGTGCTTCTATGACTGGAGTGGCCTACTCTCTGTTCGCTGGTCAGCCTCTTACTATTCTGGGCAGCACAGGTCCTGTGCTTGTTTTTGAGAAAATCCTCTTCAAGTTCTGCAAGTATGTTTTTACAACAGTTGTTCTTCTTCGTTTTCATGTTTTTATCATTTATTTCTCTAAACAGCTAAGCCTTTGTTCACCCGCTTTTGTTTCTGCCTTCTTATTTCATTTCAGGGACTACAAACTGTCCTATCTGTCGCTCAGAACTTGCATTGGCCTATGGACAGCCCTGCTGTGTTTGGTGTTGGTTGCCACAGATGCTAGTTCTCTGGTGTGTTACATCACTCGGTTCACAGAGGAGGCCTTTGCCGCCCTCATCTGTCTCATATTCATTTATGAGGCCTTGGAGAAGCTATTCCACCTGGGAGAAATCTACCCCTTCAACACTCACACAGATCTGGACCAACTCACACTGGTGTAGTGAGTAGCTCAGTGTTCGTGGTTGCACGTTCACCTGGAGTTTTTTATTGTTCATTGTTTTTTCTGGATCTCTCCTCAAAAAGTTACATCCACACCACGCTTCCAGCTGCCACATACTGATTTGTGTGTATGTCTTTGTCTTTGTAGCTGTAGGTGTGCAGAGCCTGATAATCCCAGTAATAAAACCCTAGAGCTTTGGAGTGAGAAAAACATTACAGGCTCTGCCATATCTTGGGCCAACCTTACTGTGAAGGTAGTGTAACTGTGTGGTAACACACACACACACACACACACACACACACACACACACACTAAGACACTTTAGCCATATTAATGGCAGTGCAACTTTCACATTATGAGAATTTGCTCCACCATGTTTCTTTGTTATAATTCTACTCCTCACCTTCCCTTGAGCAGCTAACATCTCTTAAGAGTTCTTTCTGAACCCTGATAATGACATCCAATCAAACACTTGCTGTACATGTAATTGAGCACTGAGCGCTCATATGTTTGCTGTTTTTTTAGACACTATAGCATCTGCTAAATACTTAAGTAATATCAATATTTGTGGAAAGTTTGTCTTAATACCAGCACTGTTAATCTCTGCAGGAGTGTATCAGTCTGCAAGGCCAATTTGTTGGCACAGCGTGTGGCCACCATGGCCCATATACCCCAGATGTTCTCTTCTGGTCTACCATCTTGTTCTTCTCAACGTTTTTCATGTCAGCCTTCCTCAAACAATTTAAAACTAGTCGTTATTTCCCAACCAAGGTAATCCACTAATCACTCCAATATTATATTTACATTTACATTTTGTCATTTCATCCAAACCAAATTATAGTGTCATTACAAACACTAGTAAACACAAGCTTTGAAATGATCTCCTGTGTCTAGGTGCGCTCTATGATCAGTGACTTTGCGGTCTTCCTCACCATTGTCATCATGGTTCTGCTTGACTATGCCATCGGAGTACCCTCCCAGAAGTTAAAGGTGCCCAGCAAATTTAAGGTATAGAGGAAATAATTATGTGTATCTTGATTAAAAAATCCACATTGTTCTGTTTGAATCACGACTTCACTTCGCTTGGTTTTTTTCTAGCCCACCAGAGATGATCGTGGTTGGTTGATCAGTCCAATAGGACCCAATCCATGGTGGACAGTCCTGGCTGCCTCTATTCCTGCTCTTCTGTGCACTATCCTTATTTTCATGGATCAGCAAATTACTGCTGTGATCATCAATCGCAAAGAACATAAACTATTGGCAAGAAATTAGTTAAACATTCTGATGATATAGCTTTTAATTATAAGTTATATACAATAGCCATATGTCCCACTCTGTAATTTGTAGAAAGGCTGTGGGTACCACCTGGACCTGCTGATGGTGGGGGTGATGCTGGCAGTGTGCTCCATTATGGGCTTGCCCTGGTTTGTTGCAGCCACGGTCCTGTCCATCTCTCACGTCAACAGCCTGAAGCTAGAGTCAGAGAGCTCGGCCCCAGGAGAGCAGCCTCGCTTCCTGGGCATTAGAGAGCAGAGGCTCACCGGCCTTGTCATCTTTCTGCTCATGGGCTGCTCTGTATTTATGACTGGAGCCCTGCAGGTTAGTCAGCTGTGCAACTCTGCCTTCCTCTGAGTGGGACATTTAGTAGTCCTGTAGTGGAGATGCTGATATTCATTGTGTTTCTTTCCAGTTCATTCCTATGCCAGTGCTGTACGGTGTCTTCCTTTACATGGGAGCGTCTTCATTAAAAGGCATCCAGGTAATGTGCAATCAATCCATAGGCAATGTAACAAAGAAAAGCTTTTTGCTGATTGTCCTCCGTACACCACCACACTGCGTTTGAAACTAAACACACACTCACAGGAACTTGAGACACGTCTAAGCAGGTCAAGGAGTCCAACATTAGTACTGACTGGCAGCTCAGCGACATCTAAAGGCCTGGAGGCCACTGGTGACAACTACAGTGAGGATTTCTTTCCACATTTCTAATGTGGCTGTATATTTATGCACCTCTCTTAAATTCAGCAGATTTGAAAGGCCAGACTAACAAATGTGTTACCCATAATCACTTCCTTTCTCTCCATCTGTCTCTCTACTCCGCTCTCATTAATTCATCCCCCTCTGTATCTCTATCTTCCCTACCTCTTGTGTTCATCTTCCACACTTTATTAAAGTTCTTTGATCGTCTGAAATTGTTTGGCATGCCAGCAAAGCACCAGCCCGACTTCATCTACTTGCGACATGTACCCCTGAGGAAGGTACACCTGTTCACTGTCACGCAGCTCACCTGTCTGGTGCTTCTCTGGGTCATTAAAACTTCACCTGCTGCAATCGTCTTTCCCATGATGGTGAGTGGACCACCACCAGATTCACTAATCTCTCCGTGGCTTCCATTTATGTGACAGGCTTTTTCCTACTATGACCGCAGGTGCTGGCTTTGGTTTTCATTCGTAAACTGCTGGACTTGTGTTTCTCTAAGCGGGAGCTAAGTTACCTGGATGACTTAATGCCTGAATGGAAGAAAAAGAATCTTGATGATGCATCTAAAAAGATGGAAGAGGTAGTCTAAATCTTTAAATACCCAGATAAAAACATGCCTCGTGGGCATGAAAAAAGAAAAATACATGCACATACTGACTGTGTATGTTTGGTGTGTGCATGTGTGTCTTGTAGGAATCACATACTATGCTCAATGATGAAGAAACTGCTGTTGAGATTCCCATGGAGAGAAGCAGGCCTGTCCAGTCCCCAAAAGCACATGACCCTAAGTGAGTACACACACATCTGCATCAAGACACACAAAAATGGACAGGATGGATTTTTAATCTTACCACATGATCAGATAGGTGTGAGTACGAGGGAGATATTTCACTTGCCTGTATATTAATATGCATGTTTGTCTTGTTTGTTGAGGTGCGTTTTCAAGTTCATCCTGTGAATAGTACGTGCTAAAACCTCTCCTAGATCCCTGCTCATTCCATCCCCTTTCTGCTCTCTGATCCCCGTCCCCTGCTCCTCTCCCTGTTCCTCAGGTGTGACCCCTCTGAGATTAATATATCTGACGAAATGTCCAAAACCACGGTATGGAAATCCCTCAGCTCCAGTTAAAGTGACCCCCATACTGTGGCTACTGAGAAGGCAAGACCACACCTATGCCACTCCTCACCTTTCTTCCTTCATGCTTTCAAATTGTTGTTCCTGCTTGTGATTGTAAATCGAGGGCAGCCAAACTGTGTTCCTCTGTGTTGTCTTAACTCTGGGTTTTTATGTTTTACTGTGCAGGATTGAGGGGATTGCATTCATAGACGAGTAAAGGGTGTCCACAGCCCTGGCACACTCAACTTGACTGTATTTATGGACCACACAATGCCACAGTTTTGGTGCATTGACCATCAGCCACTTCAGTGCTTGGAGAACCTTGATGATTTGATTTCTACCAGCAACCCGAAACACACAGTACTGTCTGCAAACACAGCCACAAAATCAAGGGTGCAATACACTCACACATGCGCTGACATATACTGTACATGTACTTTCTTCTGCCTTTGTGAGGAAATATATTATATAAAATATATATATTTTCATTAATAAACCCAAAATCCTATAATTAAACCAGTGCACGTAGCCCTGACCATCATCATCATATTGACTTCTTTTTTCCATTCAACCTCACCAGAAGTGTTTAGCCCCAACTACAGTACTTGATTAATTGGCCATTGCTAGAACCTCTAGCTAATTATTTATGTATAATTATTTATGTATAACTTTATTATTTATTATTATTATTGTTAGCTACTAAAGCATGAAAGATGACATTATGGGCAAAATATAGATGGTGAATTCTCCAGTAGCAGTATTCACCTGTGAGAATTCAATACTATCGAAAAGCCCACTTTCAATAAAGTCACAGGAAGCAGTAAGACAGACTCTGATGATGTAATCTACTAACAAATCCTGGATCTCCTACACCGACAGTGAATAATCAGCAAGCAACTGCAAAAGCACAGTGATAGCTGCCGGCAACCGTTGTTTAGATCCCAGTTGAAAGCTCTAGCTTCATATAAATTGCATTTGGATAAAACTCAGTCATTCAGTCATTGTCACAATATCTCAGCCAGCATGTCTGAATGATTCATTCATATGGAGACAGCTGTTGTTTAAAATACACATTTTATATTTTCCATGTTGTGCAGTGGATGATATCGTTAGGAATCCGCCCAGATGCTAGTTTGTTAGGTGAACAAATCTAAAACAGAAGCAAGGTTATGTTCCGTTTTTGTTGGACCTTTTTCAGAAAGGTGTTGATTCAACCTAATTGTCATTTTGTAGGTTGTAGTTTGTGCTGCTGTGTGGGTTTATAATTGTATTTTTCATTTATGTATTAAGTAGGAGCAGGGTAATAAACACTGCCCCTGTTTTAACAAAGTATAACTAGCTCACATTAGCAAAGGTGTAGTATAGAGTTTTTTCTACATTATAGGTTTTTAAGACATTTGATCCTCACAAAGGTAGAAGAGCCTCCCCACACACACAACAACAGGAACTTCTCTACTCACATCTTCTCACTTTCCTCAGAAACATCACCCAAATCTAGACTGTATATAGAGCAAGGATATATACAACTAATAGAGTGTAAATGCTCCTTTAAAAGAACCCAGGTTTTTTTTTTATTGAATTCAGGTAGGTTTGTGGAGTCTTTAAATTTACTGAAACTTATTTCTATTTAATGTGTTTTTGTTTTTTTAAATAGTTATGACATTGTCAATGATTTGGTAGATTTAAAAAAATACATTGCAGGTTTAGTACATACAATAGATAAATCCTCATATGGGCCATAAAATATGTCAGTTTTGTGTGATGATGTAAACTAAAACTGTACATGTTAAAAGGCCAACTTCAGCTGAAGCAGTGGCATCATTAACATGCTTTTTTTAAAGGTGTAGTGTTTTCCCTATATGAATGTTTGTCTTTGAACTAATGATTGTGTAGGATAGAGGCAATTCTACTGAATGTTTGTCACGTGTTAGCTCTGTGTCTTGTTTCTTTACCTCAGACAAGGTCATGATTGGTCCTGCAAGGCACTTTGAATGACGTCAGATCAGGGGAAACCAGAGCAGTGTGTGTGTGTGTGTGTGTGTGTCCCTTTAAATACCAGGAAAATATTATGTATTTCATTGTTTTGTTGTTTTTGATAGTGTGCAGAATTTATTTTAAGCAATAATCTACCTGAAATCCAAACCAAACTGAACAAACTACAACTAATAATTTATCAAGGTTCTGTTCCAGTGAACCATGTTAATCTTAATCTTTAAACTATATAATCTCTGGGTGGAATATAGGCTGTTCAGGAAACATCTAACATTTGTAGCATAAAAACACTTTATTTATGCTCCAAAGAGATAATGTCAACGTTACATACATTTTACACTTTGAAAGCTTTATACTGATTCCTGAGACAAGGTGCCAGTTTGGACAAATAAGGTTCTAATGTTTTGTGCTACCCCCATTTTAAGAAACTGATTTCTCTGGACACCAATTTGATGGTAAAAATATATTTGATTCTCTTCATTACATTAATGTACAAGTTTAGCCTGGATTTTTTTTTAAGGAAAAAATATATGCTGCTGTATAGACCAAAAACAGCAGCTGGTCACAGTAAGGCACTAAACTGACAGGTAGTTATTCACCCACTAATACACAATGATTAATTACTTTATTGTATTTTGTTTTAATTATTAACATTTGCAAAGGAACAAAACCTGTCAGATAAATAATAAAATGCATGAAACTGAGGGAATTAGGAATTCAATCACTAACCCAGGGGTTCATAGACGTCTCCCCTACCTGTGAAATGGAGTAAAAAAAAAACGATTTCCTACTAAATTCTAGTAGAGTAAAGCTAACAGGAAATGGAAAAACTCTAGTAATGTACAAACAATTGTCTTTAAGTGCAGTACTTGAGTAAATGTGTTTAGTTATGTATCTGCAGAGAAATGGTGTACGAGAATGATCTTCTATACTTTACTAGTACCTTTATTTGTAGTTGCACTTTCTGTAGATAAAGAACTGTGATATATTTTATTTTTAAGAGCTCTATTTAGCAATTAAATTATTTTACACTAAATTATTACAGTTTTTTAGATATAAAAATCCATCATGTTCTTTTTACTTTCTGTATATACTGTAATCACCAGGAGAAACTAAGGGAAAGCCTGAAGAATGCAGCACATTAACAATACTTAAATGAATGCTATCACAGGTTATTATTACATATAGAGCTCTGATGGGAAACATTAAGAGTTTGTATAATCATCTGCAATTTTTTGCATCCTTTTGTTCTCAATGGATCACCTAGGGTCCTGCAGCTGTTCATAAAACAACAGTGGATTGATATTTAATTGAGAAATAAAAGGTATCAATAGTAGCACAGGTGCAGAAGAGTTATCACATAAATACACAGACCAAAATGAGGCTAGTTTACTATCTAAATGAAATAATTGGTCAACTAATTGATGGTTTCAGTAGTACAGTAATCAGTAAGCGTCACAGCACATTCAGTAATACCTGCTACAAGACGGGAATGAAAGCTTTGCACAGTGCGTTTGCTGTCATGAACTTTCCCTTTGAGTCTGTCAAACTTTGAATGTGAGAAATATGAATGTGTGCCCGGCGGCCCATAACTAAATTAGAAGTCACACGCCTGAATAAATTGATGAAGAGAAATGATTCCATAATAAACTCAAATGTAAACATACTTCTAAACATCCAGTGCCACTGACAACAGATGTAACCAGAGAAGTCCGAACCAGTTGTTCAACATCACGTGTCTTGATTTTTAGCTCATTAATGTATTCAGTATGTGAATGTGTTACAGGAACAACAGTAAAATACCTTCAGTGTACTGTTGGTTTACTGCAAGTCATACATTCTGATGGATGTGATTATAAATATGTGCTGTACATGTGTGCCTGTTGTAGAATACATAGCCATTGCCTGTTGTGCTCTCGTCTTGGACCACTTTACATCAGACGGAAAATGTTTAAAAGTCAGTAATGAGGCACAAGCTGTCTAATAAACTTTAAATTGTTACTGTGTACCATCTCTCTTGTAGCATTTCTTTGAGAGATCTTGTCATCATGTCATCTTTCCCTGCCTGCTTCTGCAGATGAAAAGGGTGAACTGTATGATGCTATGTTGTTCCCACTGAATATAAGAGAAGCCCTCTCTCAGTTTTTAAGGCCAGTGTCATGGCAACAGATGAAAGACGCATATGTTAGAGTGTAACACTGTCAGAGAAATGAGTATCTATACTGCAGTAACAGAAAAAGAGTGATGCCTTGTCTCTGCAACTGCTGAATGGTTTGTCTTGAGCAAAATCATTCTACCTGTTTTATATTTATATGTAATTTTATCTTTGAATGTGGAGCAATAAATAATAACAGTTTAAATGAAACATTTGAAAGTTTACTATCTTTTTACTTGTTTTTGTTTACACTGTGAATGTAATGATGTATTTAATGAGTTGTCCCACTAGGAGGCAGTCACAATTCAGATGTCGCAGTCCTCATGATGTTTATTTAACTCTATGTTGTTACATCATTTTGAGATGAATTAACACTTGTTTCAACCTCAGATTCTGGAAACCACCCACTTGAAACATCTAAAAAAACAACCTTCTCTTTTACCTTCCTTCCAACCTCTTAAATATGTTTCCATTTTCAGTGGATTGTTCCCTCCTTCTTGTGCTGCACCCCTCCCCCGTTTCTTTCCTGAGGTGAGAACACATTGTGCACATCTGGAGGTGATCCTGACTGCACAGAAGTATCCTGTGGGAAGGGGTATGAGGTTAAAGATGCGCTACACTCTCCAAGTGTATACATCTATGTTTGCATGTGTGCCTTAAGGGTGTCATGTGATTCTTACTCCCAAGTGCTTCTTATTACAAACACCTGGCAGGCCCAGCAGATATCATGGTTTTCACTGTGACATCAGACGGAAAGAAGGAAGTGGACAAAGCATTTATGATGTTTTTTACCTCATGAAGCATTGGACCAGCATTAAATGCAGCAAGGCGGTCAATGTTGAATTTTAAAAATCTCATATACTCACTTTCAACTGTTTGATTGTAGTGATTATCATCATGTGGGTCCAGTGACATTATTGCCCGTGTGCAGCACAGGGCCAATCAGCGGAGGAAGCAATCTGGTCCCAATGTCTCTGTTTCAAGACAAGCATTCAAAGAAATCTGTTGTGCTCATGTGAAGGTCCTGTGTTTTTTGTGAAGAATGTATATGCTCTGTGTGACCTTATCCAGCTAAGTACTGAGGAGTGACACTAATTGCCTCATTGCGCGAACGAACAAGATTTTAAATACTCCAGGCTAAATGACAACTGAAAACCATGGTGAAAGCAGATGCTTTGACTTTCTGTTTGGATAGCGGCTGCTACACAGTAGACCCCCTAGAACGTGTAAACCATGTGGCAGAGGTTCGAAGCGAGTTGTAAGCATGCTCAGCCCAACGTGTGTTCATACGTCATTGACAAAGTTCTGAAACAATTTTGGGATCTTGAACTTCAGAGTCAGAGGCACAATCCTTCAGGGTGTGGCCACAATACAAAGACTTGTTTGAGCTCTTCCCCCGCCCACTGTTTTGATTGGACAGGTTACCAAAGCCAAATAATTCAGGTGTATATTGGGGCTCGCTAGCCAGTTAGAGGCACTTTAAAGAAGGACAGCTGTGCTTTTGCAGGGTTTTTATTTGACAGAAATTTATGAATACCACTATGAAGGCCCAGCCAGGGGGGTTTCTACTCGCTGCACCCTTATCACTCATGGTGTCACATTTTTTTTACAAATTCATTAACATAAACTGTCCTGGGTGCTCAGCTTCATGTGGCGAGAGTATGCGAGCAGTTCCTTGGGGTTAAAGGAATTCTGGAACATGATGTTTGGGCCCATCAGATGTCACAGGGATGCATCTCAGAATGCTCAGATGTTTAACCACTTAAATCTGTTCTGCAGCAATGAAGGAGGACAAGCCCTGAAAGTTAGTGCTACTGGTGCTGCTACTGACATCAACTGTCAGACATGAAGGAAGAAGCGCAGCGGACTGGGGCTGTGTCACTAGGTCCAATGTCAGTTACTTGTCAAACCTGAACCAAACACCTACCACAGTATTCTGCAGCACAATGCAGTACTCTCTGGTATGCACCTAGTTAGTCAGGGGTTCATTCTGCAGCAAGGTGATGAAACTACTACATAAGTCCATGGAAAAAATAAGAGCAGGATGGTTAGCTTCAAAACATGGCGTGGCCAGCACAGTCTGCAGTGTTGGTTTGGGATGAACTGGACAGAGGAGTGAAAGCAAAACAACCTACAGGTGCCACACATTTAAGGGAACGTCTGCAACAAATATGGAAAGACGTTTCTGAAGAATATCTGGTTACTATTGTAGAAGAATTCCACAAGTGTGTTCAGCTGTTACATCTGCCAAAGGAGGCTACTTTGATGAGTCAGAAGTACTTAATATTATATAATATTATAAATGGTTTTAATTTTTTTTTTGTCATTTAAATTTCTTATTTGTTCCATGTTTTCATTTCAGAGTACAACCAGACAATGAACTGCTTTAATTTAAATAAATTGGAAAATCAGGGTGTTCTAAAAACTTTGACCAGTAGTGTATATTTCCCTGTCCCTGTTTCTAGCCTTTGTGTTAAGCTAAGCTGAGCAGCTGCTGGATGTATTACATATTTACAACACAGTATTATAAATCTTTCATTAATATTTTGAAAATTACTAAAGTGTCCAATCTTGATTGAAATTTGCATTAAGTCAGTTTTGAAATTATTTTAAACAGTAACAAAATCATGCATTGTGCACACCCAGGCACTGTCACACTGTCATGATTTCACTGTTATAAACTAAGGAAAAGGACACTGATGTCGCATGAGTCAAAATGTTTGCTGGGAAACTCTTCATCTTTGAAATGTGCAATATTCGTTTGTAAATATTTCATTAACATAACACAACATACTTGTTCAGATATAGTATAATACATTCCAACAATATTTTGGGGGGTCACTACACTGATTAGAGGTGCATGCCTCCACCAAGCTCAATGACAAAATTGCTGCTGATGTTTAAGACCCAACCAAAACAATCCTGTTTGTCTTTTCTCTGTTTTTCTTTGACTTGCTGAGCTGTTGTCCTCTTTTCTTACTGAACAGAGAAGGCTCCCGGCTCGTCCCTCCCCTCCATCAATCTCTGTCATAAATCTGTCAAGCAGAGAGAAAGGGAACTGCTGAATACGGATTTGTCAGCAATTAATCTAACCTCTATTACCAGACTTGGATATTGTGTCCTCTATACCAGAGAACAATGAGCCACTCCAATATGACGCATTACATTGCATGTGTGTGTGTGGAGTGCAATCACACTGTGGGTGTTTCTCAGGGGGAGAGCGTGCACATGTGTGCGTGCAGTAAACTCAACCTGATTTGTAGATTATCGTATAATAAAAATAGATTTCATTATCCTCTTGTTGAGTTTATTCTTTTCACAGTAACAATGTTCAGAATTATTTTTGTATATGTTAAACGTGACAGTAACTATAATTGGAAACAACTAACAGCCATGGCATTTAACTTTGTGAGTGTGAGGCTGGCTAACTGACAGTCTGCAGCTGAATGATAAAAAGTGAACACAAAGAGCTGTGCATACATGTTCTAGTGTGTTCCTGCGAGTTTGGCATTGTAGAAGAACATAAATAATGAAACCTAAACATCAAGAAGAGAAATATTAACGGTACATTAATGTCCAAACTCAAAACACGCTGCAGTGGCAAAACCTTCACACAGTGCAACAGAGTGGTTCATTCCAGAACCCTAAAAAATATATGACATCATCAGCCTTATTCAAACACGGTCACTGTGCTGATCCTGACACTGCCAGTGGAAGACAATGCACACATTTCCTGTTCTTCTTGGGAAGATTTCCTATTCCTGTTTTGCCCCTTCTCTCTCTGTGTTGCTCTCTGACTCATAATTTACTCAGATCATCATGTTTGGCTAATGGGAATGAAATTTGTATTTCAGCTGGGTTTTGAAGGTTCTTTTCACTTTTAGCACCATTCCTGCTTCCAACACACAGTCAAAGACATGTCCACACACACTATTGTCATTTACTGGTACAGTTCACTGAGCAGAGGGCCAGTGCTCAGCTGCTTGTGACAGAATTAGAGTGGCAAACAGCTGAGCTTCTCTGGAGAGCTATCATGTGACCTATCCCACCCACAAGGCCAAAGGGACCCATGGTTAGAGTTACCATGTCCAATTTCCAACATAGCTGTTGTGTGCATGGAAATTTCTCCTCCTGTGAGTATTTGTGTTATTTCTCTTCTAGAGTTAGGTCTTAAAGTGGATTTTGGTCTTCGCTCTCTGACAGAAAACTTGTTTTCCAACCTGCTCATACCTGCACCTTTCTATTGAACAGTTATTAGCACACAATGCCCTTTGTCCCTCTCCCTGTTCCAGTGACCTGCATAGAGCCGCAGAGATGTTTCTGATGTAATGAGAGAGCACATCTGTGTGGCTTTGCCTGGGCACTGAGAACATGTCATTTTTCTATGATGAAAAGAAGAGCCCCCCACAGCACATTCGGGATTGCTTAGATGTATTGTTTCCTAGCCTCAAAAAGAACAGTGTGGCCTTTTTTCAGTTTCTGTCAGCAACGTAGGTAAGAGAGAAAGAGCTGAGTGCTGCACTGGTCATTACTCCTCTAATAACCTGATGAAAGGTCTTGTAACAAGCCTCCACCCACACTGCTGTTATTAGCGTTATTAGCAATTAACTGACTGCTGGCTCACAAAATGTTCACGCTATAGTTGCACAGTTTGTGTAAGAATGTCATATAATAAGATCCCATAATAAATCTGATGATTATGGGATCTTTATGGTAATAATCAACACTGCTCCTCCATGTCAAACATCTGACTGTCTGTGTGTTTAGGACAGGATCTGGTGTTGGGAGCAGCCGAAGCAGGACCTGTGTCCTGCAGGGCCTTGACTGTTTACAGCAGAGTAATATGAGGAGTGGCCCTACTTGTCCTGCCTACTTTATAACTCTAAATGCAGCAGCACAGCTGTGCTTCTATGTATGGGTTAGTGGAGAAGAAAAAAAGCTGGGAGGAATGAGATAAATAGTGAAAACCAAATAAGATCAACAAGGGGATGATTTTTTTATAGTATTGATAAATTACAGGTTAAGAAATTACCACAGCTCTCAATAAAGGGTTTGCAGTCAATGTGCTGCTACTCAAGCATGTGTGCAGGCTGGGGTGTGTGAGTGTATCTGGGGGATGGGGTAACACTAGGAATTAGGTAATATGGACATGGTTGTGTCAACCCCACCCTCACAGCAATACTTAGATCAATGTACCAAATCAATAGAAGTCATTGACAATAACTGAACTTCTCATATGACCAGTGAAGGAGAAAATGCACAATTTTTCACTAATGTGTGTCCCACATGCTCATTCATCAAGCTGAAGGTTTGCCATCAAAAACATGCAAACACACGTGTAAATAAGATGATTCCCAACCACACATGTGCAGAAATGCATGCACACACACACACACACAGAAGGGAGGGGGCAGGGGGGGCACAGGCTCTCTGACACTGCATGATTGGTCACTTTTTCCCTCTTTCTCCTTTTTTTGCTGAAATAGTTTTAACAAAAGAGAGGGAGAAGGAGGGGGAGGGGAAATGTGGTTGGGGGAGGGGGATATGTGCTCTGCACTGTTGTCACTAGGCAAGGGAGAGTGGGAGGGGGAGGGAGAAGGGAGCTGGAGGGCAAGCGAGGGAGTGTAGGGAAGACAGATAGGGTCCCAGAACAGAGTGCGAGCCTCTCTCTCACACACACACACCTACACACACCCAGTCACACATTCATGTCGGCTCCCACTGTTTTACTTTGTGGAATAGTGGATTACTTTCTATATCAAAGCACTCATCAAGTAAATCCAGGCGCGATCAGGTCAGTAACCATTCACTCACTTGTTGAAAAGGACTTTGTTCCTGTCTCCTCTCGGCTCTAATGACAGTGATTCTGCTGCATCTTGCACACTCCTGTCCTTTGGATTCACTCTTTCTTCTGTGATATGTTCCATGTGTTTTCCTGTATTTTACCCATTGTACATGCTGTAGTTTTAATTGTCTTTACACGTCTAGAGTATTCTCATTAGTTTGTCAACCCACCAGGCTGTTACTCATTTTATTTACACACATTTTTCTTTTTTCCCCATGTGTTACATGTTGTTAGATAGATAGCTTCCTCACTCTGCAGAAATACAGTGTTTGTCTTTTCTGTTATTGTAGTGCATGGACATGACATTTGCATTGGCTTTAAGGAATTAGAAATTTGCCTGCCAGTCATGTGATTTTATGGTGAAAGGCCCCCTCTCTGTCAAAGCATTTAGCATTCAAACTCTCTGGATCAGAATTACACACATGCATGTGTATGTGCACATGGACAGAAAAAAAGAAAACACTTTGAGTGCATGAGAAAATCATTATCAATCAGTGACAGTTGTTTTTGCAATTATGTCCTAAATGTTAATATAGAGAATTTAAAAGCAACGCTCTACTTAAATGTAATACATTTTTTTTAATTTATTGAAATTATTTGTTACATAAAATGTTCACGAATTTGTAGCATTTATAAAATTCATAAAATGCCATGGCTTTCACTGACATCAATCTGACTTCAGTATGTGTGCCCTCTTCAGGTGGCAGTGTGTCAGAAATGTGTTGAAGTGCGAGATGAATCATGGAGGGGCACAGGAGGCCAGTCACTAGCCAAGCAAGTAGCCACATAACCACCAGCAGCAGGAGAAGCACTAGAAGGCCCAGCAGCATGCAGCTGGGCCACCAGTAACGGTAGTGGAACACAATCCCTTCCTCTTCACCTGGAGCCAGGGCTGCAGAATGCTCAGTCCTGTCACTCCATACAGTAAGTCTGCTTTTATTTTGTGTGTACGCCGCATGTGCACGATCATGACTAATGAAGGCTCTCTTTGGAAATGTTTTACGTGATAGCTGTGATCCAGCGTAGCTTGACTTTTCCTGCACATTCTATTTTTTGACACCTCTTTTGTTGAGTACTCATCTCCTGTGGCTCTGCAGAGGGAACCAAGGGGCTGGGGGTATTGGGAGGGGGGGTGGGGTTCCCTGAGAACTCATATTAAGAAGGGAGATATGCTAATGGATTTAACAGCTGAGTCTCCAGGCTTTGCATCGTGGAATTTCACAGAGAGTGTTCAGTGGTCATGTGATGGTAAGTACATAGCTGTTTATGTAGAAGCCACCTAAATCATCAAGGATGGACATCTTGAGGGGGTACAGCTCTATATATATAGCTCTATGTTTCTTTATGAAGCGAGCATACCTGTTCGTTACACAGCCATATTTGTCACATTCTTTAAGTTTAAAACAATGTTTTCTGTTTGTGTGCCTGAGTGCTGTAAAAGTGAACAGGTAGTCCACCAGACATATTCAGATTATTAAAAGGAGATTAAATTACATAACTCTCACTGACATTTCACTAAATACTCACTGTTTGTATACTACTCCTGGGAGGTTGCTATCCAGCCTGATAAATATGCATATATTGATTGACTGGAATATTGATTAGGCCAAGCTTTAACAGGATTACAACACTAACCTGATTGGAATAATGCAACAGGAGAACAAGGGAGTTTTCTTAGCAGACAGAAATATTTGCAACATGCATGTGTCACATTCCTTCATCAAAAAGACTCACAGCGTCATGTTAGATTTCTTGGCACAGAATTTTTAGCTGCACACAGTCTTGTGCAGACATTTATTTTTATACATGTCTAGTTAATTCGAACACAAACAAAAATCACCAGTCACACCCTATTATGGGCTCTGGCCAATGGTGGTGAGAGATGAGCAGTTTTAGCTCTTTTTAACCAGTAGTTACCAGGGTGAAGCAAGTCTGTGAATGAAAATCAGATCATTAGTAACTAGGTGTCAACAGCCTCTCATTAGTACTGTATAGAGGGACATGCAAACATCACTGTGTGCCTCCACACTTGCACATTACACCTCCTAAGTAATCAAGGAAAGCCTGTTAAGCATATTATAGCTCCTCATTAGGTGTTATAATAAAGATCTGCGTTGCTCAGAGTGAAATGACAGACATGAAGAAGGAGTGAAATGAAGGGCAGATGGAGAGGACATAAGGAGGGACTGGTCAGCTGCAGGCTGATATATGAGTGGACACAATAAGCAGAGAGGGGCCACGCTAGCTTCTGCCACATGTGTGTGTGAGCTAAAGAAGTGGGGGAGGGGGAACTGACCACACAGGCTTGGACACAGTCCTGTCTTTACTGCATCACAGAAACAAGGAGAAAGACTCAGGAAAGTGAGATTAAATTAAAATTTTATTTAATTAATTAAAATACAAATCTGAGGAAAAGAAAGACTAAACTAGAATAGATGAGAAAAATGTGTTTGATGTTCAGAACCTGATTATAAAGGAAATTATTTGTATGTTTAGGATGTGTAAAGGTAAAATCCAAACTGCTACAGTGTGGCCTGCTGGACTGTGCGGGGGGGGGGGGGGTTCACATTCCTTCATGCTCTGCATTTTAGACTATGGTCGCTGCTTACATAACACTATAAGCAGACATTTACCCTTTAAGCAAAGAGGACCAAAGTGTCTTGGCAATATGTGTGTGTGGTCCATTTTCTGTTTTCTGCACGAGGAATTCTCCCACGCTCCATGTACACCCATGTTCCATTTCTCCTCTCATGTGTTCTGCATTGATCTTCCAATGGACTTGTGAATGGACTCTAACTAATACAAATGACTCAGTAATGTGCAAACAGCCGATAGGGTAATTTATCAGCACTGTAAGCAAGTGTGTTCTCTGTCTTTCTCCCTCTCTTCTTTTGGTTTGGGAGTGGACAGTTGTGTGCTGAGAGTATGGAGAGGATATGTGCTTTGTAAATAGATCTCAGGTTAGATTCCTGGAATTCCAACAGCTTGACTCATCCAATAGATGACCGGTCTCTCTGTTAGCCAGCTGAAGCCAGATACTGCACCAAAACTACATTACAGGAGTGCTTAAGCCTGTGCGTGTGCACCTTGTTGTGTGTCTGTCCGTCCTCAGGAAATTTAAGTCTTTGTTTATTGTGAGTGAAGAAAAAGCACCAACAGAGGACCTTTCAGTCAGTCAGCCAGCTACATCTGATGCTTCACAACCCCCAAATCCCATTCCAGGCAGACCCTTCCCCCACACGTACTTCCATCTAATTAACCTTTAATTACTCATAGGCCTACTGACCATGCAGTCAAAGTAGCCTGCACTTATGCACAGAAAACATGAAAAGATGATGTTCTCTGAAAGAGGAAAATGTGGTTTAGCAATACAATACACCATTGTTTTTTCCCAAAAAACCATTGATGATTGAAACTGGCTTTAATGAAGGCTGTTGATGGACAGACAGAGAGTGGCGAGGGTCACAATCCATCTCTGTATTGGATCGATCAGGTTGCTGTTTACAAGCACACTACTCCCCAGTGATCTCGTACACACACACACACACACTCATAATTTTTCTTTTTGGTGAAACCTGAGACTGTGTAGACTCCATGTACTGGTTTTGATGTGGTGTAATTTTACCTCACATCATGCTCTGGTCATGTTACAGACTTTATTGGAATGATTCTTTGCACTCACACTCTAGACATAAGGCTGATGTATACAGTAGTGTGTAAGTATCATGCATCATGGTAGCAACACATTCAATTCAATTCAGTGTTATTTACATAGCGCCAATTCACAACAGAAGTTATCTCAAAGCACTTTACATTATAAGGTTTTAGACCTTACAAAAAAAAGTCAATACAAAATAATATGGAAAACAGTCCCACTTGAGAAGCACTAAGGCGACGGTGGAGAGGAAAACCTCCCTTTAACGGAAGAAACCTCCAGCAGAACCAGGCTCAGGGTGGGCGGCCATCTGCCTCGACTGGTTGGGGCAATTGGTCAGAGGAGAGAGAAAAGAACAACAGGCAAATCAAAGAGAACAACAAGGGGCAGCAGGAAGAACACCAGGCAGGTTGGTAGGACCAGCAGCTGCACACCAGATATCATACAGCTCCAAGCTGCGGATTCCTGCAGAAAGGTATAGAGAGGGGGGACAAAGAGGATGAAGCAGAACTACAGGAGAGAGAAGACACACAGTTAGCAAATGAGCTCTAAATAGACGTTATAGCACATTTAACCTTTGTGTTTAGATAGAAGGTTAAGATATTGCATACATGCATCTCTTCAAATAAAGTAGATCTGTTTAGTGTTTATAGCCATCTCTAAGGTGATAGGTCAGCTTGGGTTGTTCACATTTCCTACTCTTGCCTCAACATGTCCATAGCTTTCACAGGTCATCTCCTCTGTAACCTGGTTCTTCACAATAATAATAAACAAACTGTTTAGTGTCAGTTTGGCCATAATACTGTCCCCCACAATGCATAATGGTCAACCTGAATGTAAACATGAGATTGATGACCAGCCAGGCCTGTAGATGTTCCAGCACAGTTGGTTGCTATGATGACAGTGACTGCAATGACAACTCAACATAATAATTCAGGATTTACTGATAACATTTTTCAGTCGCAAGAACAAATCTTTGGATACTGTACCTATAAATAAAATGAACATCAACTTGTGGAGGTTGCAGAAATGAGATGAAATAAGCCTGCACACCATGGAAGACGCTGTAGGATGTGAGTTGAAATTTCTTTAACCCTGAAGTCTGAACTATAGTAAACGCTCTTTATGTGAAGTAGTTGCAACTATACAACATGTTGCAGTGCAATGACATTTAACCAAGCTGGATCATTACTCTGTACACATTGAGCAGTCACAGCACATACTGAACATAAAAATAGTTATTTTATATGTGTCCAGTACTGAACAGCTGGAGGACAAACCCAGGGAGGATGATAATCACAATGATTAAGGAAAGCTGTCATAGTACCAAGCTGGCTTAGTGTTCATCTTTGTCTCTTGGTAAGTCAAGCATAGCCAAGAATAGAGGGGTGTTCGCAAGCCTCGAGCCAACATTAGGAGCTCTCTAACTTATCCCTCCCAATACCCAAACCATGTTCCCTAATGTCTTCGCTTTAACACAGATGTGTGATGCTGCACTGATGAACAGGCAGATGTTTTACTTGGTCACAAAAAATCCTAGAAAACAGGCAAACTTGAATTTTCAATGTTATATTAAATTGTATATAAAAGCAGTGCTAAACAGTAAAATCTAAACTTAGATTATCTTCCTGTGAAGAGTGTGCAAATATGATTTCTGCTGAAGGAAATCCAGTGTGTATAATGTTGGTCAGTTCACTAAGGGCATTAGAATCCACTTTTAACAGATCTCAATGGAAAAAGGATACACATCTGTATATAGTACATATATTTGTACTGCTGTGTATCGGTTTACACTGTTAATTCTTTCAAATAGAAAGTCACTATTGATTTTAGATTTAACAGGATTGACACATCTAACACCTTAAACATCGATCACATCTATTTATATTAAAGCAACATCATAATTTTGTGTTTTAGGCAAAAGGATTATCAAGGTTTTAGCTTTTTGTTAAATCATCTTGAAGTAAAGCTTTCATCTAAGTGCTTACTGAAAAGATAAGGAGTAAGCTCACCAGTGATGCGTCTTTAATTCATGGGCATGACTGCCAGATTTCCACCAAGCACTGACACTCCCATAAGCTTTGCGTGCTCTAATCCTTCATTAGTCTGGTTCTCTCAGTCCGGTCCTTCAACCATCCGGACTCTTAGTTTCACTTGTCATTGTCTTATCCCAAAGTTTTCAATTTATTTTTCAAAAAAGACACAGTAGATTATTTCTCCAATGTGATTTAGACCATCTGGTGAAGACGGGTCCGATGAGTTTATAGAAGGCAAAGTGGCAAACAGTTGGCTCATGCCTTCAATCAGCATGACCAGTGAGTATCGGTATCTGAGAATCCAATGATCCTAAATGTGCGTCTGTAGGGCAGTATCCATGCTTAGATTTAAATACTGTTGTATTTTGTAAATATAGATTTAAATTCTTCATATACTCTACAGATGTAGTTTCTTACCATTAGTCTTACAGTTTTGTTGCGACCAGTCAGATGGTGGTTTGTTCAACAGTCGTTGAATGTTTTGACAAAATGAATGAAAGTAATATACCAGAGTACTGACCTGAACATTTTACAGAGCTATTGGCCAGAAAATGTTTAGTAGAATCTAAACACGTTACAAAGAGGTCAAATAATGATTTTATTTTTAGTTTAAAACATTAATCACTCAATAAATCATTGCTTTAATCCTACCTCCATCAGTTCAAATCATTACCTGTTACCTGTATGTAGGTGTACACTGCTTTTACCAAGTCACCTTTCATTTCTTTTAGTTTTTATGATGCATAGCTTGTCGGACAATATTTACATCTCAGTAGCATTTCATTGTAAAGTTGTTCTTTGTCTCTGCTATAAAAAATGATTAATGGGCAATTCACAAAAGACATTGTCGCTTAGTGCCCACCTTTAGGCCACTGGTCTAGGCCTAGTAGATATTGGTTGTGTCTTTTTTAATATGAAGTTTTCTATGTATCCCTACCACTGTATTTACCCATCTGTGTGTATCAGTGGGAGTCTAAGCTTGTTCTGCTATGTAGTGGTAATGTTTTTTGTTCTCAACATGGGTCCAGTGATCTGTCAGAATTCCCTGGAGCATAGGGATTTCTCAGATCCAGGGTGGAGCCTGTGGTGCTCGAGAGCGTTGCGATCCCTGGATTGGATGAGTGGGATTATTGTGCTGAAGGATCATTTATTTTAGGGATCAACTTATGGGCCGTTTAGAGGCCCATCTGGTGGTCCAGTGGACATGTGGCACAATCTGACATAATCCACATGTACACTAGACATGTGGGTGCATGTGTGAAAATGAGTAGCCCAACACCTACCACTGCTGTTATTACCAACTGTTTTCCCCGGTTAGCAAAAAACAAAGAAGAGTATAATCCATGACATAACATTGTGAAGTCTGTGTCAAAGGAATAATTAATTAGATAAGGCACTTTCAAACACTGTCATATGAATGATTTGTCCACTCCTGTTGCTGAAATCAAGAGCTTGTCTTCATCTTCTGTCCAGTGCTGTTGTAGGGAACTGCCTCTGGAGCAGGCCTGGGGTCAGGACAGTTTAATAATACTCTGCAATGCCTGGAATGTCAGCCTAATGCCAGTTCAAAAAGACAAGCCCACAACCACTAAACCAGTGGATTACTCTAAATGTGCATGTATAATTATACATGGCATGGGAGAATCAGACTTGTGACTACTCAATCAATTGGTACACTTGATTACACTTGTAATAGTGATGTGTTGTAAATGTGGTCTGGTCCAGCCCAGATAAACTACACAGATCCCCCTCTGCACAGTGAGTCAACTCTCTACCCCCGTCTGTCCAACAGACCCTTGAGGTTTGGGCCAAATTAGATCGCACGCTCGGTGGGGGTGGCTTTGTGGACTAAGAGACTCACAGAAATACAACAATGGCCCCAATGTGAGAGGCAAAGGAAGAGGGCAGCATGCAGGCTGATATAGGCTTATCGCCGTGGAGACCAGGCTGGGGGCTATGATGGCAGCTTCAGGAAGATTAAAACAGTTCCCTGTCTGTGTGTGACTGTGGAAGAGTATGGGCAAAGCATCAACATGGTTCTGGAGAAACCTCAGGGCAGATATTCATGAAGCTCAGACTCATAGTTTGTTTGTAGGTTTTGGAATGAGGCAGCAAAATACCTCAGATCGAGTATACTACCGTTATCTTGTCTGGACCAAATACTGCAAATCATGTGATGAGTGTGATGTGGACTAATTGAGCTGTGAACTTGTTTCCTGTAGGTCTGTTGAAGATGCACTGGTCTCCGGAGCACACCGCCCCTTTAACTCAGTGGCCTGAGCAGCACCTAGATGTCACCTCTACCACCTCGCCCCCATCTGCCAACAAACATGACCCTTACACTACAGCTGCCCGCCGCAGTTATGCCCCTGCAGGTTATCCGTGGGCAAGTGATGACATATCAGCCCTAACTGCCTCCTCTCTGCTCAAACGCTATGCTGAGAAGTATTCAGGCCTCGAGTTGTCTTATGAACGTCCTGCTACGGGAGCCTACTCAGAGCCTGGAACTTTCCTGAAAAATGAATCTGAGCCCTGGACCCTGAGTCAGGGCATGGACTGTTACCCTGGACTGGAGACATTAACTGGCACCAAGGTGGGCTCCGCCTCTGTGGGTATCCCAGCAACAGGAAGTGTAACAGTTGTGAGCAGTAACTTAGCGTCTGAGCCAGGCTACAGTGGCGCTGGTTCCTGCAATGCCCTATCATCTCAGGAATACCCTCCTGCCTACAACAGCACATACCTGTCCTCTGGATATTGCCCTCAGCCCAGTGCAGCACTTCCTCCTGCCTCTCTACACTCTTTGCCAGCTACACCCACTCTAGTGCCAAGCTACAGCACCAGCAGTCCTGTCTACAACTACCCACCAGGATGCTACCCCCAAACCAGCCTGTCCTCAGGATACAGCCACCCCAGTGCTTCCTACTTGCCTTCAGGGATTAGTGCCCCTACTCCTCTGACCCCTAGACCCACAATGGTGGGAGGCAGTTTCAGTTATCCAACTCACAATCTTGGAGTGAGTTCTGAGCCAGGGGTGCCACTGAAGCGCAAAGCATTTGAAATGACAGAGGAAGGACAGGAAGGCGGAGAAGTGGAAGGATCTCGCTACAGAAAATATGGCATCGGCCAGAGCAACAGTCATAGCAAAGGTCACAGCAACGGGCACGGCAATGGCTACGATATGAGCAGCTCGGCCTCAGATCCTCAGGCCTACAAACCTGGAAAGCCCATGATGTCGCCACCCTATGGCAGGGCAGGGAACTACAGCCCACCATCAGGTCTAGCAGAGGAGAATGTATCAGGGGAACACAACTTTGCTCAACAGCAGAGAATGACTGGGAAGATACCCGTATCACATACAAGATCCGAGGACCCAGCCGGAAGCCGCTGAAGACTTGCAATACGCTGTTTTTAAGTGGCATTCCCTTACTCTCTGACAACAGCCAGGGGTCCTCACACAGACAGACTTTGTCGATGAAAGATTTAATTTCAATATCAAACACAAGAGAAAACTAGTATTTCTTGTGTATCATTTTCATTATTCGTGTATTCCCAAAGATTCACAAGGGCATTTAGCCCTGTAAGGCTGAGGTAAGTCCTAGGGGTGAGCTTAAGGCATTCTCTACATAGATAGTATTAAGACAGTCTGAAGGTATGAGTGTCTGTTTCTCTCAGGATACTATTTATTTTCTTCCTGCTACTGTGGCAGCCGCACACCAATGTTACTGATTTAGAAATTGGTGTTATTATTTTGGCCATTATGTAAAAGGCCTTTGACTGCAATATGTTCTACCACACCACACAAATTACAACTGACCAAAAAGTAAGGAGAGCAATAAATGGAATGGTTTCAGCACAATCACTACTGCTTTACTTAGCTTACTGCAAGGCTTGGTGGGTTACTTTGAGAAATGAATGTTTCCCCACCTTTTGTTTTCCCTTATTCTCTTTGTTTCAGTTTCCTTTTTTGTCTGTCATTCTTTATCTAATCTCTGTTCTGGAGCCCCGTCTCCTGTGCTCAACCCCTTCTTTGATGAACAACTGTTGTTTATTCTGTACATACCAAGCCACAGCATGTACACAAGAAGCCATACTTTTAAAATGCTTTGATGTAAAGAAAAAAATGGGGATCCAAGATTTTATGTTCATTTAGGAATTTATTTAGCGTCTACAAAATGAGACTATACAGTGTATGCAGATCTTCTACAAAGCAGGTTTACATGCAGACTTCTGCTAATCCTTAAACGAACAGGTATATTTTATAAAGAATCCATGACTTATACCTGGTCTATCGTATGCCTTGTCTTTAGTAGTCAAAATATTATAAGAAAGATTGTTTAGACAAATCTACAAACTTACCCCTGAATCATCAAAGGTGAAACAACCATGCTTAAGTGTAAAAAGTGGTAAAATTCACTGGGATAAAGCTGTTTAATGATATGTGAGCCTGTACGAATCTGAGGCACAGCTCAAAATGAAGACGAAGCGGGTTGAAGAATTTATGCTTCTGAGCGAGTGCCTAGAACTTTTTTCAATATCACATTCTTTATGAAGATGTACCTGCTTATCACCTGGGATTTACTTTTTTATATGCATTTTCTTTACTTTTGCCTCTCAAAAGGATGATTTATAGTCATGTTATTGAATACTCAGGAAGAATATTGTTACCTCAGAATGATTAAACGAGAATGTATGTTATTACCTTAGGTAATAGGTGTTTGTAAGGAGCTTTATGGAGCTAGACGTTAACAGAGCCATGGCTTTGTCAAAGAGCAAAAGATACTCTGAACGCTTCAGGGAAACAATGGACCTGTAAGGCCTTTGATACTAACAGTAGAACACACCCCCCCACACACACACACACACACATACACACACACACACACACACACACACACACACACACACACACACACACACACACACACACAGTCTTAGTCTGGGGAAATTAAACTTGAGGTTTTTGTGTCAAGGCCTGAAATGTTGAATGTAATTCAGATATTTTTTTAAAAGGACAATACATGCCATAATGTACATTGATGGTGTTTCTAGATATATGACACATATTTTCTTTATGTATAGATGTAATTCTCTCATAGATTTTGGTGGAAAAATGGCTGACATGTTAAGTTTTAGTGTAGTTAGCAGTGGGGAAAAGGTTCTTTATGGACAAGCTGTCAAAACAAAGCACTCCGGAAAGACAAAGTGTGACGTATCAACACATAAACCTACAGTACTACAATATATGATCTATACATATGTTTATCAAATATGTCCGAAGGTCAGTATTTTACAACATTTTTATACAGTGTCACCAATCAGCTTTAATTAGTGCTAACATGAATTAACATCAAGAAGAAGGGAAATGTTACTCATAGCAAATTTTAACAGAATGCGCACTGTGTGAAAATCCTTGTCACACAGATTATGATAATTTAACAACAGATTATTACACTGGTGTGAAGCAAAAAAAAGCATTCTTACCCCATATTTTAAAGGCATGTAAGCGCTTAGCTAAAACAATTGAATGCTCTTCAGTGCTACACTAAGAATATGGTCTATGTGACGATACAGAATTTCCTGTTGCTCTGATTCCTTGAAGTAAGTGGAGCTGAATTTGTCCAGTAGATTGAAACTAGGATTTCAGTGTTATCTTTATGAATTCAGTTTTTTTTCCTTTATTGTACATTCTCTGTAACCATTTCTACCTCAATTTGAAGATGTGCTCATGGAAATATTTATTTCATGTCATTTCACCTGACAGTGGAAGGAGCAATGTTTCTAATTGTTGACCTGTGTAGTCTACCTCACTAAAGACTGTTTTGTCATGCAAATGAAGATATAATACTAAAAGAAACTTGACTTTGTCTTTTTTTCTGTAGATTTAAGACATTCAAAAAAAAAAAAATTATGGAGTTTGAATGAACTTAGCTTTGGCTAGTTTATACTTACATCTGTTCTCTTTACAAATTCAGTATTAAACATTAAACATTAAATTAAAATTTCTAACCCAACTTGTCAGTCTTGTAAGAAACCCTGAGATTTTATGTCTTATTAATTCTCAGCTGAGCGTAGAGAGGAAGAACAGCAAGTGTGGAGAAGATCCTGACCCTCTTCCACAACACACCCCTCTACCCACATCTTTATTGACTGGAGGGCAGAGGGCATGCACTCGCGTGTGACAGATGTCTGAAACTTTTGTTCCTAGACAAGTGACTCCAACTCATTAACATCCCAAAATTTCACACAAAAACCTTCCTTTAAGTATCACATCAAGATTAGAACTGTATGTTCTAATGTAACTATCCTAACTTTCATTCACATCAGTTAGTTACCTTTACTCAGCTAGCAATCGGAATATAATATGAATAATAATAATAACTAGACAGCAATTTCAGAAGAAATCGCGTGGGGGAGCATGATTGCTGCAAGACGCCTGTCGGCGTCTTTGCGGCAAGTTTTTTCAAGTTGACAACGACA
>JAUMHF010000021.1:9680789-9702185 GCA_032359275.1 Microctenopoma steveboyesi
ATATAGCTCTGCATATGTAAGTATTGATTTATAGTTTTAAATACAGATTCTTTTAGCTTACTCCCCTTTTTTGTGAAAAAGTGATAAAAAAAATCTATTCCATCTAACAAATGTGTCACAGCCTAACAAGTGTGACAAGGGGTGTCAGCTGGAAGCCATTCTATTTATGGTAAGATATTTAGTGTTAGAATAATAGCTGTAGTTTTTTAAGTAATTCTGTATTTACAAAAAACTACACATGCTGTTAAAAGAAAATAATATATTACATTATTTATAGTCCATTCTTAGCTTTTGCAATTTGTGCCGTTTAGAACATAGCCTGAACTCGATAATTCTTTTTCCCAAATGGACGTATTTGTATTTTTGAGGTTTCTTTCTCTAATATGTTTCTGTACATCCACGGTGATCTTGGAGAAAATGGACGGCAGTAGCTTTTCTGCTTATCATTCAGAGTTTTATTTGGTTCAAGTTAACACCCACACTGATTTTGGAGGTCTCATGCAGCAACTGGACTGTAGAACTCTAGGACGGCTGAGGGAGTTATTCATCAAACAGGAAGTGACATCACTGCACAACAGCAAGTGCAAAAGCTCTGGTGGGATGTTTAGGCTCACAGTACCATAAGAATGCATCTAGTGCTCTGTTGGTTATTTGGTATTTGTTACGCAGTAGAACAATATGAAGAGAGATGACAAATGAGAGGCTCAGAGCACCTTTGTTGTTAGATACGGGAAATCTGGGGCCTATACATTGAGCGTGTCACTTTTGCTTTAGAAAGTGTGCTGCTCAAACCAACATATGCCAATTTACTCATGTGACAATCTCCTCACAGTGTTATCTGTGTCCAGGATTGCTACTGGGGTGATTGTTTTCATTTAGTTTATTAAAATTAAACGAGACCAGATTAGAGTCCATCATCACTGAACCACAAATGTAATGCAATATTAATATAAATGCCGCCATTACAAGTGAGCAAAATGATGCAGTTTCACTGAGATGCTTCTAGCCCTATAATTCTAAGCGTCATAAGCAGGAAGCGCTAAACTGGCCCCTGACCAGGTGGCCACCCAGGTGAGGCAGCCATCCGAGATCATTGTCCATCAACATGGCATAAAACATATGGTAAAACATGATTTCATATATACTCCCATCACATTCACTTGCACTTTGTTGCAGAGCTCATAATATTACACCTATTATATCTCCTGAGAAAAGGGATGAATTTTTCAAGCATTGCATACATTTCTAGGGTCTTTCTATCTAATAATGACAGCGAAAAAACTGAATGGGCAGGCATACCTAACCCAATCCCACTCCATGGACGAAGGGCAACAAGGGATAACAAGGCAGATCTCTTTGGCTTCTCCACACAAAACATTCTCATCAACCATTCATAGTTTCTCATTTGAATAGGGTTCGGCCAACAAATATGTTCCAGCATAAGAACATTTCCTTCATCATGGATGTGGCTTAGAAAACTGTGTAAAATAAGAGTTATCATCCAGCACAACATCGTAGTTACATTAGGGAAAAACAAGTAAACAAAAGGAAACGAACCACAAACACACCCAATAAGATACATGGCATCAAATGATGGAAACTGAACAATTATCGACACTCATCTCAGCCTCAGAAAGGTCTAACCACTCACAGAGAAACATCAGAAGTAGAAGGGAGACTGCCATACCTGTGAAATCCCCAACACCAGGAGTTGCAAAATGCCTGCTCACACATAACTAAAGGCAAATGGCATGGAAAATTACATAGGTGCATGAAAATTATAAACATAAGCATCTTAGTTTCATAGTGTTGCGCCCTTCAAATGGACAAATATATCAATCCCATTATACACATACATTCATTTCTACATCTTTCATCTTACATGGTCAAAATCTCCATAGCAGCAAATTATGATTTTCATGGATTTCACCCACTGATTGACTATGGTGGTAATATTCACCAGCACATTTCATTCTTCTGTCTATAGGGGCAACATCTTGAAACAGTTATTTGAGGTGTGTTAAAGAATGAGACATCCACTTAGATTATCAACACCCATATCACTTATCTTTGTTAAACAAATTACTCTAAACTCTGAACTTTCAAATTTTGACAATGTCTCGAGCTTACAGTCGAGCCACTGTTGTGGTCTGAGTATTAGTGTCTTGTGGACTATGATAATTCATGCAAGATTTCTGATCAAAACATGCCATCATGCAAGTCATTTCTATGCATAGAACAAGCACAATTATTTATGTATTTGTTTGGAAATCTTTCTGAGTAAATGTAAGCCCTTGGCCCGAGTTGACCCCATAATAAACAGACCCTTAACCAATTGGTGTGAAAGCCCATGTAAAAAAGCGTTCTGATGTGGGTATAACAAAGATAAAATGAGTAGAAGAGTTAAGTGACATGGGCAAAATGTTGAATATTGTTCTTTTGCATTTTTGCTGCTTAAATTAACAATTTCTAGCTTTAATAAAACAGAAAAATACTTCCACCGCTCTCTGTCATTTGTGTCTTTCACTCACCAGTCATCTTCTGTTTGCTCTTATAGAGTCATTTTTCCTCTATGCAATGACACAGAGCCACTCACTGGCTGCTTTTAGAGGACAATCGTCAGCATCAAGCAGCATCCTTGTTTTTCCTTCACAGCACTGTCTTCCATGGGAATCCATTACTTGCTTCCAGGCACTGAATTCCTTTAGTGTTTTTTCATTCCACCTCTCGGTGAAGAGTTACTTAACGGTAGACCAGAGTGAGCAACAGACATTTCCAAGTCTGCTGTTCATTCCCTTTTGTTTAAATCAGAAGTCTAGATACAATGTCACACAGTATGCTGATTATGTTTAGTTTGACTGAAGTTCGAGAGTCTTTAAGCTGTAACTGACCAAGCTGCTTCCTTCTGCATCAATTTAAGAATGAAGTCTGTAAACAAAATTACTTAATTTTATTATTTTTTGACTTGCAAATGAAATTATCTGTACATCTGTGTGGGTGAGTTTCCTCTCTCTTTGCTCAAAGTTACATTATTATAATTTTTGTTGTTATTACTGTGATTAATCCAACGCTCTAACACTTAGATTCCCTGATGTCTTTTTGGTTTCTTCCTTTCTCTTTCCTCCCTCCCTTACCCTCGTTGTCGTCCTGTTTCTCCTTGTCAGGTTTGGTTACACTGTCATAAGAGGGCAGGGAGGCAGTTGAGGGAGTACCCTCCTTCTTTTCTTGTTCCTGATTGTTGCTTTCATTCTCCACTTTGTTATTGGTTGGTTTGCGCTTACAGACAAAACCCCGTCTAGCCAGGTGGGAGCGGTAGGCTCTCTGAATGATTCTGGCTGACACATCCTCCTGCTTGCGCCTCAGGGTGGTGGTGATTGGCTCATAGGAGACCTTAGAGGGATTGGCTGCCACAAAACGCTCTTCCATTTGTTGCCTCAACATGTCCAGCTCGCCACTGTCACCCAGTACACGCTTGGTGAAGGCAAACAGGATGTCCAGGCAGTGGATGCGGTCGCCACTCACCATAGGCATGTCCATGGCGATCAGTTCAATGGTGTTGGGCTTGGGGACTCGGAGAGGATGTTCTAATGCATCAGCAAAGTCAGAGAGCTTGGCATAGGTAATGAATTGAGAGGCATCTGGATCAAACTTCTCCCAAATTTCGTAAAAGGTCTCAAAGTCATCCTCGCTGAGTGGGTCTGCACTCTCCTCTGTGGCCACACTGAAGTTCTCCAGGATGATGGCGATGTACATGTTGACCACAATCAGGAAAGAAATAATGATGTACATAACAAAGAAGAAGATGCCCACAGAAGGGTTGCCACAGTCTCCTGTGGCGGGGGTGCCAGGATTTTCCAATAAGGGGTCACAGTCTGGAGGATAGTTAAGAATGGGCAACAGAAGGCCGTCCCAGCCAGCTGATGTGGTGATCATAAACAGGATGATCATACTGTTGCCAAAAGTCTCAAAGTTGTACATGTCATCAATTCCAGCCCCGTGTTTCACATAGCCAAAGTTGGACATGCCAAATATGGAGAAGATGAACATAACCAGGAAAAGCAGCAGGCCAATGTTGAACAAGGCAGGGAGGGACATCATGAGGGCAAACAGCAAAGTTCTGATGCCTTTGGCGCCCTTGATGAGACGCAGGATTCTGCCAATTCGAGCCAGACGAATTACCCTGAAGAGTGTTGGTGACACAAAGTACTTTTCAATCAGGTCAGCCAGAAACATCCCTGGAGTGAGAAGAGAGAAAAATAACATAAGTCTTGGTAGGAAACAGCTTCATATAGTACCTCTGAAAAAAAATTACATAATATCTTTTTCTTATGACACTTTTACCATGCACAAATAACCCTTTTCAATACTTGCCCACAATTGAAAGGATGACCACAACCACATCAAAGATGTTCCAGCCGTTGGTAAAGTAATAGTGACGCAATGCGAAGAGCTTCAACAAAAACTCGCCAGTGAAGACAATAATAAACACGAAGTTGACCCAGTAAAGCACATTCTCTGTCTCTTCTGACTGATCATCTGTCTCCACCATCATAGTAACCATGTTGAGGCAGATGAGCATCATGATGGAGATATCAAACACCTGCTGCGTCACAAAGTCAAAAAACATGCCCTGGATCTTGTTCTGATGAGAAAGGGAGGGACACTTATTTAGTCTTTTTTGTCTTTAGAAATGTATAATTACAAACCAGCTTGATGGTAAATATCACTTTTTAGATTGAATTCAACTTTATTGTGATTGTGCGAAGAACGTGTAAAAAGTCAGTCAGCATCAAACACAAGTTACTTATAAACAAGCAAAACAAGTACAAACTAAATTGAAGTGGTGCCAGAGAGAAAATGAATATTAACCTGAGGTCTGGGTATTGGCTTTTGTGGTTTCTTTGACCCCAATTTCTTCATTGCATTGTAGTATTTCTTCTGCTCTTCTGTCATGAAGATATCCTGACCTCCAAAGTAAAGGGACAAAATAATTTGGTTATAATCTGCAAAGGATTTACATTTCGCAACACAATACTTTCCCATATGCAGCTTAATAAAGGGGCTGGTTTAGTTGCATTTCAAAAGGTAAAATACAAACAAAGCTTCTTATATTATACTTGTTTAGTGTTCAGATTATTGCAAATAGACCACTCATATATACCACTCTGATTTTTGCAAGATAAATATGGAACCAGCAGCTACACAGGAGTGAGGAGGGCGGGTTCTCTTCAGGTATCTGAAAGTTACAAATACACCTACCAGCTTATCTAAAATCATTAACACATCCAATTGTTTCAATTCATAAAACTAAACTAAAAGGCTGCTGGCTGTAACTTAAATTATTTATTGACAGCTCTTATTGATAGAGATAATGAGTCGTATCTATGTTCTGAGATGTAGAAAATGAATGAATATATAAATAAATATATAATTTTTCACAATGATCAACTATTTATTAACAGATCTAGGAGTTCCAACAAGGCGATAGGTGAGTAAAATAGTTCTTATCTTTTTCTTTTGTTGGTTGAAGTTATCAATGATGACACCAATGAAGAGGTTTAGGGTGAAGAAGGAGCCGAAAATGATGAAGATGACAAAGTAGATGTACATGTATAAATTGTCTTCGTAGATAGGCTGGTCCTCAACCTGTTGGAGAGAAAGGAGAAAGTTGCAAAATTTTAAATGTGTACAAAACTCTAATGTGCATTTATCTTTAACGTAAGAAAATGAAAAATGTGTACCTTTCTGGAATCTATTGCTGCATACATAATGTCCATCCATCCTTTGAATGTTGCCTGTTTAGTGGACGTACACAATGTTGGACATAAAAGGTGAAAACGCTGTTTAGATCAAAGATAGAAACAAATGAGAAGTGATTGCAAAATTTCTTACCACTTGCAAGAGTGCCAGGTATCCCGCACCAACATTATCAAAATTGATCTTGACATTCTTCCATCTGACTTCACTGAAGTTTGAATTTATTAATTCTAAACACTGTGTTTTATTGTTGACTTCGTCATGGGAGAAACTATCCTCAGCTGTCTCATTGTAACAGTAGTAATATTTCCCAGCAAACAGATTGACACCCATGATGCTGAAGATGAGCCAAAAGATGAGACACACCAGCAGCACATTCATGATGGAGGGAATGGCCCCCACTAAGGCGTTCACCACAACCTGAAGAGAACAGCAAGGAAACAGAGACACTGTAACTTAACAATCACACACCAGCTGCGTAGGGGTGTTCACACATAAGACATAAGACACAAATACAGAAATGCACATTCTATTGCCCGATGGTTTGAACCGTTTTCTAGTGTCTTGGTCACAAAACAGACCCCTTCATAATAAAAAACTAAGGAGTGTAACAATACTGTGCACAAGAGATGCACAATGTGACTGTTCATGTGACTGTTATCAGAGCAAATGTCTGAAGAGTTTGATTATTAGCAATAAGTCTTGATCTGAATCTTTACTCTGGATTTATGAATTAGTTGTGACCTGTAAACCTATTTGGTTATAACAGACTAAACTATAATCAATTTTCAGCCGTACATCCACATTATTAAATTTTATATGGAAATGTATTGTGCAACAGTATATGTTACACCCCTACACATTACAATTATCTGCTACTTAGATATCCAGCTATAGTACCTGATTGTATGCATGTGTGAACCAGACACTATCATGTACAGTATATGTTCTGTCATGTATAGAACTAACTTGAACAGACAATAAATCTTTTTGTTTTTATGCACAGAGGGGTAGAAAGTACACAACCTCTCACTCAAGAAATAATTACTCTATACAAGTAGAAATACCTACTAAAGTAAAATTATTGAATATTACTTCTAAATATTAATACTAACTAAAAAAGTAAAAGTACTCCACTAGGAAAACAGTATACTTTAAACAAAGAAGAATTTGATGCTGGTGATAATATACACTATATTGCCATAGGTACTGTGACACCCCTCCAAATCAATTAATCCAGGGCACAAAGCGAGGTCCATTAGGACATGGATGGCTGAGTTTGATAAGGAGAAACTTGACGGGCCTGCACAGAGCCCTGATCTCACCCCAATAGAACACATCTGCATTTAATCAGAGCAGAGACTGTGAGCCGGGCCTTCTCATGATGACCTCACAAACGCTCTCCTGGAACAATGGTCAAATATTCCCATAAACACACTTCTAAACCCCGTGGACAGCCTTCCCATAGGAGTTGAAACCATTCAATTTCACATGTGTGTAAAGGCGGGCGTCCCAATACTTCTGGCAATGTAGTGCAAATGTAGAAGTCTGGTCAGAAGATTCATTTGACAACTTCTCAGAGGTGAAAATTATGAGAAAAGTGTGTTGTTTCAAACAGAGTGGTGGGAAAAGTAGGACTGAGTGTAGTAAACTATTGTAATGATAGGAGGTTAATCCATAAATGAGTTCTATTATTATATGATAACTTTTATAAGAATGTAAATACTCAAGTACAAGTATATCAAACTGTACAGTACTTGAGTAAATGTACTTTTGTTGGTTAGATACCACCTATGTGTATGCCAAGTTAGATCTGCCAAATTATTGACTAGCTGTGATCTTCACAAGAAAAATAACTGTATTTAATGAAAGGAAAACATATATTGTTGAATATTCAAACAATGCCTCTGTCAAAGGCTACAACGGCTTAATGAGCATATGAGTGTGACTGTGCACTGCACCAAAACAGTAGGGCATGCTAAGCTAAGATAAAGCTTAGCTTGAGAAGGACATCACATTAATGTGCATTTCAAAACACAGAGGCGCAATGGAAACAGGAAGCCAAATAAACCAAAACTAAACAGGCAAACACCAAATGTCAAAACTTTAAGATTTCATTAGTGTTCATACTAATGTTCTAATATTAAGTCAAGGCATCTACATTTATTCTAAGTTTATTTAACTACTCCAAATAAAGATCATGACAATCATGGTGATGAAATTCAGTGAATGGTAAGCAAGGATGGCAGGGAAGGGGGTATGCAACCAGAAGTTTGTTGATCTTCCAGTGTGACAATGCCAAAGCCAAACTGTTATAAGATCAAATAACAGGACACTTGAGGCAGAGCGACAGAAAGAAGATGCTTAGCCTAGACACTGACAAGAGTTTTTTTTCTGACCAGCAACAACTAGAGGCTGATACAACCCATCACACATTACACTAATAAACCCCAAGTTCACTGTAGAAAAATACTAGAAGTCAGGAAAAAGTCTCCATGGAGCCTAACACAGTATCAGATATCAAACTCTACATGCACAGGTGACATTTTAACACTAATAGTTTAATTAACAGTATGTGTCATTTTCATTTATTTGTCTAACATATAACAACTGGCAGCACTGTAGTTCACAATTTTCTATTAAACCTGTCTCGCGCTTCACTTTGGATAGGTTTTGTGTGATGGTTCTTGCAAACCTCCAGTTGTTCTCTCGGCCAGTACTGGATACTTCCGAGCTCAGTTATTATAAAGTGTTGCATGAGTCAGGCCAAAATACCTGTTGTTCTTGAGGCACAGAATATGTTTTGCTTTCTTTTGTTACTATTTCTAATAAGATAATTTGACATAGCACTAAATCTACAATAGGCTATATGAAATGAAATATGATAAACCAAATCAGATGTATTATTGAGCATCTGAGATGATTTGCATCCATGCAAAATGCTTCTCGATACTTAAGAATTCCCCTTTGAAATTGACTACAGCCATCTCCAGCATGCGTTGATGCTTTCATTTAATCGGCATGCAGAAGGACCAGCTGCCTGGTATCTTAGGTCTTACCCTCATCCCTTCAAAACGTGACAGGGCCCTGAGGGGTCTCAAGGCCCTCAGTGTCCTGAGTGATTTAATCGGGCCTAGATCGGAGTAGCCCAACGCATTAGCTATAAGGCTGACTATAGACACCTACACAGATAGGGACAGAAGGAGAGGGAAAGACAGAGGCAAAGGAAGAGATGACCCACATAAGTAAAGGGGGATATAGGTAGAAAGGTGGACCCCCTATACTGGATATAAAGAAGTACATATAATTAATAATGTGTCAGTATACTTAGCTAAGAATAGGGGTTATTACAATATACAAAGGCCAATAAAGTGTGCATAACCCAAGTTTCTGTTTTGTTGTGTTTGTTTGATTATGTTTAGTTTAGTTTAGTTTGGCAAGCCAGTCTAGCGTGATAGCCAGCTTAACTGCACAGTGAGCACACCTGGAAAGAAACTTGTGGTTGACACAGTGAGAGGAAGAGAAGAGAAAGTCAAAAGTCAAACAAAGGGAAAAATTAGAGGAGAGATGTATTCACAGACACTAAATCAATATGACACAATAATACACAGTACACAGTACAAAACAGTACAGTTCCACACCAGAGAGCATCTCACTTAAACAGGGGGAGAGAAATGCACAAGGTTGAGGACAACTTTCAGGGTTAGAAGAGAGAGGATAACCTGTGAAAGTAGGAGTCCCAACACAGCACACAAACCTTACCCCGGACCTGAAACACCGACCACTCAGTTCCTCTCGACTGCTGCATAATTGCCCCTCTTAACTTAAAGAGAGACACAGTTATAGGTACCTGCTGTGAGACAGAGGACAGGTCAATATTAGAGTAGATGTTTGCAAGAACAGTGAAGATACACTACACAGCACTTAGGCCACTTTAGAAAAAGTCTTAGATTTCCATAGGTTTGAGGTTTTCTATTGGAGAATACGTGAGGGGTTTGACGGCACTAGATCTCATCACATATCTGGAAAAACCTGAACTATAATTGGGGACAATAAGACACAGTCTTTGTGTCTGTTTCAAAAGAGAGAGGCCAGATCACAGAGGCAGGATGTTCATTGTTTAATGTCCTGTGATTTCTCAATTCTTTAGTGACAGATTGTAACCTTGGGTCAGTACTAAGGTAGAGGTAGCACAGTTTTGCAAGTTTGTACAAATATGAAAGCACATTCAAAATGGAAACGCAAATAACAAAAAGGAAATACAAAAAAGCAAACAAATAGAAAAGTATTGGCAGTGCATTTCCATTTGTATGTGCTTTCATATTTTCACATGCTTTGACTCTAGGAACAGATACAGGATAAATGCTCGGTCTCTCGTGTTGCATAGTTTAGCATTGTACAGCTCAAACATGTTCACTCTAAAATCTGGTTCCCTTCACGATTATACCACCTGCCATCTCAACAGAGGAGAATAATGTCTTTGAATCTGTACTGCTACTACTACTCTTGGCTGATATTGAAAAGCCCTGGATGAAGGACATGTAGTCTTCATCAAAGTCAGGCCAGTTCCTTTTTTCCTTTTTAAATAAGTGCAACTGTCTGACGTCAAGCATTTAGAAGTCCTCTGTTTTTGGCACCTGAACACAGTAAGTACGGCATACCCACAGAATCAATATACAATCATATAATCCTGTGTCACTGAAGTCCCAGAATAAACATACAAACTCCACATTTAGTATATTATGGCAACTTCAACAGAACATCGCAACGCTGCTAGACATCACTAACATAGCACCATGCTGTCGTTCCAAATGCAGATCAGTGCTTGGTTGTTTCACTTGAATTCATCACTGACGTGTTTCACAGAACTAGAGACAAAACGAATGCAATAAATGAAAATACCTAAAATACACCTTACTTAATAATGGAGCTCTCAAACACAGAGGGAGTTTGCAGATTTTTACAGTGGCTGCTGTTGTACTGCTGTCTGGAGATCCAGTGGCACCCTGTGACACTAATGTAGAGCACTGTGAGGAAAACATGGACCTTTACTGTTAATATTACATCAAATGTCTACCTTTATTGTCTAAATGTCTCTACACTATAAGACTCTTTACCAATGCCAAGTACTACATTATCAACAATAACACTGAACGTTGCAGCATTGGAACAAAGGGCCTGAATATGACAAATGAAACAAATCAAATTTGTTTCTCATGCTCTCACCCATTCATATTTTGTTACATTGAATACATTAACAGCATTATTACATTTGAATTAAAACATTGAAGCTCAGGAAATTAATCAGAGACACTGGCCTACTTGGTCAATTCTGCAGCATAAAGATAAAATGTCACCCATATATTCTATTGTCCATAGCCATCACAACAAGCAGCACAAATGCATTAGACCAGTAGTTTTTGGATTCCAGAGTAAGCTTCCAAAGTCAGGAGCAGCATTTTTTGTTGATGCTGTACTTGATTTGCAGACTCGTCATCATTTAAAAGCAGCATTTTGTATTTATGCAGGTTATCTTTGTGTAATACTAAAATTAGATTTATCAGATTGACAGACAATTCAGTGGTAACTCTCTAGCCCATGCAAGAACAAAACAAAACAACCTTGGAACAGTTAAGTGGGCTAAACTGAATGAATTCTGGCAAGCAGAATTTACTTTAGAGCTACAGAAGCAGTATGAATGAATAAAAAAGAAAACTTTTAACCTTGTCTCGCCTACTAGTAGTTCTGACTGAAGCCCTCTATGTTTAAGTTGACCAATGAGGCAATATATCAGATAACGCAGTCTTGTGATACCACAAAATATCATCATAAGAAGTGGGACAAAGACACATTGCTGCACCATGACAAAAAACAGCGTGCACAAATACTTACATCCACAATGAAGAAGTCTAACCAACACCAGGCATTAGTGAAGTACTTGACAAAGCCATAGGCCACCCATTTCAGCAACATCTCCAGGATAAAGATATAGGTGAAAACCCGATCAGCATAATCCAGAATGATGCGAATGGTCTTCCTCTGCTCAATGTACACATCCTCAAAAGCCTAAAGAGAAAATGAAGAAAACAGGAATTGGCTGCAGTGCTTTCTTTTATGTATACAACTGATGAAATTAAAACCGACTTGTTTTTCTATATTTCTTTTATACACCCTTTAGCACACACGCGTTTTGATTTGCAGTAGTCTTTCTCCCTCTTGAAAGCTGCATCCCTAAGCTGGCGTCTGCCAGGTCGGTGCATTACTTGTAATGCAAGAACAATCACACTTAAACAATCCCAAGAGCTGCTAAAAAGAAAAGGAAGAGATGATCTTGCCTTTCTCTATGAGATAGAAAGAAAAATACATTTCTTAATATTTTGTTCCTTTTATATTAAATATTCTGTTTATTATTTTTCAATGTTCACATCTCATAATACATTCATTACTACGTTGTGCAGCACTGGCTCAGTGATAATAATCCTATGTAGTTATTTATGTCTGCATATATAGCGTATTTATATAAAAGAGGGACCACACACTGTTGCGTGCTCTTACCAGTGCTCCACTGCTGAGCAGGATCATGAAAATGATGAGGGTTTCAAACCAGTTGTGTTCTACAATCAGGTAGCAGGTCTTCCTCAGAAACCACCAGTATTTCCCCCAGCCATGAGTAATGGGAACATCACAGCACTTGTATTTGGCCACACACTCTGTATGACAAACAACAACCTGATTGATATTCACAATGACACAGAAATAATCAGAAATCCTTAAATGTATACAGTATAGCAAGGTATATAGACTGTAAAAACTACCCACCATCTGTCCAGCAGGCGTCTGGGTCAAGGTATTCTTCCACTACCTCCACTACTGCCACCTCCTCTACATCAGGCTTGATGTCTATTGTGCTGCCCTCAGAAGAACTGGTGTCATCCAGCTGGGACAAACAACAGGGATCCATTAACCTTAGGATTTCCTTTCTGAATTAAAGGCTCAGCAGTGAGTTTCTGAACACACAGTGTCATTATAGTCATTTCATCAGTTCCCTAATTAGGTTTAAATGTATCACACAATTTCTTGCTATTAGTATACACGTTCAAGCAATATAGTGTATCTGTTTTTTCAGCTGTCACAGCTGACTCTGCAACAATATTAATAGACTCACAAGAACGTAATTAACCATGAACAGTGACTGATTGCAGTGGTAATAAAGATCACTGGCGACCGGCACAAATATAGATGTTTGAGTGATAAAAAACCTAAATGCATTTTTTAAAAATAGATATTTTGTGAGCCTGTTCACATATACCAATAAATCGTGTAATATATTAGGTCAAGGTGAGGCAGGTCAAACTAGTGAACCACCAGCGTAACAGCAGCGTACTGCATTACACGCGAGCACATGCAGACAGAGACGCTAAACTAATTCAATTCACTGGGGAATGATATTGCATCTTATAATCTGAAGGAAGTCGTCAGCAAAGGACTGCAATCACCCTTTCTCATTCTTTCCCTCGTTCCTTCCTCTCTAACGAACAGCCAGATGGATCCCTGCTCCTTTGATTGGCTGTTAGCAGCTCTGTCTGTGTCTACCCCTGCAGTGTATCCTGGCTGGCTGCGCAGCAGCAATAGTTGTTGTGTGGTTGGTTGAGGGAGACAAGTGGAGTATGAACCTGGTGCAGGTACAGCAGTGACACTGCACCATTATCTCCTTTCTTTTTACTACAATTCAGGTCAAGGTGACCCATGCATCAGACTTCTCTACAAGCATTTGGTCCTGGATTACCCTTCTCTCACATTCATGCTATACATCAGCCTGAATGCTTCTCTGTCATACTGCCAGGACTGCCTTCCTCTGTCTGACTGCGGAGTCAGCACTCAGGCTCAGTGTTACAGCTCGCATGTCTAAATGAATGTTCTGAAACGCCAGTACAGTACTATGTCTTCAGTGTGAAGGCACGGCCCAGTTTTGCTTATTGAACTAATATTCACATGGATGCACATATTTATGCATGTGCTCTCTGACTTCATCATCACAACAATAAATAATAAAAGTCACATTTTTAGTACAAATACCTGAATTGTGGCATTATAAATGAATGTTTCTAAACTCGCAAATATATTATTAAACAAAATGATTATAGTACATCTATCTTATCATTATTATTATTTTTATATTTCTGAATTGTGCCAGATCTCCAACAAACAAGTAAAGTAAAAACAAACTCTTAAGCTCAGACATCACCACTCTCCTCCGTTCTCACTCTGTCTCACTGCTTCTTCCTACTCACATCTTTACTGTTCTCCACATCCGATTCACTGCTGAAGTCTTCTGTATTTAGGTTTTCAAAGTCAGACTCGCCAACAGCAATCGGAACACAGACAGTGAGGTTGGGGTTGTGAATGAAGGACATGTAGTCTTCATCAATCATATACTTTCCCACACTGCTCCCAATGCCACTGGTGGTTCCATTGCCATTTTTAGCATAGTCCAGTTCGCGGTTGATATCCACTGTGTGGTTTGCAATGCAGTTGAGCTTCTTCTCATACATCTCATCCAGAGGCTTCTGTTCATCCTCTATAGGCTGCTCGTCAAGGTCACACAATACAACACAAAAAAGTGCATTTGTTATTTTTCTAATTATTTAACTTCAAGAATATAAGTTAGAGGTTTAACCATACGGTACCTTTTTGAGCACTGTGGCTACAAAGGTTCGCATGTTGACCTTGAACCAGGCAATCCCTATTTTAATGCGGGCAACTGCAAGCTGGAGGTTGTTGGGCTCACCATCATCGTCCGTAGCTGCAAGGTTGTCTGCACTGAATGAGCTCAGTAGCAAGGCCAGGAACAGGTTCAGCACCTCAGACAAAAACACCATAACATTTAAACCCATGCTCTCATAGTAAATTTATGTGATTAGGAAACAAGTAACCACAACCAGCTATTACTGCACCATTCAGTAGCATCTTCACCTTGAAATATATTCTTACCACAAGGTTTCCGATGACCATGACCATCATAAAGACGGTGAGGCACATGGTTTGTCCCGCCACCTCCATACAGTCCCACATGGTCTCAATCCACTCCCCACACAACACTCGGAATACAATCAGGAAAGAGTGGAAGAAGTCATTCATGTGCCAGCGAGGTAACTCGCAGGACACCGCAATCTTACAGACGCAGTCCTTGTAGCTTTTGCCAAACAGCTGCATGCCCACCACAGCAAAGATGAAGACAATGATGGCCAGAACCAGGGTCAGATTTCCAAGAGCTCCCACTGAGTTACCGATGATCTTGATCAGCATGTTGAGGGTGGGCCATGATTTGGCCAGTTTAAACACTCTCAACTACAAGAGAAACGGGAAATGGCTTCATTCTGCAGTTATTTGCAATAGAGATCAGATATGTAAAAGCAGCTAGTAATTAACTAACTCATTTCATTTTTTCATCTCGTCATATCTTATTATCTACTTATGGACAGTCTTTTGCCTTAACGCAGGGATATGATAATGAAGAAAATATAACAGTAACATTAACATTATCTCTTTAGCCCAACACTTCTCACTAACTTTGATAAGGTTAGATAACCCTGAAATCTATCCTCAATTCTACTTACCAATCGGAAAGACCTGAGCACTGACAGACCTTCCACATCAGCAAGTCCCAGTTCAACTAAACTCAGAGTCACGATGAAACCATCAAAGCAGTTCCAGCCTTCCTGGAAGTAGTAGTAGGGATCCATTGCAATCAGCTTAGCAAACATCTCTCCAGCAAAGATGCCTGTGAAAACCTGTAGATCCACAAACAATTTGAGAGAGCGTGTAAAACTATCCCTCCACATGTTCATTTTGAATTAAAGTGAAGGGTGAAACAATGGCATTTTAGTTGCAGAAGAAAAGAAACAGATCAGATCAGCTTTATATCCTTAGACTGCAACTTCATCCAATCTGGCTTTAAAAACACTTTAATAAAAATGACATGGCAGTAACAAAGATAGAAAAAAGTCTTAATAGATATTTGAGGGCAGCATGAAACAAAGGCTCAGATGCACTAGATTTTGTTCGATGTAGTGCAGAATAAAAATACATTTGAAATTGCGAGAGCAGAACTTGACAGGGGAAGAGCAAGGTCACGAGCAATAGTACCGCACGCCAGCAAAACCTGCTGTGGGACCCTGAACCTTCCTGATTTTGTACTAGCAATCATGTACCCGATCAGTGCTGCAGAGAACGTTCAATGATTCATACTGCACCATCCATCACGCCACATTGCTTCCTCTGACTTCAGTTCCTGTTTCGTTCCTGACAGCGTGCCAATTTCTGTGACTTCATTTCCTGTCTTATCACTGACACCGTTCCAATACCTGGTCCTCAGACAGCTGTGCTACAGCAACATCTGACAGCCAGGACAGGGCACAGACAGATCAAAATGTCTGCTCTACACTTAGTAAGTATTCCACCACTCTAGTCCCGGAAAGATCAGTGGAAATCCTTCTTATCGAGAGTGCTATGTTCTGTGTGCAAGTAACAGAGTTACAGAGTTAGAAAGAGTTCAGGAGAGTTGAAGTCAGCGGGATGCAGTGGAAGCAAAGTGACCTTAGTGACTGAGGGGAGGGGGGGGGGTTAGAGTTTGTGTGGCTGGCTACATTAAAATTGAACTAAATCTTTAATGAGACACTATCAGAGTCCTATATATGCTATGCATGTGTGTATCCTTAAGTGCACATACTAAATGATGTATTGATGTGGTTTGAGCCTGTGGTGTAGTGCAGGTATATGGCATACGCCTACTTAATTTTTAGTCAGCGCTGCATATAGCCACCTTGACATACAGTCATATGCTGCAGGCACGACAATCATTTTTCTGCCTTTGTTGGTTGGTTTGATTCCGTTTAAGGAGGAGCAATGAGTTGTGCATGCTAAAAAGTAGATTTTAGTGGAGATGAGGTTTTTTTCTTTGTCATGGTCAGACAGAAATTATACAAATATTAATAAAAATCGTGAGAATTTCAGCACCAGTGAGGTGTGCAGAGCTGAGAAGGGAGAGAAAGAGAACTTGCAGTAATGCACTCTGTAACCAAACATCACAGTAGGTGTTATCGCCTACAATATGGCAAACTAAAGCAGGGCACGGTAAAATCTACAGGCCTATTAGACTTTAGAATTTATCAGCTCGAATACGATATGTCAAATAGAAAAACAGGAAGGTACGTGCTCCTCTTTTTTTCATCATTTTGCCTGAATCCTATATTAAAGTGCAGTAATCCTATAAAAACAACTGGTCCTTTCTAGCATGAACTAAATATATAACTTTTTTACTTTGCTGTTATCTAAGCAAACAACCATCTAAGCCTTACTGGTCTAAGGTTCTGCAGGTTGTGTGAGTCAAACCTGCAATGCTTCTATAGCTCAGGAGAGATAATGAGGTTTGTGTAGACATAAAAAATAAAAAAGAGTAGTGGGAAAAGAAAGAACCGAAAGAACAGAAGATCTGTTTCTCACCAGATTACCAACAGACAGGACGCCCTCAAAATGTTCAGTCATGGGGTAGTGCTCCATGGCCATGAAGAGAGTGTTGAGGACAATACATATAGTGATGGCCAGGTCAACGAATGGGTCCATGACAATCAAGTAGACTATGTGTTTGATTTTCAGCCAGATGGGACAGCATTCCCAGATGAGGAAAATGTTGGAAAACTTGTACCAGCAGGGAGGACACGTCCTCTGAGACTCCTCCAACTCTGCAAGAATAGATGAAATAGATTAAAAAAATAAAGGCTGAAGGAAAAGATAAATTAAGAGAAAATCTATAAATTCATGCAAAATGTTTTTGTCTTTTTCACTGTTACAGGTTTCCTAGTTTGCATGACACCCTATTTGTTTCTGTATGTCAGGCTGATCCTGTCTACCTGCAAAAATGAATTCCTATATCTAAAAATATTTATCTCCAGGTGTAAATACATGGGCCATCATATTTTTATACAAGGTTTGAATTTGCAGGTTTAAACCTTGAAAAGGAGAAAGGGAAAAACGTATACTGTTCGTACCCTCTAATAGTGTGTTGGTGACTACACTCATCTGACTGTTGGCATGGTCTTTTCCTTTGAAAGAGGAGTTGAGCTGATCCACAGATACCATGAGAGAGCCTGAGTGCTTCTTCTTAATCTCCACATCTGTAGTCTGTGCTCAGAAAAACATAATGTCAGTAAGTGCCCAAATGAATACACAATACAAACATAACACATTTAAACCATATGATGTTCTGGGTCTGCCCAGAAGACAAAAAACTCAAAACATAGAAAACATTAATTTACCACAACTAACTCTTTACTTGGAAACATTTCGACTGATTTCTAACATTATATTTTAGCAAGTGGCCATTATTGAAATGCTAAGTATTATTTAAGAACTTACAGTACACTTTTTAAGACATTGTATACTGTGCGCAACAAAACTTAATTTCCTATGTAGGCAACATTTAACTACATGCAGTGGCATGCATGTGAAGGAGGAGAGGGGGGGTCAAGACACCATTTGCTACTACACCATGCTACATTTTTAGAGAAGTAGTAAGGTAAAAGCAAGTACACTGGTTGGAAATTAAAGAGGGATCCACCATGCTAGAGGGAGAAGAAATACTGTTAGAGAAATAAATAAAATCGGATTGGTTGTTGCACCATCCAGTGGTTCAGGAACAGAATGTGAGAACATACAGGTAGAGAGTCAGGAACTGTGAAAGTGAAAGAATAAGAGAAAAGCAGAAAACAGTATGAGCTTGGATGTGGAAAGCCCCTAACAGAGGAAGAACTACAAGTAGGAACTGATTGTGTTTCCTGTAAAATGTTAGATAGTTTTGTTTGTCATGGATGACACTGACCATATAGTGATATGCCTAGCAAAGGTTTGTTAGGGGAAAATCATATTGCAGTACTGTTATAATTTATTGGAATGCTTGCTGATTCAGTTGATTAGTATGAAAGGAGCAGCAGAATAAGGCCATTAGATTTGGATGGAAGTGGCAGTGTAAGATAAAATAACAAGACAGGGTCTAGATACCCAGGGGAGGCAACAGGAAGTATTGAATTGAGGGAAAAAGGAAGAGTCATGGGGAAGAGGTTGTAAAGGAGATGCTGCAAAGGCTGGGGCCACCACCATCATGCCTACACTGTATTAGTGTCCCATGGACGTCCTTACACTGTCATCAGTGGCTGCCTTATCTATTTTCACCTCAGGCAGAAGCCGTCTGCCAGGCCCAGGGCCGATGAGAGACACCACGCCATTGCAGTCCACTGTGCTGTTCCTCTTCCCTCCAGAGTGGGGTGCCAGCGGATGGATTCGCGATGAGCCTTGACTGTAGCCACTATAGCTGTTGCGGCGGTAGGGGATAAACAGGGAACCACGGCGGTCTTCACTCTCCTCCACTGTACTGTGCTCATCGTCTGCAAACTCGTTCTCAGAGCCTATGTCCTTGGATCGGCCTTTGAAGCTGAAGATGCTGCTGCGGCTGTTGTGGCGCGACATGAAGGGCGAGCCTGGGATGCTGAGTAGTGACTAAAGAGGAAAAGGCAGAAAGGGAGAGTTGAGTCGTTATTAATATGCACGTGTAAACTAGACAGAGAGAAAAGAGCAAATGGTCAAGTTTAACTTAAAATGTTTAATGGTTTTGTGTTTATAGGGACAGTTGAACAATGAAAACAATGAAAACAAAATGAAACAAATTATGATAAATATACAACTTCACAATCATGATAAATTAAAGTGACAGTGAACTTAAAACATTTGAGTTGTGCTTCTTGTATTGTGTGTATTACTAATATTATTTTATTATTATTATTATTATTATTTCTTTCTCGTTTATTCTGTTTTGTTTCTGCAAAGATGCCCACAAAAATCCAGTTGTTACTCAGCAATCACACAGTTTGACCGATTAAACGACCACAATCTATAGGCTGAGGTAATGGAACAGTGTCATCCAGATATAATATAGTACATCTATATAATAATAATAAAAATTACAAAAATAATAAATGCTCACACCTGCCATGTACCTATACATGTATGTCCATCATTTTTTAAGTATTACTCAATAATGATCAAGTATTAAGTGCACTTGCAGTGGTTGCTGCATATGTAAAAGATCTGAACATCCAAAAGAGAACATTAAGTGAAGGCAGGAGCAATAGGAACACTACACACTGTGAGCATTGCTGCTAAAAAGCTGGAGAAGACTTCTTGCGCCCAACGGCAGCTTAACTAGGGATCCCCAATGATGAGATCCCTGGTTCTGCTGGAGCTTCAAATTAGTACAATTTGAACTGGGTGTAACCTGCAACCTTTCTTTCTCTGGCATTGAACATGCTAGTTAAGGCAGAAATGCCAGCCTATACACTATCTGTCCCCAGAGCAAGGCCAGCTGAGCACTGAGCACAACACTCACTAACTATCACAAGAGTAGAGGGAGCATTAGGGAGACACTTGTGTTACATGTCATGGGGAGGAGGCAGCTAGTTTGCCTTCTGAACACAAGCTTAGACATAAGCGCGGTCACACAGTATTTATGTATGACGCTGAAGGACGGGATACACGTGGCAGTTGCTGAATTTGGAAAAACAATACCAAACATTAATCATATTCACCGCTTAGATTTTGTTCTTAGCTTCACCTGGTTCATGATGGATGTCTTTCTCCCCAGCCGACTTCCTGGGAATCGAATGGTGCTTTTCTTGCTGCCATCGTCTGACTCAGACTTAACAAATTTCTCACTGTCTCCCTTCTCTTTCTCCTGCTCTTTCTGACGCCATTTCTTCTTGCGATTGCGACGCTCCTTGGCACTCTTGGAGCTCAGCTTGGAAACCTCCGAGGAGCTGCGGGACAGGTGCCCACCTCCTTCATCCTCTAATGCAGCCTCAGACACTGTGCCTGCAGATGTCGCCATGGCAGCAGCCTGAAGGAATACAGGCACACATGATCGCCATAAACTATAGAAAAATATGTACATGTGTGTGGTAGAGTGTAACCAACCTGTGTCTCCTCCTGCTGCTTCTTTAGCTGTTCCAGCATGGCCTTGAATTCAGCCTCTTTCTGCTCAGCCTCCTCCATCGTGGCCTGGTTCTGCTCCTCATAAGCCATGGCCACCACAGCCAGGATGAGATTCACCAGGTAGAAGGAGCCCACAAAGATGACCAGCACAAAGAAGATCATGTAGGTCTTTCCAGCAGCTCTCAAAGTCTGACAGAAAATGCAGATAAGAACGAATCAGAAATATAGAGTTTATTCTCTTACTATATAAATGAAGAGTATTTTACTAAAAAATGATTTCTGTACAGTATTTCCAGAATAATAATCTTATTCTTTCAGACCGTTGTAGCAGGTAACAGGTTGTCATTGCAGGCCACCTGCTGTATGTTCTGTACTATATAATTAGTGGGGGAACATGGAATGCTCCCACACTATTGATATCCTCTTTTTTCTTTTTTTTTCTTTTTCTTTTTCTTTTTCATATTATATCAAACTTCTTTGGACGTTAATGCGGCCTAGACGCTTTGTCGTATAAACTTCGTTTAAACTTCTAAACGTGCGTCTTCTTTATGACAGGTGTGCTATTACTTTTCAGCTTATCAACTTTTATACTTTTCAACT
>JAUMHF010000021.1:9702285-9724278 GCA_032359275.1 Microctenopoma steveboyesi
AAAGACGCCGACCGGCGTCTTTCGGCGACAGTCATGCTCCCCCACGCGATTTCTTCTGAAATTGCTAAGTCTAGTTTGTACATGTGTTTGTGTCCCTGGGTACAACTGAAATTTCAAAGACTAGTGAAGGCAGATAGGCCAAACAGGTCTAATGGTGTCTTATGTAAATATCTCACATTTCAGAAATACCGTTTGTTATTTCCTGCATACAAATGTAAATATATTCCCATATTTCATATTTAGAAAATTCAAACAAACAAACAAATCTGAAAATGATTTTGCTGTTTTAACAAAATCTTCCGAATAGTACTCTTTGTCAAAAGGAAAACTGATCTCTACAAAGCAGTGTAAATTAATTCAAACTATTGAAATGAAAATGTTATAAATATGTGCTTCAAGGAACTGATGATGATAATTTAAGAAATCACAGAATCTGTTAAATGTAGACCCCTCCTTCACAGGTTTTTCGTGGCCTCCATCATTGATAACATTTTAACGCTGTCACTCTTTTTCTTCAGGACAGCTGCTTTAGGCAGATTTATGCATGTACCATATTTCTTCCATTTCTTAGTGATTGATCCAAGGGATATTCAGTGACATGGAAAATGGTGAAGGTGAGTTACTTCAAATAGACATACTCATGAAATCACCTATTATAATTTAATTATTATTAATTTAATTATAATAATAATGTTTTTATTTTACTTTGTTAAGATCTGTTTTTACATGCAAAATTATTTTTGTAAATAAATACTTTTTATAGGCATTGTATAGTATACAATACAGATTTTATTTAGGACAATATCCTTGCAACTGCTTGTAAGTACATGAGCACTGGGGAGGCTTTGATATAAGGCGTAGAAAATGTCAAAGACTACATAATTCATACTGTGACTCTATATAAAGTTCTGTTCTTTGCTTCACGGGATGACAAAGAGACAGAAAAACTAAGGAAAACACTGCTTTACCAGCATGTACAGATTTTCCCAGAAGTCTTGGGTCATGAGGCGAAAGAGGGTGAGGAAGGCCCATCCAAAGCTGTCGAAGCTGGTGTAACCATAGTTGGGGTTTCTTCCAGCTTTCATACACATAAAGCCCTCTGGACACCGTCTGAAATAAAAAAAATTACCTCAACAAATGACTGGGATGTATCTCTAAGTAGCCATAATTTCTTAACAACAATACTGCACATTTATTGTTTAAATTTCACTCAAGGATGCATCAGTCCAAAAACTGGAGACTGACGTAAAGAATCTTCCTTGCTAAGGCAGATTTGTGCTATAACTGGTCAGCTGGTGATCATAAAAGTAGCTACAGTTAAATGAGTATGTGGGAGGGAGCTTAGAAGCCAGGGTCAGGGATGATGCACTTACCACACATGCACTTACTGACTTACCCTGAGTCAGAACTATTTCCACATAGTAGAGCATCAAGCTGACCAGGCAGGAAGTAAAAATTTGCTACGAAAAAGAGGGAAGACATGAATTAGTTAGTGTTTAGTTAGTATTTTTTACAACTTGTTTAGTTAGTATTTTTTTACAGCTTCTGTGAAGTTATTTAAAATATTAATATTAAAAGGTTTTTCTTAATGAATTATAAAGCCGCACATACTTTCTACTGAATCAAATTTATGGCATCATGTGCAACTTGTTTGATTCATTTACAAAAAAATCGCTCACTGTCATTCATGGTGTATTCGCGCCAGTCAAAGCCCCTGCTGCCATTTGCCAGGTACTGTTCAGTCATGTTGATTGGCCAGACTACACACTTATTCCGCAGGTTCCCCATGAATAGCTGTAGTCCAATCAGAGCAAAGACGCTGAGACAGAAGACAGTCAGGATCATCACATCTGACAGTTTCTTCACAGACTGGATCAGAGCACCCACAATGGTCTTCAGGCCTGTTAATTAAAAAGTAATAAACACATACACACAATGTGCACGAATGCACATACATGAAAACAGACAAACTCACATACACATGCATGCCAGCATACATGCAAATGCACACACACATACACACACGCACACACACACACACACACACACACACACACACAAATAAAATGACTTGCAACTTCTGACATTGTAAGAGCGCACAAAATAAAGTTTTATAATGCATTTCAAAAATGACTCAAGCCAAATGGGAAAGACATTTGGTTACAGGGGGTATATCAAATAACTCTGACTTTCAGTGCATCTTCTGCATTCAGTAAAAAATATAAAGCTATTTGCAGAAGTGCTTCTTGATGTGCCCGTCATTCCTGCCTTAAATTAATCTTGTCTTGCTAAACGTGTTATTATCTCTAGTCATTTTCTGCAGGTAAACCTCTGCAACTGAGAAGAACATGTTGTCCTGCGGGGACCAGAAACCCTAGCTTCTGTCTTGCAGTAGATTTTCATTGTTTCTTTTTACACTTTATTTAGCCTTTAGACTAATCTTACCTATTATAAGCAAAGCATATTTCAAAAAAATACAATAATCCTATTTATTGAAAGTAAACGTTCTACTTTAAAGTGTTAATACTCAAGGTTGATCATTTAAGAAATTATAAATTGTGTTTTGTTAAATTAAAAGTCAGAAATATCTCTATAGATAAAAATAAAAAATATAATGTTGTCGTATTACTAGATTATATTATAGAAAAATAGGATAGGGCATACAAAATTACAATGACATGTTCTGCTGTCCTCTGGCTTTACTGAACATGGTGTTGTTGGTATATATGTACAACACTTAATAAACGTTTATCTTATCACATAATGTCTACAGCAATATATGCAGTAACTCAAAATATCTAAGCGCTGTACTGAAGGAAAATCACATTCCACAACAACAGCCTACTGAATGAAGGCAGCTTATGTTGGAGTAAAATATTGTGACAGATTCTGCAGTATAACTGTGAACGCTGATACTCAGCTTTGCACAAACTCAGGCAGCTTTTTATTGCCTGGGAAGGTTCACTTTTGCAGTCGTACATAAAAATTACATTTTGCTCCAAACATACAATAAAATCAAACTACCTAATATGTAGTAATGTCACGTGGACTACGTGTGCATTCAAGTTAAAGCACATTTATAAAAGGTGACACATTTACCCAACATAAGACAACAAACATTGCAGCTGTATGGGATATTTCCCCAATACATTTTACATTAACTATTCTATGTATATAGTTTGAAAGAAATGTGATATAAACAGCTCAAATTTCTAGTAGTATGGTACATTGATAGTATTTTCCACTGTGGAAGGGCAAACAGCACTGCAGCTGGTTTTAGTATCTATCTAGGACACAAAAAATGTATAAGGGCATAACAATTTCCCTCTGTGTCCATCTATGGGAACATACCTGTATAACTGCAATTATTAATTGTACAGCATCCAAGAAATCAACTAAATCACAGCAGCACCACAAACAGAACAAGGCTCAGTCAAGGAAATGGGAGATGAAGAGGAGAAAGAGAAGACAGGCAAGGAAGAACAAGGAATGAGAGGTGGCATGCAGATCATTTAAACGCCAAGGCTGAAGGAACTGACTCTGCGTTAGCATCACCTCTCAGTAAAACTGTGATGGCAACCTCACTTTAACTGAAGAACCATTCCCATCCCAGGCACCTGTGGTGCTGGGCAAGCCCTCGGGCTCGTTTAGCCTCAAGCACAATTGAGCTAAGTGTGTTTATGTGTGTGTAAATGTACATTTTGTGTGTGCACGTGTATATGTACAGTATGTACAGTATGTGTATCTACTGAAATACAGTCACTTCAAATGTGTCTTCATAATTAGTTGAGAACGTATTTATCGAAACCAATGTATAATCACATGTATAAACTACTGTTGCTATATGTCTGCTACAAAGAACTTCTTTTTGAATCTCATATAGACACAGAATAATTACTTATTAATAGGGTTTATTTATTATTTAGTAGTTTCCATTTTACTCCCAGGATGGACAAAGATCTTCAAAAAATAAATTGAAGTTTTTAAAGCCTTCTTCAAATTAAAACAAAACAGAACAAAATCCAAATAAAAAGCCCCTAAAGCCAAACCTTTAAAAGCATGTTTCTCATAGCTTCATGCAGCATCAATATGTTGTAAGTTTAGGCTTGGCAGTCTTAAAGAATAAACTTCAAGTCTTTAGACATGAAAAGGCAGTGTCACAGATACTTTGACTCTGGATCAGTGACTAACATAAAACACAAATGGAACACCAATATGTACAACGGTGAAGATTTTTGACTTTGCATACTTTGCAACACAAATAATAACAACCCAAAGGTTAACTCCATGCCACTATCTAAACCTTTGTCCTTTGTCGTGACATAGTGTAGGACCAAATTTCCTTTCACTTTGAAATGTGCAAAAAGACAGCTGTTGCATCCATTAGTGTGATGTACAAGTCCTGCTGTCCATATCAGACATGTCACCCCAGAGACTGCCAGTAGACTGCTAAGCCTGTCAAAAATGTATAGCTACCATTTTTGATTGTCATAAAATATTGAAAAAATAGGGCAGAAATACTAAAACATCCTCTTTTTAAACAGAAACAAATGAAATTAAAAAGAAATAGACAGCTACTAGATAAAGCTCAGCCTTAGTGTTTAAATGGAGTCTCACCTGGAATGACAGAAATTGTTTTCAATGCTCGGAGAACCCTGAACGTTCTCAGCGCCGAGACATTCCCAAGGTCCACAAACTCTGTTATATATCTGTAACAAGGTAGGATGACACACAGAACAGAACCCAATGACACACAAGACACACGATAACAATACACACACACACACACACGCATGTATGTGCAGGAGCATGGCACCAGTACTACCATCGAAAACCAGGAGGAGACACCAAGGTGAGAGAGAACACACCTGTTCCACCAGTGAGGAGAGAACGGAGGAGGAAGAGGAGAGGAGAGGGACTGATACAAAACCACACCTAACATCAACCCCGTGACTCGCCCACCCGCCAACACAGACACCTGGGCTGTCTTACCTGGGATAACTGAAATTGTTTTCAAAGCCCTCAGAACCCTGAACGTACGCAGAGCTGACACATTGCCTAGGTTTACAAACTCTGTTATATACCTGCAAGGTGGATCAGATACAGTTACTTAGCCACCATCCCAAACAGAAGAAAGAGAAAACAGTTAGTTACATGTAATAAGCATTATGAAGTTGGTAGGACTGAGAGTTTTCCACTTCGCGACAAACCACTGTCCACGGAGAACATGATACGAAACAAGATACTGGCTGGGAAATGAAATAACACAGCATGCCACCGTTGGTAAGAGCCAAATCATTCCAGCTGCAGTGGCTAACTTTGGTGGTAAGAATTGACAGACAGAGTGATTCCACATCCTTGTGTTTATATGTTGTAACAATTGCTAAACTGTCATCACCAATACAGGGTTTCTGTGTCTTGCCCAAGGACACGTCGACATGTAGCCTGGATGAACCAAGGAATTGAACCCTAGGGTTGGTAGACAACTGCTTTACTGACAGAGCTACAGCCACCCTAAAATATTTTTTGCCAGGTCCAATGACAGAAGTTGCATCGACATGTTCAATTGTAACATTTTTGGACCAAAATTAAAATGATTCAGTGTGTGTGTGTGTGTGTGTGTGTGTGTGTGTGTCTGCCATTTTGTCCCTTACTGTCCACCAGTAAGTTAGATTGATGGCTCTGCTTAAATAATATGTCTCATAATGCGCTGCCAATATGCCAGAACGTCTGTGGTATTAATGTAACAAGTCACCAGTTTACAAAGTCTGAATGTGCACAGTGAGAAAGTTACCACTATTTATTGGTCACTGTGATTTCCTCTGTTTCTTGCTTTCATTGCAGTTTGAGTTAAACGTAACAATTCCAAGTAACTTATTTAGCATTTACATATTTACTTGTATGTATTAGAAATACTTACGCCATTGAGATGACCATGAAATCCAGCCAGTTCCAGGGGTCTCTGAGAAAGGTGAACCCATCTATAGCGAAGCCTCGGGCAACAATTTTTGTGAGTGACTCAAATGTATAGATACCTGTGAAGGTATACCTGGAAAAGAGAAAGGGGACAGTAAAACGATGCCAGGTACATTAAACGATGATGTTAATGCTGAGAAGAAGCATGGACGTGTACTCACTCTACTTGTTTGGACCACTCTGGAGGATCACTAAACGTCATGAATATACAGTTGGTCAAAATGGTACACATGATGATCATGCTGAATAATGTGAGAAGACCAAAGTTAAGGAAATTTTGAACAATGGTTCTCTAGAAAAAACACCTCAGGCATGTAAACATTGTTTTAACAAACCCAACGTACCAACAACTGATATAAAACTGTAATACTGAAATAAAGCATTAGAAAGAGGACAAAAAATCAAGATGATAGACACTTGTTTTTTTACAGAAGACCTGTGACATGGGCAGGAAATTAAAACTGTTAAAAATCTGTTTTTATTCACCATAAAGCATAGAAAATGAATCACTTGAAAGGATATGAATGTATCAAAATCTTAATAGCTATTCGCCTAAATAGATTAAAAGGGCTTATGATGTACAAGGAGGGCGTGGCACTGAACCGGAAGAGTGTTTTCCCTTTGTTTAGGACTATAAAAGTCTGTGGAAAGAGAGAGAGGGAGACAAAGATAACGAGAGGAAGAGTTAAAAAACGGTATACATGTCTTTCTGTTCAGTAAACCTTTGTTCTAAGTTTGTTAACCAAAGGCAAAAGATGACTGGTCTGTTGATTGCCTGCTGTCAGCCTTGAGCACATAGCTGAGTCATGGGCCACTACTGCATTGGTTTCTGTTTTAGCTCTAATTCTGATTCTCTTAATGCCAGACATCATAAAATCCATGCGAACGTGCACTGTGCACTGGATGAAACACACTAAAGCAAAAGATAAAGATGCAGAAAATGACACAGTAGTCAGTAACAGCAAGGTCCACTGACTTCACTCCCTCTGTGATCCGTCGGCCAGGTACAGTTCCTCTCTGTCCTGATTGCATCAGACTGAGCCTCTGGCCTGACAAGCTTTTCACCATTGTGGCCCTGTGAGCTGCTTTAGAAGCAGCAAACAAGCACATGGGAAGCTCCCCCCTCTTTGTGGCCAAACGACTCTCTTCTTCCCAAGTTTAAAGCTCTTACTGGAACAGAACTGCAAATGCTGTCATCGATCAGGGGCAGATCTGCTGACTCTAGGCTCTCAACAACCACTCCCCACCCATAAACATCACTGGGCCAAGTGGGGCTGGGCGCTGAGGTGAGGCAGCAATGTGTGTTTTCTGTTTGTGGATATTTGTGGCCAGTTTTGAACAGAAACAACATGGAGTCACACTGAGACGTATCATTTTCAAACAAACCAACATTTACAACTACTGCTGTATTTCCACCAGCGTAACGGCATTTACTGAAAAGGGATCTTGCATGTTACCAACACTGGAGAACAAAGAAGAATATGATTATTTAAATGAACTATAACATTATATATATCGATATTCGATATATTAAAAAAATCCACTGTGAAAACAGCTCACACACCCCCCTTCACACTGCTTCATTAAAACAGCGAATAAATGAAGAAGGCAGGAGTGACGGTGAGAGAGTCAGGAAGCAACAGCTCAATCACGTGGATGTTGTTTGGATTTTAAGCGTCAGATGAGCAGCAGAATGTTTTATGTAGAAAAAGCAGAACAGTCCTAACGAAAGCTTCAAATCTTTAAACGGCGACGTAAGATGAACGAACAGCACGGTAAACTGCTGCTGCCACCGCGGCCGTAAAGTCTCTACGGCTTCCTGTTTCTCAACAGAATACATCACAAAACAATAGTTTCTAATGAGTTTCTGCTGCTGCTGCAGCGTTGTTTAGACGGGACTCAGCTTTCCACACAAACACGGGAAAAAGTCAGCGATGAGTTCTGACTGAAACAGACTGAAACACCAAAATCATTCAACACTTGGTGTAAGTTTAAAGCAGAACTATACTAAACCAACAAAACATTTCACGCCACCCGTTACACTTCATTTCATACATTTGTTGATTTTAAATGTGAAGCACTTTTATTTTACAAAAGAAAGACTGATTTTTTATCTTTATGTGAAATACATAAGGTTCTTTGTTTTAATAGAAATTATTTTGTTGTTACCAGGTTGAAATGCATTGAAATCAGCAGGAGTTATGCTGAACCCAACACTGTGTTGAAGATTTTTGTTAATTTTCAGAAGAATAAAAACTAAATTTAGGAAATATTCAAAGGCCCTAATATCACTAAAGACATAATCACTACATTAACAGTGGAACAAGAGGCTTTATACGGTGCACTTTCTTATTTTAACACCTACTAATGGATTAATCACCAATGCAGCTTTTTTTTTTAAACCTATTTCATATGTGCCAAAAACTACCTTTGGAACATGAACATTTGTCTCAAAGTTGTCTTTTTGTAACTACTTTATGGGATCAAAAAATATCGAGATATATATCGTATATTGCGATTCAGCTTAAATATATCAAGATATGAGTTGTGGTCCATATCGCCCAGCCCTAATATAAATATATTCCATTCATTTCTGGAGTAGCAGATCAGAAGTTAATTTTTGTCCTTATTCAGTGAGAGTTTCACTCTACAGCATAAAATGTATTAATTTAGCATAGTATATTAAATTAAAGCTATGAGCTAAACATTTGGTCAAAGATTAATTGTATAAGCAGATTCTTAACTGCAATTTAAATAATATAAATCAGGTTTAAGGTAAAGCACAGCACAGGATGACTAGCAGAAGAGTAAGAAGCTCTGTGCGTGAATGAATGAGTTCTTTAGATGCTTAATGCAACTTGTAGAATTCCAACATGTTGTCAAGCAACAGTGATACTGCACTGTTCCTGTCATGAATCTGGTCACGGTGCAGTAGTACTGTATGTTTGGAGGCTACACAGCTGCCACCAGGTTACCAAGGCTTTAAAAAACAACTGACTTTAATTTCACCTACTGTTTAATTCACATTGTTTGCAATTCTGAGTGAGAGACAATAAATGAGAGGCTCCATGTCCACTTTATAAACAACAATGTTTCTGGTTCTGTTCTGCACTCTGAACTATATCTTAACTTACCTGAATTGTTTCAATTCACATGCTCTCATAATATACTATCACAAAGAATGACCATGGAACCAGACACAAGACATGTTAAAGTCATAACAACCCTAACCCTAACCCTAACCCTGATCTGCATTCACCTACTACACCACTCAGCAGAGAAAGCTTCACTATGAGTAGGTCTTATTTTTTGCAAAGCAGGAGAAATGTTCCTAATTCCATAGAGCATTAAATAAAAAAAGCACATATGCAGGAATCTGGAGGCAGAATGCAGCTGCAAAAACTATGTCTGTGTGTGTGTGTGGCTGTGCTCTATGGGTGAGGAGGAGGAATAGTGAGCATGCAGGGGTATGGGATGGTAGTAAAGAGCATAGAAGAGAGAGAGAGAGAGAGAGAGAGAGAGAGATGAGGGGGTGGAGGGGGAGTGATGCAGAACAGAAATCCTAAGAGCTGCAGAGGGGAGAGAGCCAAAACTGAGATAGATGGGTAGACGGAAGGGAAAAGGAGGACAGAGTAGGCATGCAGCAGAAAGAGAAATTGAGAATGAGATGAGGAGGGGGGCAGAGAAAGAAAGAGAGCGAGACAGCCGAGGGAGATCTAAAGGGAAAAGGGTGTTTGATTAATAATGACACAGACTGGTCTATTACCTCACAGAACTAATGGGAACATATACGGGGGATCTAAGGGAGACGTTGATACAGCCGAACATGTTTTCAACATAATTCTGGAAGGTCCTAACCTTTCAGTTTAAGGAGCCTTGAGATGATTTTTGTATCTGGTGCTTTCTAAATAAACCTAACTGAATAAATCAGTAGACCTATTAGAAGATAACAATAACGAACAAATCAATCCACTTTGATGATGAAGAAAAAGATGTTTGCCTGCAGAGTTTCTTCTTTTCCAGGCTGTACATCAATGACATCTAGGGCTTTAGGAAGGTTTAGGCACCGATCACTATGTTATAATATTTATTTATCAAATAATCCAAATAATGATTCAGTTAAGTATAAAATTGTTCGTTGGATCACCTAATGGGCCTCATTTACAGTAACATACAGTACTTTAAATCAAAACTTACATCATTTCTTAAACATATACAGTATCTGCATTCAAACATCTATTTTCAGAACTGGAAACACACAAATAGCTACACAGAGATGCAATCTCTGTATACGTACTTTATCACAGAAATATCTTCCAAATTGTTCAACATAAAACGTTGCTGCTTTTTGAGACATCCGTACAGATCTCAGTAGGAGATTTAGATTGTATTTCAGTTACATCACTGTGGTAACAACTTAGCCAGTAACTACCCTGCACATTATACCACATGAAAAAAAATGCGTCATCCCACTTCTTCACCTCTACGCTGTGCTGCAAAACCCCACTTCCCACCCCTTACCCCACCCTCTTTCTTAATACCAACCTGGCTAGCAGTGAAAGCACACTCAACCCGCCACCCCATCCCTTCCTCATGCTACCCAGCACAGAAGGATGCTGTGTCATCAGAGACTGAAGACTCAGACAGAGCACTAAAGCCTGCCCTCACTCTAATTTACTACACCTGAAAAAAAGAACACTGGAGAGGAGGCAGTGGAAGGAAGAGGGAAAAAGAGAGTAATGGACAAAGACACACATCCACAGAGATGGTGGGATAGGGACACTGCGATGGTGTGTACAGTGCTACATGCTGAGATTCAGAGGTGACTGCTGCTTTAGCAACGAGCTCCACATGTACACTCACAACCAGTAACACAGAAATGACTGGTCTACTGCGCTGCACACTCCTGTGACATAATGATCACCTAAATGCCACGTTCAGAAGGAGAAAGGAGCTTTTGGATCAACATAATCTAAATGCTGTTGAAACTTATTTTTGTTTTTGACACTGCATAGTGGCGAATTCCAGCTGATTCATCCTAACTGTATTTCCACGTGCATCAGAACATCTTCTTCAATTAGACATTTGAGCATGCGCACTAAAATACTAGTACAGTATGCCCTCCATTAATCCTGTCGTTCCTGGATATGCAGCTTTAACGTGCCTAATCACATCAGACATTTGAAAAGCCCAGGCAGCCCTCTCCCTATCACAGGGGAAAACAAGAACTGCAACGCTGCATTTCTCTTCCCTGCCACTGCCCCCTCTTCCTATCTTTGATGCATGAGTGCTGTGATCAGGTTTCCTGCAGCGGACAGTAACACAAACACACGCACACACACAGACACAGTCATTGACATACAGTACAGTGCAATCGACTGTGGGACGGGTAGAGGAGACGAGCAGCCTAGTAAGGTGAGGAAGCAAACAGCAGAATGGATGCTAACTGTGAATGTATTTGGAGGCACCTCCTCTGGGCTGATAAAGGACAAAGTCTTTAGTGGATAAAGAAAGTGACTGATATATGATATGATTGTAAAAGGTGGTCATTTAAAACAGAACACAAAACATGGATGGTTACATTCTAATCGACTCAGCAGATGTTGACTGTGCAGAATGTAGAATGGTCCAAAAAATACACTGATCAGTTTGGGTGAACAGGGGTCAGCATTGTATGCTAGTCAGGATCGACAGGTGTCAGAACACCCAGTGCATCACAGTTTGCTGTATATAGGGTGCCGTAGCAACGGACCAGGCTGTTGTCACCATACTCACTCTTTTCCACCATCAGGTTTCCATTATGAACAGATGAGGTTCTGCAAACGTGGAGTATGTGTGTGCAGCTTCATTCCAAGGTCAACGAGTAATGTCCTCAGCATGAGCGATATTTTACTAACTAATTCACGTTGTAAGCATGTTAACACCGAGTCACAATTAAGTCAAACAACTATTCTGTTGGTTTTTGTACCAGGCAGAGGAGTAATGTGTACAATTCTGAACAAGAAACATTCAGATGTTTTTAGAGTAATCTCAGGCCCCTAGAGGTTTGCATTCATAACAAAGGACAAGAAGGAAAACAAACACTAGATGAGATGCAGAGGCACAATCAGACACACATAACACAACACAGCAACATCCCAATGGGAGAGATGGACATTTATCTGCTTTCATCTTTTGTTTAAATTCACAATCTTTTGTTCCTTGCATGAACTATGTTGCATTTAAGGTTTGTGCACGCTCATGTGTTGGAAAACTTTACTTTACTGTGTTTACTCATATTAGAGTAATGCATGGAGCTTGCACTGATTTGCAACACTCTAACTTTTCATATTTCATAAAAAGCAGGCTATTTGACTATTAGCTATTTACTATATATCCTAAATATTATTATGAAACTGTCATATCTTGTTGGGATTTTCATAATGTTGTATCTTTGTTTAAATAGAATAATGTGTTTCATCAAACAAAAACATTTTCACACATCTAGTGTCTTGAAATTCACAGTCTTCAGCTGCAGCCGCAGGTCATGAAAAAGGACTTCTAACATTTAGGGATATGCCACAGAAAACAGTAAGCAGAGGTAGTGAAGTGTGTGCTTGACGACATCCAAAGTGAGGAAGCATACAAGAGACATGAATGCAACCTTTTCTGTGGTCACTGCTTATACGGCTGTGAGTGAAAAGATCACAAAAGGCAAATACACTTAGTTTAGATAAGATAGATTCATCCACCTTACGAGCGAGTGACTGCCGGCGCTGCTGACTGAGCTTCTTGTTACTGTACACTGTACACTGCCACAGATTCTCTTACACGCCGCTATCACAATAGAGACTGGTTACTCCACACCTATGAACAGCAGAAGCTGGTCCTGATTCAACGATCTAAGGACGAGATGTTCTATGTTGTACTGTACTGTAAAGCTCCAAAGGCCGAATCTGTTGCATGAGCTGCATGAATAAAGTTTGATTTGGTTTCATTTCATCTGTCCACTCCTGTCGACATCTGCCTTCAATCCTCATTCCTCTCTTGTCAGTGCCTAGGCAAAGTAATCGTAGAGTCACTGTGATAATTAAACACCAATATGTAATAACCTTTTAGCTGCTTTACATCACCCAGAAGTGCTGTGGAAGACCAGACTTAGAAAAGTTCATCTATATTCTAATGAAACACTCCGATGCACACATTTGATGCCCACTTAGACAAAGTACTTGCAATCTGAAAGTGTGTTTTGTGACAAAACAATTAAATTGACGATTGATGGCATATATGTGTAGAAACATAGATCAGCCATCCCCCAGCTGTTTCATAACCTTTACTTTAACCCTTAACACAAACAGTTAACCAACACTGCAGATCTTTTTGAGACTCACTTGCGTTCCAAAGCATAACAGCAGTGTTGCAGGAGCAATCATGGGAAGGTCATCTTTCCTATATTTGATATTCACATCTCTGTAGTGAATACAATCACTTACATTTTTGATTGAATGGACAGAACTAAACTAAATTTCATCTTTACAGCATGGTACGCTGGTATTTTTTTTAAAAAACAACTCTAATATTAATAATACATCTGTAGAGATGAACAGAATCTCTACCTCTCTATAACCATCATTATACAAGGCTTCTTTAGCATGTGGGACTACTCACTTTCTGGTTCACATAGAATGGGTCCAAATCCTCCAGCGGTGTGGCCACCATTCCATCAGGAATATCGCCGTAGATGAAGGGCAGGCTCTTCCCAGCCTCCAGGTCACTGTTGGGTTTGGGCTCATTGTCGTCAGATGTGTCACGGTGACTACTGTCTGATCGGGGCTTGGGGGGCTTCTTGTTCTTTTCTTCTTGGATGCGCTTCTCGATGTTAGCGAGTGATTCTGGGGTGAATTTCTTAAAGCTGTCAGGTCCTGGAGGTGCAAGAATGGGTGCGGCCATGTTTTCATCCTGCAGCTATTTCCTCTTTATTTGTTTTCCATCCCAGACATTCAACTCTAAGGACGAGAGAGGGGCACGGAGAAAGTCAGACAGGAAGAGTGAACGTAAGGTACTGACAAACTAAGAAAGGCAACTACCTAGAAATCATCACTTCAGTTCTATCTCACATATAAAAGCTACTCCTGCTGCCAGAGAAAGCAAATAAAGCAAAGTAAAGCTCAAAAAGTGCAAACACTTAGAAGATGTGCCAGTAGGCACAGTTTGAGCACTCTGCATCAACTATAATGACTAAAGCAGTGAACCTGTATTCAGCTCAGGTACTTATCAAATAGCCAGCAACTTCAAATTCCTTCAGTCATTTTTATCTTACAAAACACTGGTCAATTCTTCTACCTCCTGGTATGTCCCCCTTTTCTAACTGTGTATCAGAGTCGTCTTTTCTCATCATACTACATTGTTGTAGTATGTAAAGACGTTCAGGACGTTCATTGGTAAATTCCATCCTGTGATATGAATATGTTGTAGTGCAGCTTGTGTCACTGGGAAAAGACAGTCCAGGTGTGCAGCTCTGTGCAGCTTTCAGCACATTGTTTTAGTTTGGAGACAGCTCCATCTGACAATTTAAGGATAATTCAAATACTGACTGTTTTTCAAAGAGCATTATCCTCAGCTACTATTAAAATGTTGTTCTCTGTGACATTTCAGTCCACCGGCTTCCTTTAAAAGTATAATATGATACATATTATGTATCAGTGCATCTAACACAGGTTGTAGAGTGTATTCTGACAGCATACATCATATTGACCAAAACAAAACTAATTTCAAACTGTCCATGTGTGTCTGTGGCTCTGACCTATTGATAAAACAGTACGATTGTTTTAAAAGTTAAAACTGTATCTTGTCAGGCTCCTGTGACTTCCGTTACCCAGGTCACAGTGACAGGGTTGATGGACCATTTCGGACAGTCACAGGGAATCATCTATAAGCAAGAGTCAAGGAAACAGCGGCATGGCTACAGACCTGGTTAGGAATCACAAATAAGGCAGAAGTATTCCACATTAAGAGAGAGGGGGGGGTGGGGTTCCAACAAACCAGCGGCGTCAGGAAGAAGCACATAGGAGGGACGAAGTCCGATTCAAGTAACCCAAACTCGGCACAACCTCCAAGTCTCCTTCCACGAATGCTACATCAACTGATCTTCCGTAAAGGTGATTAAAACCAGAACGTAATAACATGGCCAGCTGTACATCTACACTTCAATCCTAAGAATGTCCATCGGAGATGAACTAAAACCGCATACAACCATCAGATTTACTCGTTTTAATTGAAGGAGTTTCTGGTTGGCATGCGTAACAGAAACGCCCTCGCTGCATTTAAATCCACTGAGTCTAGAGACTAAAAGCTTAAAAACAGAGATTACTGACAACTCTGCTCTGAATTTCCTTCCGAGGAAAACACAGGCAGTGAGACGCGCGCCGTGACGCTGCGTCCTCTGCGCGGCGGTCTCTGTCTCGTCACCTGGACATCTGATGGAGCAAAGCGGACACGGTCACAGTGCCGGTGATGAGGAGGTGTAAGGGGGAACTTGCATCGGAGTCACATGGGCCGATAAAGAACCTACACATCCCTCATTTCCTGCAGTGATGCCTTAGTGCTGCCTCCACTAAACAGAAGATGCCAACTGCAGCCTGGCTGCCAGATATCACACAAGCCTCACATAACCCCTCAGATCTGGCGCAGGTGAATGCTACCTTCCTCGTGCACGAGCTAAGTCAATTTCAAAGAAACTTTGATGAGTGATGAGTTTTGATAATTCATCCGTTTTCATTTTTAGGGGGGGGGGGGTCTTCCTGTTTCTCTGAGTTTCTATTTCGGACGAAGGCCACCTTCATATTGAATATCATGTACCATCAAGTGTCATTTGTAGCCCAGCTCTCCATCCAATCCTTCCCACGGCGGCGCGCCATTGTCCTATAGAGCCAGAGACTCAAATGCTGCAGTGTGGTTCACTGCTGCTCTATCCTCCAACTAACTAACTCAGAGTAGGTCAGGTAAATGCGCCAGCCGTGTCCTAACAGCGCGTCCCTGCCTTAACTTCAATCACCCCATTGCACATCAGCACAGCCCAATTTCCACCACATAAAGTGACAATTCCAGCAAAAAAAGACAACATTTGACGGACTGGAGACTGTACCACACCCGCACAGATAACGTCCAGGCGTCAGGGGTTTGGAGCCACACGATGCACGCTGAGAGAGTAACAACATGACGGGGAAATGTGTTATACGTGAGACCCGCAGAGACAAGAGACCACAAACGGCCAAAGTGAAGACGCACCTTCCTCCTCACGCAATAGTCTCCAAAGAAATAGCAAAAGGGAGGGGGCAGATGTGTGCGAGGGGGGGGGGTATAACTACCATAGTTAGAAAATAACCGTGGAGATAAAACTGATCCCTAAAACGCTTTTTGAATCGACGCATTATTCGCATCCAGCACACAGCGTGTGTCAGTGACGCCACTCTGAGAAGTTTTCGCTCCTTCATCCCTCATGCGTATGTTTCCCATTCTGACACACTGGAACGTCCTTACATCCAGCGGCAGGCCAACACCCCAACATAACCAGCTGTCTATCTGCTCCCCACCACGTCGTAGCACACATCCATGTCTTTCCCTTTTGAAAATCACGCCGTGCCTATTTCTAAGTGATGCATAGCATGCATTTGTCCATGTACTGGCAGGGAGCCCTCCACAGACTCCAGGAAAAGATGCTGAGAGGGACCGCTCTGCGGCACTGGGATGCAGTCGGTCGACAAAGTAGGACTGCGATCTATCCCACGCCAAAAATATCAGACAAAGCAGAAAACAGATCGTCTACTTACTTTTTTCACATTAAAAGAAATCCAGACAGGTGTTACTGAACTGCAGATGTAGAAAAGAGTCGGGAGTAACTGCGGTTGTCGCCATATTGTTGCTGCTATCTTCCTTCCCAATGCGTGCGGCTACCCTGCATAATTGATGACTCTCAGCAAATTGTTAGGGAGTGTCGGTAAATGCCTTCAGTTTAAAAAACGGAGAGACGGTCGCATATAAAAAAAACGAACTGTAAGACGGATAACAATCGTAATATTTCTGTTTGATATGTTATTGTATATTTATTTTATTTTATTAGTGTATATTATATATTTGGTCTGGCAAGTAAATAACTTCTATTGTGTGTAATTTCATATTATATGGATTATTATTATATTACTTTGCAAGACAGTATTTTTAGGACCACTCTCATATTAAAATTATAGTTTGTTTGTGCAGTTTTGTGTAAGACACTAATCTGACTTCAGTGCAACTTTATCAAAATGTAATGTTTATTCTTGAGTAAATCCAGACTACCAAGAAATAATTGACCAGTGTATGACTTTGAAGCTATGAGAATCTAATCTGTATCTGCTCTATATCTCTTTGTTGTGTTTGTTGTGACCCATACACAAATTTTGATTGCACACAATAAGGGACAGGTGTTTTTAAATAACATTAACAATAGTTCGGTTCATCTCATGTCTCCATGAGCCAGATACCAGGAGTCTGAAATCAAGCAGCTGAATGGTAATCCCGTATTATTATCGTTCAACTGTGCAGTTCTTACTGTGACAAAACATTCATTTTAAAAATAAAAGTTCTCTCTTTTTAAGGATTTACACTCAGGTATTTACCTTAAGTGTAAGATGTTTGATGTAAACACAAAGCAATAGGAATGATCTGAGAGCCCAGTATTGTAAAACCCTACACCAGTGGTTCCCAAACCCAGTCCTCAGCCCCCCCTGCCCTGCTTGGTTTCCATCCATCCTTGCTTCACCCACTGCTGATTACCTGGATTACCAGGTGTGTTTAGTCAATCAGAAGCCTGGCATACACCTGAGTTTCCACAAAGGTTTCACAAAGTTTCAAAATGTATTAGTACAGTCCATTCTACATCTTAGTGAAAGGAAGAAAGTCTTTCTGAGCAATGTGTATTTTTTAGAGTATAATAGAATAGAGTGTCGTTGCATATCAATACTACAATGAAACTGCATTGTATCTCTGGCCCAGTGCAGCAGTGAGAGGTAGGTAAAATAGTATTTAAAGAAAAATAATAAGGAATTGGGAAACAATATATACAATGTGTAGCTATGAGGGGAGGGGGGCACACATTTTTGTATTTAGAGTACTTATGGCTCATGGGTAAAAGAAGACACCTGTGCCTTCTGCCTGAGGGAAAGAGCTTAAACAGGTGTTGTCCTGGGTGTTGCTTTTTTGTTCACACAGATGTGAGTGTATGAATGTTCACCACACTGCCCACTAGGACATTTCATGAAGGAAATGGGAAAGAATGTCAGCATCTGGTGGGAAGGTTGATGAACTGCATCTTAATGTTGCTGACATGTACAGGTTCAGAAATGGGTACTCAGAGTTTGTCTAGTTGATTAAGCCACCTAATGTGCAGGATATAGTCTAGTTAAATACACATTTATTTAACGTTGACAATTGCTAGCTAACGTTTAACAGCCTCTAACCTTAGCAGCACTTTTTCTAAGACGAGTGTTATAAATGTTCCCACTAACCTCAACCAGGCGACGCAGGTGGTCTCCACCCAGGGCGTGGGTCTGCGGAAGGTTTCTGGCTTTAAAGGGAGCCTTTCTTCTCCACAGTGAGACTAGTGGGTTTAGTTATATTGCGTAAAGTACATTGAGATTACTTTCGTTGTTATTTAGCGCTCCATAAATGAACAGTGTTGAACTGAACGCGAGGGCTGACTGACACCTGCTTTAGCATCAGTACGTAAGAAGTGCTTCACACGTCAGAGATGTGAGCTTTACTTTGAAATTTTACCGGACTTCCGACAAAGGTTCGTGTGTTGTAGCTACCTGCAGATTAGCTAACGCATTAAAAGAGACACTGTTGGTTGTTTTGGCTCCGGAGGCCGCAAAATGAGTGTTTTAATGAACTTTTGTAGTTCAGTGGTGAATGTGTTATGTTTCCCTCTTCATCTGATCCGTGCGCTCGGGCTGTATAACATGTACAAACGTGTCCTCCCGTTTTGTTTATATCGTCTTTCTGCAAAGTACAATAAGAAAATGTACGACAACAAGAAGGAACTGTTCCGCAGTCTCTCGGAGTTCAGGACGTCTGCAGGACAAGTCACAATTTTAGAGATTGGCTGCGGAACAGGCGCAAATTTTGAGTTTTATCCTGCTGGCTGCAAGTTGATCTGCACAGACCCAAACCCGCATTTTCAGAAATACCTGAAGAAGAGCATGGAGCAGAATGACCACCTGACATATGAGGGGTTTGTGGTGGCATCAGGGGAGGACATGGGCCTAGTCGAGGACGAATCAGTAGATGTTGTTGTCTGTACCCTGGTGCTCTGCTCCGTCAACAACATACCGCAAACTCTGCGTGAGGTGCACCGCATACTGCGCCCAGTAAGTCAACCATCTTCCTACTGTAACTACTGTCTGCGTGTGCAACGTCTGGCTTAATCATTACTATCCTACTGGACAAACAGAGGTTTTTTGTTAGGCTCCTTTGAATATGTACTTTGATTTTTAACACACTGATCCAAAACAAATGAAAGAACTGATGATAATCCTCACAGATACAACAGTCTCTAGATTGTTGTCACCAGATTTCATTTAATCGTATTAACTAAGATTAAGAAAGAAAGACATTTACACCAACACAAATATTAAAATACTACACGAGTGCCAATAAAACAAATCTTTAGACCCTCAATGCTAATTACTGGAAACACTAAGTTTTAAATATCGCCTTTGTTTTTTCTAAAGGTTCAGATAAATCTGATCATGTTCATATGAAAAAAGAGATTAGATGAGTAAATAAGTGACATTTGATACTCTCAGACTTTCATACTCCAGTTCCATATTGTCAGGTGTATTTCATTCTACAACATTTTATGTTATTCCTCGTTTCCATCATTTGACCACATAGCAAATTTAAAATGTCACAAAACAGTGGGGATGTACAGAAAGTTATCACTGTGAATCAGCTTACATTTAGTAATCTCCGTGGTAACAGAAGTTTGTTTTGCAGGGTGGAGGCTTCTTTTTCCTCGAGCATGTTGCTGCAGGTGTCTCGTCTTGGTCATACTTTTTCCAGCATGTGCTGCAACCTTTTTGGTTTTACCTCGGTGATGGGTGTGAGCTTACACGGGAAACGGGGAAACATGTGGAAGCAGCTGGATTCTCTGAACTCAAACTGAGACACATTGAAGCACCACTCATGTTCTTGGTCAAACCGCACATTATAGGCTATGCTGTGAAATAGATGTTGTCCAACTAGCTTTACAGAAAGTCTCCCCAACAACTGGTGTATAAATATACAAAGCAATAAATGCTTCTCCTCCTGGTTGCAGGTTCTAACACAGCTTTTATTGTACCAAAAGTTTTCTAATGCCTGTAACAGGAGAAAGCTCTGTTTGTTTGTACAAAGAGAAAGTGTATAACACTGCTCACATTATGAAATTAACTTATTTTTATAAATTGTTATTATTATCATCCTTGTTTGTGATTTTCCTGAAGGAAGTGGGTTACAGTAATTTACATGTGATTGCATGTGTTGCACTGTGCAGCTTAACATCTAAGGTAAAAGGTGGATTGGCATGTATTTGAACCTTTTGAATAACGGCAGAATCCCAAGCATTCTTAGCTGGATTGGATGCAGGTTCAATATCCAAAAATCTGGTGGACGTATGTCTGCATATAAATGTTAAACTTTCATGCATTCCTTTCCTGTCTAAATATACTGTAACAATAACAATGAGCACATTATGTCCTCTCAGTGTCTGTTACCAAGTGTATTTTCTCACTGTTACGAATTATGGCAACATTTAGCCTTGACTACAGATGGTAAGTAATCTCTTCTGTAAGAACTGGTTGAATCTAACGCTGCGGCTAAAGGTCAAGCTAAACTAAAACAGGAGAAAAAATGATCTAATGATCTGACTGTATTTTTTTTTAGCCTTGTTTGCAGGTTGATTGTCATTCTGTATTGGAACCACTTCTTTCTTGCAAATAATCTAAACCTATAAATACAAGTTTACTGTTTTACTGTTCTTATTTTAAAAAATGTTTACACCTGTTATGGTTTTTTTATGTAGAGACAAACACAACAATAGCTGTATTCACACGATATGGTCGCCCACAGCTGTAATTGACACTGTGTGTATGTTTAAAACTCTAATGTGGAACAAATTTTACAGCCTTTTGTACACCAGATAGTGACACACATTCATTTTCAGTGTTGTTTTATTGGTAGCGGAAAGTTTTCATTAAATTTTACTTGAAAAAAAGTTATGCAGATAAAAAACTTACCAACCAGGCTGAAATCTTTTTCAAGTTCTGTTGATATTTTCTATATTTGAGAATATATTGTTTTGTGATTTTATCTTTACATTTCATCATTTTGTAAGATTGCATAACTGAAGGCAGTGTTGTTGATGTAATCTATTGTTATTATCATTAAGACTACACTGAACAATAACAAAATCTCTGTGTAACATATACACTCACGGGCCACTTTATTAGGCAGCCCTGTCCAGCTGCTTGTTGATGCAAATTACTGATCAGTCAATCACATGGTGGCAACTCAATGCATTTAGGCATGTCTTTCAAGTCTGGAAATTCCTGCTTCTCGTTCATAACTTGTGTGACTTGTCTGTTCCACCGTGATGCTGCCCAATCAGGTAACTTCAGAACCAGTTTCTGATTTTCTTCACAGTCATTCAAAATCTCAAGACCTTTAACATGAGGCATGGCTTCTTGACATGCATGCAGGAAATCTGCAAATGTTCTCAATCCTTCAGCATCCTTTGACTGGATCTTTGGCCAATTTGCCAACCTTTCTCTAAAGGCTCTCTGGACAATGAATGGCTGACCATACCTGTGATTGAGGCGGGCCCAAGCATCACCATAGGCCTTATCATCATTCCTAAAAAAGATGCCATCAACTGTTTTTCTGGCCACGTACCTTTTCAGATAATGCAGTTTGTCTGCTGAAGAGATGTTCTTTCTGTCTATGAGTGATATGAATGAAGCC
>JAUMHF010000021.1:9724929-9788993 GCA_032359275.1 Microctenopoma steveboyesi
AGAATTTGAATGGTAATTGCTGGTGTCTTCTCCTTGTAAGTCGCTTTGGATAAAAGCGTCTGCCAAGTAAAGTAAAGAATTTGGTGTCAACAACATGAAAGCATGGATCCATCCTGCCTTGTATCAACGGTTCAGGCTGGTGGTGTTGGTGATGTAATGATGTGGGGGATATTTTCTTGGCACACTTTGTGTCCCTTAGCACTAATTGATCAACCACAGCCTACCTGAGTATTGTTACTGACCATGCCCATCCCTTTATGACCACAGCGTACCCATCCTATGATGGCTACTTCCAGCAGGATAATAAAGCTCCAATCATCTCAGACTGCTTTCTTGAACATGACAATGAGTTCACTGTACTCAAATGGCCTCCACAGTCACCAGATCTCAATCCAACAGAGCACCTATGGGATGTGTATATAAATACAGTTTGATCAAAACTCTCTATACTAATAAAATTCTGTTAACTATTTTCAGTTTCCTTATTTTGTGCATTGGTCATGAATTGTACAAACAAATCGTATTTGTTGGTATTTGTGACTTTCAGATCACGAGTCATGATAAGTGTATGTAGAAACCCAGGAAACTGTATGTAGTTCACTTCTTGTTACTGTACATAAGTGGAATACGTGTATGACCAAAGCAACACACTACTTTTATGTCACGAAATTCTCCAGACTTCCGGTTCAACCTCATCCGCGTTTCTTTTGAAGATTTCCGCCGGAAATCGGAAATAAAAGCTCCTCGGCTTTTATTTTGAAAGTTTCCGCTGCTCATTTCTCGTACTCAACGTAACAGGTCGGTTTCCACACTGCTGGTCGCATCAGAGGTCAGGACTCGCAAAAATGAGTTTTTTTATGAACTTTTGTAGTTCAGTTGTCAATGTGTTATGTTTACCTCTTCATCTGATCCATGCGCTCGGGCTGTATAAAATCTACAAACGTGTATTCCCAGTTTTTATGAGCGGTTTCTCTGTGGGTTATAACAAGAAAATGTACGACAACAAGAAGGAACTGTTTCGCAGTCTCTCGGAGTTTAAGAACTCTGTCAGGCAAGTCACAATTTTAGAGATTGGCTGCGGAACAGGAGCAAATTTTGAGTTTTATCCTGCTGGCTGCAAGTTGATCTGCACAGACCCAAACCCGCATTTTCAGAAATACCTGAAGAAGAGCATGGAGCAGAATGACCACCTGACATATGAGGGGTTTGTGGTGGCATCAGGGGAGGACATGGGCCTAGTCGAGGACGAATCAGTAGATGTTGTTGTCTGTACCCTGGTGCTCTGCTCCGTCAACAACATACCGCAAACTCTGCGTGAGGTGCACCGCATACTGCGCCCAGTAAGTCAACCATCTTCCTACGGAAGCAACTATTGACCTTATGTTGAACAAAACTCCAAAAAAAAACATTGAAAAATCTTGAGCAGAGATGTTTGACGTAGTTTTGAGGATTTGGGAATCGTTTTTTTATAAAAAAATAATATCATATATATCAATATTAATATCTTTCATACTTTTTGAGTTTGGGCAGTTAAAATCTTTCATCAGTGTTTAAACGTTTTGAATTTCGCCATATATTTAAATGGCCGGAATATTTGTGCTGCTAAAGTGGTGATGTAACTCTAACTATACGGTCCTATTTTCCTTTTAAACTTTGATTACCTTCTCTCTAAATCTCTTCTCTGACTTAACAGTAACAGGTGAACTTTGAAGCTACTGTCAAACTGCACATCTAACTTAATTTACACCACACAAAAGAATTTTCTTGATTATTTTGCAGGGTGGAGGCTTCTTTTTCCTCGAGCATGTTGCTGCAGACTCCTCGTCTTGGTCATATTTTTTCCAGCATGTGCTGCAACCTTTTTGGTTCTACTTCGGTGATGGATGTGAGGTTACTCGGGAAACATGGAAACAAGTGGAAGCAGCTGGATTCTCTGAACTCAAACTGAGACACATTATAGCACCAGTCTTTTTCCTGCTCAAACCGCACATTATAGGCTATGCTGTGAAATAGATGTAGTCTGACTAGCTTTACAGAAAGTCTCCCCAACAACTTGTGTATAACTATACAAGGCGATAAATGCCTCTCGTCTTCTCTCCTATGTGATATAATTAATCACCACACTAGCTGTTTTTTAGCAAGACTATTTTACATCAATACAAATTCTGCATACATACATATATACAGTATATTTAATCATGACGAGGCTGATTGTGTTTTATCAAAATGTTTGTGACTAAGTATTTCAACATGTTGCAGATCATACAGACAGCAAAGTCACAATAAGGGAGGAGCTGTGACTTCTTCTGCAATTTATCAGTTGCAATTTTGTTGCTCAGGAACATACGTGTCATCTTTTGATCTTATAGCTTGCTGTTTTAAGATGTCCTCAGCAAGTGCTGTGGAAAGAGATTACACAAACTGATTAGCACTGATTTATCCATAAACCCATAAAGATGAGTGATTATTTAGGTAGGTGAACATTATGCAATCATTTTTTTCAATGTTATATTTCACTATAACTATATCAACTGTGATTCAGTGTTGTAAAAGCAAAATAAAAGAAGTAAAGACTTCAAGGAGCTTTAATACTTTTGTCCTAAACTTGTAGTACAGGTAAATTCTGGAGACCTTAACCTTCATGACTTACTAATAAAAGGTTGCTCTACATTACTGGAGGAAAGACAATTATAAATGTGACGGATTCTGTTTAGTTTCAGATGCACATTTTCACCCAGCTTTTGTTGTACCGTGAATGTTTTAATGTCTGTCACAGAAGAATGCTGTTTGTACAAGGACAAAGCATATAAAAGTATATGACACTGCTCACATTCAGAAATAAAGTCACTTATACTGAATATATATTGTTATCCCTATTGTATATCCTCCACCTTTCAAAATACAGGGTTGGAGAGGATGTGAAATACAGTATTTTGCATGTGATTCACCAGTGTGTCGAAGAAAAATGCACAACTTGAGAGTTCAGTTGAGAAAAACCAGACAAGTACATGTACAGTACTGGTCTGGAGAGTTGTTTGAGTTGTTTGTATTTCCTAAACTTGAGCAGATCCATTCCTCTTCCACACTTTGGCCTTTCTATCATTGTGGAAATTGAAATGGTAAATAGTTACACAGTAGTACAAACTTTTGTGACTTTCATGAATGATAAGTGTGTAACCTGGCTGCGGTTATTTTCTACAGTAACTGTAGATGTTGTTTGCACTCTTAACAACATTCTGCTAACCCTGCATGAGGTACACTGCATACTGCGTGCCATTTTCCTACTACTGAAATAACTGTTAAAGTAGAATCAAAATGATTCGCTTTGTGAGCAACTTGTATTAATCATTCACTGGACTAACTCACTAAACTAACAAAAGGTTCAGTTATATGGTCATAGGTAATGGGGGGGGGGGTGTTTAAAGATAGTTTTGGAATTGTTTGTGAAATAAAACATATTCTCTGAATGAGATTAATTTAAGAAATGTCTAATTGACACTTTACACCCTGTAGAAGTATTAATACCATAGAAAAATAAAAAAATTCTTAGACGAACATGCCCTAAAATGCACTCACTTAAACTCATATGTTATGAGCTCCCACTTTTTGAGCAAAGTCTGGGAGCAATAGCTTATGGAATGATCGATTTAGGTTTTATTTATTTAGGCACTGCACACGGAAACGTCAAACCTTTTCAGGTGGCGCTTACCTTCGCTCTCCCACGCTCGCTTTGCGCCACCGTGTGGTTGAGGAGTGACACTGTTGCACGGGTATTAGGATGTAATCTGTTGATCTGCTAAAGCTGCTTGTGTCACTGTGGCCACAGCTCGTTTCTAGCACCTCAGGGGAAAATGGTGTCTCTTCTCATGAGGTTATGCAGACTACTTTGCTTAGCGTTGGTTTTTCCCTTACATCTAATGACGCTCACAGGCCTATACGGTATGTACAAATATTTATTTCCATCTATTGCCTACAATATTACATTTTCCTACAACGATAAAATGCACAAAACAAAGAGAGACCTTTTCCGAAACGTGGGCAAATTTGCAAGTACCGGCGGTACACTTCATCTGCTGGAAATCGGTTGTGGCAGCGGGGCAAACTTCAAGTTTTACCCCGACGGCTGCACGGTGATCTGCACTGACCCCAACCCACACTTCGAGAAGTACCTGCGAATGAGCATGGAGGCAAATAAGCATTTAAGTTATGAAAAGTTCCTGTCTGTGTCTGGAGAGGACATGAAGGAAATCCAGGGCGAGTCTGTGGACGTTGTTGTCTGCACCTTGGTCCTGTGTTCTGTCCGCAGCGTGCAGCAGGTGCTGAACGAGGCCCGACGCGTTCTCAAAACGGTGAGTCTCCGTATGCTGCCTTTGCGTGCTGTGGGAGATCACGGAACATGACATGGTGGGCGACGTGAGCTAAATTAGAATTTTGATTGAACATACATTTATTTAAAATTATGTAGCACGTAAATAGAGCACCAATGAAAACAATAAAGGAGTTAAAACTATGTTTTGGCTTTAAGATTTGTAGTGATGCTGCTGTGTATGCACTGATTTTAACCACCCTATGAAGTTACGGGAGGTCAATCCATAAATTGAAATTTTATTAATGAGAACGATTTACATTCATCACAACTTGTCATCTCTTTCTTACAGGGTGGAGCCTTCTACTTTTTGGAACATGTGGTCTCAGATCCCTCCTCCTGGACATACTTCTTCCAGTATGTGTTCGAGCCTCTGTGGTACTATCTTGCAGATGGATGTATGATTACCAGAGCAACATGGAAAGACCTAGAGACAGCGGGTTTCTCTGAACTTCACTTAAAACACTTTGAGGCTCCAGAGGTTACTCTAGTTCTAAGACCACATATTATGGGATACGCCATAAAGTGACAGCAGGGGAAAATAAACTGATTTTATTTTGACACGTAAGGTTGTTGGAAGACATTTTTCCTCGATCCAGTCATCAGTCATGCACTATGAACATTTTTATATTTTGAATTTACCACAAACTTTTCTGAAGTCCACATTAATTAATTTCAAAAGTCAACTTTTCCTATTATGAATCACATTGAATCTGTGAGAAGTTCGCCATAGAAGAAAAAAAAGCCAAACAATTAACAAAACTGCATGGCATGACTCTGCGTGCACTCCTGTAGGCATAGAACTATTTTTAGTTTAACAAAAATAATATCCAATCCAATACATACAGTGAAAATATATTTATTTTCTTACAGAATCAGCAACATTTTATACACCGTTTGTTCTTCTTCCCTTCCCTCCCAAGATGTACATAATAAATATTACCTGGACACTGTGCATTTTCCCTGATTGTCTAAGTAACTGCCAAGAAACAACCAAATAACCACACTCAATGTCATCTTCTCTGATCCCCTTTATGTTCCATTGCACAACAATAAGGAATGACAATAGTAACATCTCCTTATGGGGAAATAGGAATTGCTGGTTCACAAAATAATCAGGAAATATGTCTCTGTAGTAATTATACAGTCAAAAGTCTGTAGATGCTGTTAGAAGATTTTAAAAGAACATATAACAGCAGCGTTTTAAAAACACAGGAGAAAAGGAAAAGGGATACATTTAGAAACTGAGACTCAAAGTTAAAGCTCACAATTTCAAACTTCCCAGTATTAAAAATGTACACAACTATAAATGTTATAGCATTAGCATAAAAAACAGCAGGTGGAAAATGGCCTATTTCTTTATTTGTTGAGTAAATTTCACTGCCATCACAAGTCACTTTAATATTAAACAGAGTAAAAAAAACCTGGAGAATCTCAGCCTGAAATGAAGTGTTCTCAGAAACCCTGTCATGTCCACATGGCTGAGCGGTGCCACTGCCACAATATGTCTCATCTCCTCCTTGATCTCTTTTCAAACAGATTAACCTGTTTTAACACAATAAAGGTCTTTTAATGTTTTCAGTTCTTCAATCAATGTCTTGTTCTGGTTCTCAAGAACAGCTACACGGTTTTCCAGACATTTAACATATTCCTTTTTCTTCCGTCGACATTCACGGGCTGCCTCTCTGAAGGAGGGAAAGTTTAGGTTAGTCCAACTGAAAGATTATACCCTGGTTGCACTTACAGTAAATGAGCATCTCCCTATAGCTGCCCTCCTTACATGTCTAAAGCTACACTTCTAACAGTAAAAGACAAGTAACAAGTATACTTTACACTGAATATTCTTAATTTTGAGCACAAAATTGCATCATGCACTATGTTTTACTACTCTTTATATTAATCATACGTAGTTAGTCTCTCCTGTAACATTCATTTTATGCAGTGTTCAACACCACACAGGGCTCAGCAAATTATTTTCTAATTATTAATGTCCCGTCAATGTCATTCATTACCAGATTTTTGTAGTTTACAGCTCAATTACAGACACATACTGTTTTATATTTCAGCATTAATAATGTTTGAGTGTACATTTTACAATCCAAAAACCAGGAATAAATTGCACTTACCTATTTTTTGCAAGCCTTATTTCTCTCTTCATTGTTGGATCATCACTCTTACCCTGAGACAGTCCCACAGGAGAGGCCATAACTACAGTCTGAGACAGGGAGCTTGATGTCGGAGCTGTGCGGATCTGGTATGTTTGCACCTCTCCTCCGGCCCCTGATTGAAAGACAAACAGGTTTACAACAGGACTTGCTCCTGCACTACTATCACATCTAACATTAGCATCCGTCAGGAAAATTGTTATTTCAAGTGAAAATTAAGTCACACTTATGAGCGGCATTAATTAATGACTAATGACTGAAGACATGCTCCTAAAAATCCAATTCCTTAATTAGACTTTAATAAATCATCTTCTATGAAGTGAGGCACTTAGAAGGAAGGCTGCATTACAGCAGTGCATGTGCCTTTGCTGTAGGTAGGGTTGAACAGTAAAAGATTTATAATAATAAGTGTCTCAGTAAATGTCACAGCTTCACAGTTTCAAGAACATTAAAAGGGTTTTAGCACCAGTGGTGGAGAAAGTACGCATATCCTTTAACTACTGTCCTTTACCACATTGCAAATGTACTGTTACCCAGTAGGTAAACTGAATAGAAAATGTTAAGTAAAAATATAATCACTACTATATATTATATTGTCAGACTGATATAAAATTGGATTTTACTGTTATTGCTGATTGAGGTGGAGCTTATCTGGACAATTTCGTATCCAGCTATAACAAATGAATATTTTCATTGCAGATTATCCTGCTAAATATGTTCACAACTAATTAAATGATTGTTTTGTTTGTAGGAATTTTGAAAACTGCATTAATGCCATTAAAATACATACAAAAAATAATCACAAACTAGTAGCACAGCAGCACAGCCAGGCTGGCTTCATCTGTAACATTAACTCATAAGCACACTTGTGGAAAACATGTATGATGGGTTTCCTCCTTTGGGAACCCCTTTGTGTCCACACACATCAAGCTGACTAAACACCTTTTGCAGATTTCTTGCTGACTATGCTGTTTTTTTTGCCTATTTCCAACTTCCCCCTCTTCAGAAATAAATAGACTATACAGCACCTTGAAGGGTATTTTACCCCTTTGAACTTTTCCACATTATGTCACGTTACAACGACAAACTGAAATGTATTTTATTGGGATGTTATGTGATAGACCAACACAAGTACTGCTTAATTGTGACGTCAAAGTAAACGGTACATGATGTTCCAAATGTTTTACAAAGAAAGAACGTGTGGCGTGCATTTGTATTCCGCTCCCCTGACTCAATACTTTGTCAATCAATCTTTGGCTGCAATAACAGTCTTTTAAGGTAGTATGTTTCAGCTTTGCATATATCTACAGACTGCAATTTCTACCCATACTTCTTCGGAGAATAGCTTCAGCTCAGCCAGATTGGATGGAGAGCATCTGTGAACAATATAAATACCCTATCAAGGCACTGTATTTTTTGACACAGTGATTTTCTTTGAAATATGGATTAAAACGCCCAATGTGAATACCTCACATTTTCCTCACCTTGCACAACAACCTGGTTGCTAGGCACCAGTATCTGCTGGCCATCAGGTGTCTGAGCATACTGAAGGATGGTGGTGCCTTGCTGGGTTCCACCAGAACTGGCCATGGCAACAGCCTGTAGTCCCTGAAGGCCTTCAGACCCTGGATTCGCCAGTTGAATTGTGCCATTAGCGGCTATGGTAACTTAAAAAAAAACAAAAGGCAAATGGCATTCAATACAAGTTCTGCACTTCTGCAAAGTCACTGTGCTGCCATCAATCAACCAATTAAATTTTGCCAGTAGCTGTAGTCAAATCATCTTGTTGGACAACAGCTCTATGCAATAAGTGTAACATGAAAGTATACAGAAGTAGCATAACTAATAATCATTCAGAATAATCACAGACTGCTATTTTTATTTGTATTAGTTTTTGATAGATGCGTACAATTTTTTCAAGGTATAATAACATGAAGTTCATACTGTACTGGCCGCTGCTGGTCTGGTATATTGGGGCAGTGGGCATCGTAACACCTGTCACTCCTGTGGATGTTGGGCTGTTATCCTTTCCCTCGACGTGTGTCACCTCCTCAGAAGAGAGCTCATTTAGGATTTTTCTAAAAATGAGAGAAGGGTGAGGCCCCTTGTGTTACCATTCAACAAACAAGACTGAGCTTAAATATGTGTGCTTGTAGTGTTTTGCTTTCTTACCTGTATGAAGGCCTTCTTGCCAGTATTTCTCTGGTCTTTTGGGCTGCCGCTCCACTGTCCGATGAGTCTTGTGAATCTTCACTATCTGTACCTTCAGGCTGAAATGTGACAGGTGAACAACAACAAATTCATGGTTCACAAGCAATGGCATAAAATTGCTGTTTAAAAGAAATTAGGGAGCTCCATTAAACAAATGCCATCATCAGAATCAATAATTACAGTGCCAAGAGGACCAGCTGCTCTCACCTGTGCTGTATGCACCTGAGGAGCCTGAATGACTGATGACTGTGCAGACTGGATCACTCCTTGAACCTGAAACTGACCCCCTGGCAGTTGTACAACAGCAACAGAAGAACCGCCCAGAGACATCTACAAGAACCCAAACCCATTTTAAATTCACAAAATAACTGCGATTTCCGTTAGATAAAGAAATGCTTAAACTGGTCATATTATTAGAGATTAAACAGATCATGTTTCCTACTAAGCCCCCATGGCATCAGGCCATGGAGACCGCTTTGGTTTTATTTAGGCAGGACAGAGGTCTACAGCGGACACCATACAACGACAGTGAAGAGTAGATCTGAAAACAGTAATGTGTCTCCATAGAGTCGATTCCGTGGATAATCATCAGACCTCGATGTATCAACAGGCTGTACAAAAGTAATCCTGGTAAAAATCTTAGTAACTGGACAGAATTACTACTAAAACTATTTAAAGTGTTCTCTCTTAACTTTGTCATTTGAGACTAGCAAAATATGTTTAAGATGAGCTTATTAGTTCATCTCAAACATGTTAGATTTTAAGCCATCACAATAGATTTATGAAACGTTACACATGTCGCTTATTAACGGTAGTAATAAGACGTTAAACTGTTTTTTCAGCATGGCATATACGTACAAACAGGCAGAGCCCGAGGTTTTAGCGGCATTAGCTGCGCAAGCGCTACTGCGGAGCCGCATGGCCGCGTTTATGATATATGTGGTAATGGTATTTTGTAATTTATCTATTAGTTACCTGTTGGGCTATCTGTGAGAACTGAGAGGGTGTGATGGTAGTGGGAATGGTGGCAGTCTGTGACTCAGTGCCATTGCTGCCCTGCTGTACTTCTTCCATAGCAACTGGGAACAAATAGATCAATATTACAGTTTTGCAGTGGCTTTATTAAATAAAACCCAGCAGCAGCGTGAAGCCTGCCTGCAATATGCCGCAATTTACTCCGCTCTGGCCTGTGCGCTTGTTCCACAGTATTTGGTGATACAGGTCCCCGAGACAAGTGCGGAAGAGATCAATGCCATTATGAAATCACAGTTCTCACTTTAAACTAGCAAACCAATTCTCACCAAGTTAGTTAAACAGCCAGGTTTAGGCTGACTAAAACTTAGATTATTAAGAAACAGTTGCAGTCGTGTTAGCCAATGCAACTAACGTTAACACGAGTTGCGGAACATAGCTAGGCCCTGCAGTCAGTACTCATATCTGTTTTCTTTGACAACACTAGATACTACTATTTACAACGTGAGCAACTTTATCGCGACCAGACGTTAACGGCGGACATGTAGCGTCCTCTCCGTGTGTCGGCGCGGCTAGAATGTTCGATTTCACCAACCGTCACCGTTGCTAGTTAACGGCAGCATTCAGTTAAACGGGCATTAACAACTTTAAACCGTCAAAAAACGACCGTTTCAAAGCTGCAAGCAGGGCAAGTTTCGCTACTCGGGTTCGCAGGATGGATGAGCTTTTGTCTCCGAGAGTAAATATGTGTAACTCTGTCACTGGCACGCAAGTTACCGCGTCAATAGACGTCAGCGATACGGGGAGCCATTAAGCTAACTACACCTTCCCTTTTCGCAGAGCGGCGAGGACTTCACGAAGCAACAGCCGCCATTACCGCCGCCGAGGAGCAGCCAGAGGCGCACAAAATTTCCGCTCAGCTAGCCAGGCAGCCAGGATTTACCTTTGCAAAAGCCGCGTAACTGCTCTTGTTCACAGCGTGGACTTCGTGCAATTCGTGTATATATTTTGACACAGTGGACACGTAGAAAAGTTAGTTAGCAGCAGCTGCTAACCGCTAAAAATACAAAGATGTCGGCTAAAAAAATAGCTGACCACTTTTTTTCTCCCCAAAGGAAATGGGCGGTGCTGCCCTGATAGGTTGCGTAACATCATCTTCAGGTTTTGTGATTGGTAAAAGTGGAAAATGTTCTTTTTGTTTCAAAACGATTGTCGGTGCTTCTACCTAATGAAACATTAATTGATGCCACTGCGACATTTATTTGACACGTAGTTGCGTTGCCTAACCACAATTTAAATCTGTTTATATAGTGTTCCCTTAAAATATGCACCAAATGTAGATTTTCATTGACTACCTACAGCATTACAATTGTGCCCAAACAATAATGCATTAGTAATAATAATTCATTAGTATAATATGTATAAATAATAACGAATATTTTATTGATCCCCTTGGGAGATGTGTACTTGGTACTTTTACACCACAGTATATTTCCCTAAGGGTAAATAATAATTAATAATAAACGTAGTAATTAAAGTAAGAGATTCTTAATTTGTTCACTACCACCTTTTAAACGAACGGTCATGAAAAGATTTCCAGTAGGTATCCATGTACTTGGATGCCAGTCTCTTGATATAATACTGGTAATCTTGAATATGATACAATAGTATCAGTACTCAATGCTTTTATCTGTGTTATTCCTACAATACCTCCGATAGGTGAACATTTATTGGTTCATGTAGATTGCTTAATTTGCTTTAGTTTTACAATAAAAATTGTGTAGTTCTACACAAAATAAGAAATAGTTTTGTATAATACATGAGTCTGGAGAAAAAAATAATTTTCCTGTCCATTATGACATGCTCATAAGCAGGACTTGATTCTAAAGTTGTAAACATTATAATAATCAAGGCCGCAGCACAACCTTAAAGTCAGTTTTAGTGTTGTGGATTATGGGCACCCTGCATAAGGGTTGATGGAATTTCATATAGTCCTGTGAAATTCTCCAACACATCTCTGATTCAATGTGTCCTCTGGAAGTGGGGATTTGGTGGACTGCCACATAATCTTTTGTACATGTAGTGAAATTACAAATCAAATCATGAATAACCAGACAGCTTAAATGATTAAATGCTTTTGTTTATTTTGTATTACTTTTGCATATTGTATAAAACAAAGTAAACAAACCAAAATAGAAAATAGGTGAGAAAAATGGTAAGGGGGTGCACCACCTTGATTTCTTAACCATATGAGTTAAAATACCTCCCTAGCATTAAAGAGTCATCAGTGGATCACAGCCTCAGGGAGTGGTTTAGAATTCACCAAATAATGTACAACATACCAAGAGTGCATACACAAAATATTGATAGAACAACTCAAGAAAGATTCAGTGTTAAGTACACTACTGGTTAATTTTCATTAGTCCTCACTTATTCTTTTATTAAAAAATGTATAAGCATGTCTATTTTACCAGACTGTGCAAGCTTTGAAATGAAATTGCACCATCTTTGGGATTGCATAGTGTGTAGGAACTCTGACAGAGAGAAAGAGTGGAAACCAAAGAAAGCCCTTGTAGACTTCGCAGCAAAGCAGGTAGATGGTAGATGGGCCCTGGTTGTCAGTAACTCTCTTTTTGCTTATTTGTTTTTGCCAGATTTTATAATTGCCAAAAAATTTGCTTACATTTTATGGGTAGTATTAAAAGATTGCAGCCACCCAGTCCATCCCTGTGTTATGTGTTTTCTTCCCTGAATATATACAGTGTTTTTTATATGCATATATTTAGAAAAAGATACATATAGATAGATACTGTAACCATATGTATCTCTCTCTCCCTCTATATTCATATACATATATATATATATATATATATCCCATCTTGAAATGAGATGTGTCCCCAGCTAATTTCTTCTTGAGCTTGGCTGAGTCATGCAAACATTCTGCTGAAAGCCTAGGATGCAATTATAAAGCTAAGATAAAGATGAAGTGCTATTCTTTTTTCAAGGTGGACTTAAAATCACACATAATATTTCTAAAATGATTATCACATCGAACATAACATCGAATGCTGATCATTAAATTAATCACTTCTGAGTCCAGAAATCTCATGCTAGTACCAACAGTGCAAAGTGCAGTAATTGAATCGCTCATGTTCCTGTTTACCTTGAAATAAACAAAATGTTTCTGTTATTGTGCTTGGCATGATTGAACATCATTATGGGATAATTGCAAAAGTCCAAAAATATCAAAAAAACTATTTACATGTTGACATTATGGGTATATCACTGTAATACAGTACGATCCAGTACAAATAACCTGCAAATTATGGTGGGAGCACAAAGCAAACACAAGATCACAATATGTTTTGCAAAAACAGCTTGATGCTAATCACTTGTACCTTTTTACCCTAACACAATTATTTACTTGCCAATCAAGGATGTTTCAGATGTGGCTCAGCTTTGCAGCTGCATTCATAAGTACTTAAATAAGTACGAAATCCAGTGACTGAACACAGAATATTACCGAGATACATAATGAATTGCCTCTGTTGACTTCAGACTTACAGTACCAACTGGAATTCAGTATTTTTGTTACAAACTTGCACAAAGTACAATGGTAATCAATGTTAGATGAACAGTTGTGGGACTTTTTTTTGTTTGTTTGTTTTTACAATTTTACAAAATAACCCGGTAGGCTGAAAACAGTCGTGATATCGGATCCAGCCTTGTTCCTATGTGGTGAGAGTGTGGTGGTGTTTTCATAGTGGCCGACAGGAAAAGCTCCTGGCATTAACAGTGATAGCCTTCCTGGTTTAACCTCAAAGCTCCACAAGCAAGCTTCCTCAGAAATGTGTGTGTGTGTGTGTGTGTGTGCGCGCGTGTGTGTATATATATATATATATATATACACACACATATACTTAGAATGCCTCATTGGTATAATAAAATATAATTTTGTTGTGCAATGTTAAATCTATCCTGACTAACAATGCCTTAAAGTTATCGCTAATCTCCATTATACAACTAATTTTCCACATCAAAAGTACTGTTTCATCTTATTTACAATCTTCCTTCTGCTACTGTTATCCTCTCCCAGCCTTTCAGGTGAGTTGAGCATTCATAAATTTCTATAATTAAAATATCTACACAGTAACATACAGTATCTAAAATACAAGGAGGCCTTTGTAGATACAGTACAGAATACGCCCTCTTTCCTCTTTTTTTTGATCCCTTTGGATATCGCTCAGGATTCCCCTACTAGTAAAACCAAAGAAGAATAAAGAGCCATTAATAACAGATTCATTAAAAATGAAGATAGGAATGAATGGCTGACGTTTTTTTTAAGGCAGGAGATACGTTAGGATAGGGAAATCTATTTGGCTTCATTATCATGGGACAAAAATAATCTTGCTAAATAACGTACACAGACCGACACTACTAGTTTCAAGGTTTGCTCTTATATGCCCTCTTTTGATCACCCACAGGAGTGAGAAAAGACAAGGGCCAAGGGCAGAGCATGTGCATTTGTGTTTGTTTGTTTCTCTGAAAACTAAATGTAAAAATATTTCAAGTTGTTGATTTAAGTTTAAGTAGCTGTTGGAATCTGTGTAGACACAGAAAGGGAACGCGTTTTTCACGAGGTTTGTGGTGAGCAGAGATTAAGAAGATGAATATTCACAAAGACATTATTTTACAGTGGTCTTGTATGTGTCATTTCACGTTTTCCCCAAAAAAGTGCAACAGGGACTTTTAGTTTCTTTGCAATACACAGCAAATGTTGCTTCTACCCAATTTGCAAAAAATTCTATCTATAAAACACAGTGAACAGCTCCAAACATGGCAGGTCCAGTCATAGACATGCAGTGGCCAAGATATGCTGGTGTCACACATGGCTGGGTGGCAGTACATGCTTTTCCTTTTCACCATCTGCCAAGCCAGGAGTCAAGTGCTGGGGTGGTGGCGCAGAAGCATCCAGGCTGTGGATGATGGCTGAACAAGCCCAGAACACCGCAGTCCCCTCACATGTTGTAAGCAACATAGATGGGATCCAACTGGTCAGCGAGGAAGGAATCACGGAGGTGCATGCGCTGCTTCTCTCCCCTGGAGTTGATCGGTATCACCCCGGGATCCACAATCACCACCACACCCACTATGAGGTGGTGTTCCTCCAGCACCACGTTGGTTATGAGAGGAACCAGATCCAGCGCATCTTGCTCTGAACCACACAGCTCCGACACAACCACCAGCAGGTTGGTCCATGTAAACACAGCGCTGTGAGAAACAAGAAGAGGGTGACTGATAGTCTAGTTTAATCCCAGAAGCAATGATAAAGGAACAATCTGACATTTTATGAAATATGGTCATCCACTTTTCACTTTCTAGATTCACACTTTGCACCCTTACCACATCTAAGACTAAAAATATTAAGTCAAACCAGCATTAACCAGTTATTATTACTGGATTCAAATATAATTTCACTACAAAGCGTATACACACTACTTGTATTGCAAGACATTGCTTGTTAGTCAAGTTAAAATGTATTAAAATGGAAAGTTATTTAGATCAAGCCATTTGCAATCCAAAGTACCGCTGTATCTTATAACTGATACGTCAACATCCACTTTCAGAATACAGTAATAGAGTGCGTGTATGTTCCCGGCACCACGAATAAAACCACTAACACATAATTAAATATGTGAAATGTATCAATCAAAGGTGTGCGTAGAAGTAGAGATGTACATCAAGAGCATCCTCACCTCTCAGCAATACTGCGATGAGCTCGGGACACTGAGGTCTCAATGTCAATGGGATGGTAACGCAGCCCTCGTAGTTCCAAGGTCTCATCCAGTGAGCCCACCACAAAGAGAGCATCGTGCCGATCTGAGTAAAACAGAAACGGGAAACATAATTAATCGGAAATAGTCGTGGAAAATGATTGGTTTCATCCCTCAGAGGGTCTTGTTACGGGGTTATATGGTGCTCCTCTCGTCTGTGTTAACTCGGTCAGGATCCAGAGTATTTACCTCCGCTGGCATCCAACAGCTCAGTTCTCTTCACAAAACCCAAATATCCAGTTCTAGCCCATAAAGTCTGCGGATCTCCAAAGCTGAGTTTGGTGTTGAAGTGGTCTGCCTGCAGACTCTCCTCTCCGTAGATGGTGTAGTAGCCACTGGCATTGTGAGGGCTGTTTACCCAGATCTAAGTGAGAGAAGAATCCCTCCTGTCACTTGCCATACAGGTGCTTTACTCACAGTTTATGACAGGTACCATGTTTTTTTCTACCTCCCTCTCACCTCTCCTAGATGAGAATCACCAAGTGGACCTCTGGTCTCTGGATTGACGATTATCACTCGGACTCCTGGCAGTATCTGAAAGTAAAAATAAAGGTATAAGGGACAGAGGGATTCATTATTCACATGCCTTTAACTAAACCTGTCACAGACTGACTCCACATCACTGGAATACATATGGGACCCCACCTTTCCAGACTCCATCAGAGGAAGACTTTGAGGTGCTCCTTTCTCCACCAGCCTCACCCTGAAATAGCCCACAACAAATGTTTTTAACACTGTTGACAGCTAACGTGTTAAACAACCCTACAATGCTCAAATTAGGTTAGTAAAGTTTTTCTTAGTCTACACATTCTCACCTGTCATGGCGGAGGGACTTCATGTCCACGTACACTGTACAGGGATCAGGACCAGTGGTTCCCTGGGACACAAGAACAGTTATATACACACCTAAGTTATATTTCATATTTATGTAATGCCACATTATGATGGTTTGTGCATTGTACCTGCAGGCAGACAGCCAGGTTCACCCTGGAGCCAAAAGCAGTGCTGACAGCTCTGGATGATAGCCCAACATCCCTAAACAGCTTGGAGAATGAGTGCGTCAGGGCGAGGCGAGGCCGTTCCTCTGCTATCACCACACAGCTCCGCACACAGGACAAATTCACACCACGAGCCTAAAACGCACACACACACACACACACACACACACACAAAGGGTGATCAACCCCACGAGCACGAATGTGTATGCGTCATTACTCTTCACATGTGCAGTGCTTGCCTTGAGTAACTCAGTCTGAGTTCCCAGTCCTTTAGTGCAGAGCTCCATGACAGAGTAGGAGCAGAAAGTGTCTCTGATGCGGTACTGACTGAGCGTGCTCAGCCACAGAGACAAGCAACTCTCCAACTCAAAGGGAGGAATCAGGATGGACTGGTGACCTGAGTAAACACTGCAAGAAGAAACATGAGATGAGCAGAGGAGAGGAGCACCACAGATCAAACCCCGGCACATAAAGCGAGTGTCTTGTGGGTGACAGCTTACAGTACCTTGCGAGGCACCACAAGACGAAGCCCAGACCACAGTAAGGATCCAGGCAGATGGCTATTTGACGAGAGGAGTAGAGTTCACACTGCAGCTTTATAGATCGACAAAGTGCACTGACTGCTGCATGTGACATCTGTTACAAACAAGAAGACATATAGCAAATGTAATTGTTGTGATGCTGTCCAGCTTTGTTTTGGTAATTTACTGTCTTGCTTTATTAAACTTCCTTGTGTTCGTTTTGATTCCTTGTATGCTTTACATGAGAGCAAATCATTAAGAAAATGCCCTGGTGATACTGAGCAAAGTCCAGTTTTCATTTTACTCTGTGTGGTCTGATGAGACATAATAGGAAGCAAATGACTAAATTACACCACCAAAATTGGGCCATGAATACAAAGACATTAATGTTTCCCTATAACAGCAGCTGGCTTTAGAGTTTGCAAGCAGCAATTTGGTTCTGTTTCCGATACGAATTCATACTGTAAAAGATGTGGAGACCTAATGAACCACAGAAGACAATGATATGTTGAATAAATGTCGTGTGTTTCACCTTGACTCCAGTGAGCATGCCTGTGGTGGAGACACTGAAGTCCAGGTAAGCTATCATCTCTGACGTGGGTGGCTTATAGATCTGTGGAGGCCGGCGGCGAGGCAGGTCATCTGAAAAAAGAATATCACACTGAGCAACTGTGACACAACAAAATGTGATTATTACAAAATGTAGGTGCAATGAGCATTTGCCTGAAAGTGCACCACACTCCTGTCTCTCTCATTTAATCACTGAGCAGTTCTGGTGATAACTGGGATCAATTTTTCATTTCTTATTTGAATTAATGCTGCAACTGTTATGCAATGACAGAGTAATTCTAATTATAAATACGGTAAATGGGAAAGACAAGGGTACGATTACTTACACCATTTCTTTAACTTTCTCTGTTTAATAATGTATTTACAGACAAAAAAATGCACAATTTGTATGTGAATTTAGGCTTAAAATAAGGGTGAAAAATGATTCTTGGTCTGATGGTGGCGCCAGAGGACATGTTTCTTAAATTTGGATCACTTGAACTGGAAGTTAATGTTGGGTTATAACTTTACTTGCGACTTACAGGGAGCTAGCGCTGGGTGTCTGGCTCAGGGACACACCTGGTTGCGGATGGACCAGGGGTCAGACGGGGATTTTAACCTGTGACCTTCTTCATCCCTGTCTGTGTCACGGTTCGCCCCAGTCTGCCCCGCCTGCCGGTGTTTTTGTTTTCCTTTCGGTGTTGTCTTTCTCTAACCTGATCACACCCTTTTTTAGCTGTTTTCACTTGATCACTCCCAGCTCCCTATCACGCTCACCTGTTACCTCTTTCTTGATTTGATTACGTCTCTTTATATTCTCCCCGCTGTCTCTCGCGCATCGCTTAATTATTGCACTTATGCCCGACTCAGATCCCTCGCTCTCTGCTTCCCCGTTTAATGTCTGCCGCCCATTCCTCGCTCCCTCTGATCCCGTCGCTTTTCTCAACCTGCTGTGTCTTTCTGGCGTCTCCCTCCTGCATCCTGCACTCCTCTCCTATCGATATTCTGCCTCTGATTGAGTTGGTTCTGTTTATTATTTTAGTCTGGCTGTTCTCCTCTTAGTTTTTTGGTTTAGTCTGCATCGCTGTATTTACTCTTTCCCTCCATTTGGAGTGATTTTTAGTTCAGTAGAGTCTGTGTAATTCTTCCTGCTTATTTGCAGGTATTAAACTTGGTTATTAATTTGAATCCTGCATATTGAGTGCCTTTTATGGATTCACCAATTCCTTAGTCCCTTTACAGTCTGCCGCTGTCTTACCTGTGTCAATGATTGTTGGCCACGTTTTAATGTTTACAGAGGCAGCAGCTTCTTTGGAGCGCAGAGTCCTCATGAGATTTTGGGTGGTTAGGATACATGCAGCTTTACTGACCTGGTAATAAAACACAAAGGACACATTCAAAGAGGAGAAGCTCTTAAAATGATCCCACACAATACATTTCTGTCTAGATTTGGAGTTTAAATTATTTTGACAAAGGCTTTGCATGTAACATTTTCCTGCTTTAAATCTTAACTACAGCTACAACAACTAAAGCAACAACTATAATGCACATATGCATGTGTGCCTTTAGACAGGAAGTAGTTTCAAGTTGGAAAAATGGCTGATGTTTTTCCAGGTAAAATCAATCGTATAGTTCCTGAGGAAATGCTGTTTTGTTTTTTTCATGCACAGAACACGCAGATACTTACATCAATGATCATACGAACAGTAGGCAGCGTGGCGGCCAGGTTCTGAGGGTGTGGAGGTCTGACATTTACAGGAACACATCCGGCATAGAGACAGCCATAGAAAGCAGCTATCAAATCAATGCCTGGAAAAAGAACAGGAGAAAGAAATTCAACATGGAACACAGAGGACGCCACCCAAGTCTCACAATAGTTAATCTCAGTGGAATAATTGGGAAGGAAGTTGGAGGCAGAACCTACCAGGAGGATAGAGCAGCACTACATTCTCCCCAGTGTTGATGCTGCCTTTTTCAGTAAGTGCTGCAGCTATCTTCTCCGCTCGCTTGTGAAGCTGGACACAGGATGCTGTACCTACCGTTACTCCCTGGAAGAAAAAGACAGATACAGGTTCCACACGGACAGACAAGGTGTCACTCATCTTAACATTCTGCTGAACAGACCGGCATGGTACCTTGGCATTTAGAAGAACGTAGAGGACATGGTCTGGGTCTGTCTGTGCCCGCCACTGTAAAGCCTCTGTCAAATACTGATGCTATGATGAGAAGAAAAACATAATTAAGTATGCATAATATACATACTGTAGATCTGAGAAAGAGTTTAGAGAAACTCTAAACATTATTACAAACACCACCATACAGGACACATACGTGCAGATGGAACAATATCTAAGTTAAGCTGTGTGCACAAATAATCTCGTAAATATTTATACCACATACTAAAAGTAATGAACAATAACAGTGAACTCGGTGAGAAGCACGCCCGTAGTAAAACAAGGGGTGAAATGAAAAAAATGCACTTTTTGCTTGTAAGCAACCACACCAAATAAAATCACAGTACACTACACATTAGAGCATGGCAAGAGTAAACATGGGTTTGGAGGAGATGCCAGCGTGGACCATAAGTCTTACCATCACAGTGGGCCACATACACAGCTACATCCAGAGAGAGAGACGAGAGCAGAGAGAGAGAAGAGTCCAGATTTTTTTTGACATCTTTAAACCTGAGTTCTGGCTGAGCTTGGGCGGGCAAACGTATTCAAACCTCACTGTCTACCATGATAAAACACTATCCTATGTTCATGATCATACTACCTTCCGGACCAGATCCTGGTCTTCAATCATGCCAAGGTCCCTCCCTGCCGCCTGGGCAATTCTCTTTCCTGCCACCAGGTTCCCGACCATGACTGATGCAGGACCGACACCAACTACACGAGAAAGGAAGTGTGAGAGCGATGGAAAGCATAATCAGAACATGAAAGAGATTTAACTCGGTATCTTTCACCTCGTCATTAAAATTCATTAGGAAAGAAAAACTGGAACAAATCCAGTAAAAATACCAAAACAAGGTCTGTGTAATACTGGGTTTGATGAGGTTTTGTTCAGACTGTGCAACATTTGCCAAAGTTTGCCACAACAGCAGCAAAGAAGGCAGTTATGTGTGCGTTATATAACACAACTGACCACACGCCTGTTTTACAAAACCCTGACTGACTCTTGCGTGCAGGACAGACGCAGTTTCTCTCAGCTTCTGGGAAGCAGTCTGTAATTCAGCTCAAGAGGAATTCTAATCAGAAAGCTTAGCATAGCAAGCCAAAACTCTAATTATGGGAGTATAATGTAAACACAGCCCGCCAGAACTGTGCTTTGTGCTTGACACACATGTTACAAGTCTATTCAATCAAACACATACCAGGCTGCTTCTGACGGGGCTTGGGGAGGTTAGTGACGCATGTATGGGGACACATGAGGATGTTGCAGGGATGCAGGTTGCCTTCTAGGAAGAACTGCTTGGTGTCAGAGATGTGGATGCCACCCAGGGGTGTTTTAGGCAGGGTGTTGGCTGGGACCAGAGCCAGACAGTAGAGGCCTACCTGGTGGATGCTGTCGATAGCCTAGCAAAAAAAAAAAAACATCAATGAGTGTGGAGAAAAAGACTTTACATGAAAGCCACGTGTGTTAGAGGTCTTAAATCTAAATTTTAGTTAATAGAGAATGAATATAATTTTAGGTCATAATAAAAAAATATTAATATTCAATTTTTTGTGTATGTTAGTTGAATGTTTAGAGAAAGATTTACAGGAAAAAAACTAGTAAGAAACAATGGCACAATTTACCTGAAGCACTCGACTCATCCACTGGAAACTGTCCTCCTCACTGGCATCTGGTCTCTGCTCCGCAACAATCACTACCCTCTCATCATAGAACACAGTGACTGAAAACACAGCGATCCTGAAACACACAAATATAATCAAAATGATTCAAGGAGTTTGGAAGTCAGATGCCTATATAAAAGCTGTTTAGGTCTACACTTCTCCTCACCTCCCGCGGTACACTGTCTTGACTGGTTCCACGGCAAGAGCAGTGGCCACCAGGTCGTCAGCATTGTGCCTCCGCCCGCTGACCATCAGCAGACCCTCAATCTTCCCCACCACAAAGATAAGACTGCCCTGTACAGTGAGGAGGATACACAGACGCTTAATTATACTGGTAAAATACACAGAAAGACCACAGTCCACAGTCTGACTTACTGGGCCAACAAATCCCAAGAGTCCTGAGCGCACAAATGGAATCTCTCCAATGGGAACTCCATTAGCGTTAACCGGTATCACCTAAACGTTGTGGAACAGACAAAGATAACAACTGGTAAATAATTATTGTTAATTGATTTTATTGAATCAGTGCAGGTTTGTGCTGTCACTTTGTTCTCATACCTCAAAGGTATTTTTTGTGACTCCAGGGAGGCCGTAGTACATGTTGCCTCCAGCGCGAGAGTTGATGATTATCTCTCCAATCTCATCTGTCTTACACAGCTGAGGAGGTCCGTCTGGCTTAACAATGCACATCAGCGCTGGAGACCCATAAAGACAACATTTAGCAAACAAGAATAATAATTCATCTTGAACTGCAAAATTACAAACTGATATGTACTCATATCACTTATCAAGCTAAACGGAAAAAGTCACATTTTCTTATTTTTTATTTTAATGTGGAATCAAAGGCAAGATAAACTATTTAATTGGCCGTCATCCTCTATTCTGGTTACAGTTATATATTATTACCACATTACTTTCCCATGTAACCCTCAAATTACAAATAAATGTTTTTTGGCAGCTGATTCTTCCCTTGTATCCTCACCTCCAGGCATGACGTGTCCAACATCTTGCACAGTCAGGGCAGAGTTCTTGTCCTCCGTGTTGACCCTGATGACACCGTGGCTCAGGCCTGTCATGGAGAGAACGGCACGGGCAGGGAGGGGTGCGCCCGGTACTCCCGGTCTAAACAAGAGAGAGTGTTTTCATCATATTCCCATCCCTCCCATCTGGTCTTACTGTTAGCCATCTGTCCACCCACCAGTGTACAACACAATAGCAGCTTACTTCCTTATCTGTTCAGCGGGACCAGTACAGATAAAAACCTTTTTTTCCTACAAAAAGCTTAGGAATTCCTGACACACCTGCGTATAGCTACTGTCATGGCCTCAGGGGAGGTGGCACAGGGACAGATAACCTCAGGCTTCAGTCCATGGGACTGAAACACGTTCAAAAACGCATCACAGGAAGACACCGACCCTAGAGAACAAGACACAGTATGTTCCACCTTATCAGTCTCCAAAGGTTGTTTGACACAACTATAAAACCACGTGAGGTACTCACAGGGGTTAGCACCATCCGCAACAATGAGCATACGTAATGAAGCCAGGCTGATGTCTCTCTGTTCCCGATGAGACATCATGGCCCAGTGTAGATCACGGCACTTCACCAAAGCTGCACGGGCTGCAAAGAAGTATGAGCAACATGACATTTAATTCACTTAACACTTATACCACGACTCAGGCTGAAAATTACCGTAATCTACCTTTGTGCATGTGGACTCTCTGTACCCAGGAGAGAGGACAAGCCTTCATTACCGCATAGGGAACACTGATGGTGTGTATCCTGTTCATCACAGCCTGGAAGCAAACAAAAAAACACAATTAAGCATAATACAGTAACACCACAAGACCAAAAAAAACACTAAAGGTTTAAGTTTATTAAAGCATATTTATTATTTAAACGGGGCTTCTCAAAACACATTTTTCAAAGCCCAAAAAGTTACCCCAAACTCACAATGGTTTATGTAATGGAGAAAATGCATAAAATAACAATCAAACGTCAAACACGTGCTGTATAAATTCCCAATAAATTATCATTATATGATCTATGTCGCTTTGTGAATTTCTTGACTGAATTTTAAGAAATTCCTAGCGAGTGTAACATGCTGGGAAATGCTCACCGTGAGAACTCCATGCCATAGTCCCATATCCTTTTTGAAGTCCAGGACATTCACCAAAGTTTCCCCTTAAAACAGGGAAAGACAGACATACGTTGTTACAACCATGGTTCTGATGAAGATACCTTCAGATAATTGCTGATGGGACGCTCTGGGACTTTACTAACCCTCACAGTAGTTGCAGGCCTGCGTCAGTGCTTGGCAGTGGGTCAACATGGCTACTTTAGACACAGCCACACCCATCACTGTGCCCTCTTTACTCGCCTTGTACTGCACAAAGGACACACAGAAACAAAAAACACATTTGCAATTTCAATTTTCATGCTAGACAACAACTTACACTACCAACACTACAGTCTGCTACAGCAGCTCTGTTACCTCTATGTATGCAGGGTCAGTGTTGGCTGTGGGGATGTGTGGCTGCCAATCTTTGGAAGGCTTGGTCAGGTATTTTGAGTCTGTCACCACCCACTTTAATCGAGGCCAGCCTGCATGTCAACATACAGTATATAAGAGAAGAGATTAGTTTCAATGTAACCAGCAGTATTTCATACACGAGTTCCCATTGGTCAATGTGTCATTATTGAATGACTTGTGGTAATTCTACATTTATGAAAGACCTTGCTAACCTTTGTACTGCAGTATTTCCCCTGTGGGGGTCTTGGGCAGACCCTTCAAACAGATCTCACTGGTGAGAGCGAGACCAACACCACAGCTGCCCAGCAGGAACCCCACCTGGCTGATACCTGCATCCTACAAAGTATGTACAGGAAATGAACAGTTACACATGCATGCAGCCGGAGTAAAGAATAAAGGTTCACATGTTCCTCTGACAGTTTTCTTACCTTACGAGACAATGGGACCTCTATAGGCACAGGAATGACTTCAGCCAGGAGGCAGCCGTAAAAGGCCACCCAGAACATCCCAGGATCACTGTTAGGGTACACCAGCGCCACCTACCAAAACATTATGCTTTACATCTGGGACAGTTTTACAAAAGAAAGTGTGTTTTTATGAAGATTAACATGGGAGATAAACACCACTCTGTCACAGGGCTGGAATATAGTGACAGACACACCTACAACACGACAATGTAAGAGTCACCAATTAACCTAACGTGCACGTCTTTGGACAGGGAAAGCAGGAGTACCCGAAGCGAACATGCAAACTCGGCACAGAGAGGCTCCCAGGTGATCCATGGACAGTGCAAACCACTACATCTCCATGCCACCGTCTCATTAAGGGACAGGCTGCACCACTGGTTCTATCAGGGCTAAATTCGAGGACCCAGTTAAGGCACCGGACACCGAAGGGTAAGAAGAAAGAGATCTTATTTTCTTTTAAACGGCGAAAGCGAGAGGCGGGTCAGAGGCGGGTCAGAGGAGGCTCCGCGGAGCGGTCAGCTGGGGACGGGGTGTGGAAGGGACCCTGGCTGCGTGGGGAGGCGAGAGTGGAGACTCTGCACGCACGTGGGGCATCCGTCCGGAAGGAGGAGAGGGTGACCGGGAAAAAGCGGCAACTCTTCGTGTGCACACAATGAAAGGGGAGAGCCGTCCAGGGGGGGGAATCCAGAGAATCCGCGGAGTGGGCGAGTGGGGGTCCAGAAGTGTGGCCGAGAGCTCGGGCAGTGTCCTGAGACGAGGCAGGGGTCGGGGACCCGGAGAACACCGGGTGCAGGGACAGGCAAGGGCAGAAACTCACCAGGAGCAACAGGGCTGGAAAACAGGTTCAACATGCGCTGGAGTGTAGACTCATAGAAATAATCTGACAATCTGGCAGCGTTCAGTGGCGAGGGGGGGCGTTAAATAATACGGGCCGAGACACCGTTGAAACCTATCAGGGACTGATTACATGATGAGGTGAGCGGGTGGAAGGAGGTGGGGGACAGGAAGGCTACCAAAATAAAAGCACTGGGGCAAGAATCACGGGAGGAGACCTGACAGGTTCAGGGGTTTGTTGCCTACTACTGACTGCGCTACCTACTGCGTAATGGTCACAAGAACTGACATTTAATTTCTGCCCTTCACACATAATTCAAAAGGTCAGTAAGAGTGAATCACTTTCAGATGCGTTACTGAAGCACAGGGCACTAGTTTAAATCAATCACTATAGAATTTTCTTCCTCAAAAAACACTGCAAAATGTATTAATTTATTACTCTGCACCAACCTAATTTACCAGGAAGACACTACTTTTGTTATGTGGTGTGTGTGTGTGTGTGTCTTTTCTGTGCTTATGCTTGCTCTCTCACCCTATCTCCGGTTTTGAGGATTTGTTCGTTCTTGGTGCCCAGCTTGTTCAGGAGAGTGTACGCCAGCTTCACACTGCGACTCCAAAGCTTCCCTGACAGACAGAAGGTGGTGCAGGGAGGAGGGGGCTGTGAGTGTAGCTTATACATCATACCACTGCCAAAAATGTTGCATGAGTACACACAGCTTTTACACCATCTGGGTGAACTCTTAACGTAGACGCCTCAGTAAAAGCAGTCATCAGAGCATCCTATGTTTAAGATATGACTCCTGGTATTTTTCTAATTATCTGACAGTACCATCCTGTCACTCACCATAAGTCAGTGTGTAGAGAGGTTTGCCCGTGATGTCAAGAGCAGTGAGGGCGGGGCTCTTTCCCTGAGTGGCCCCCCAACGGGCCAACGCTGCCTGCAGTGCTGGGGGCCAGTTACTGACCACTCCCAAAGGCTCCCCTTTCACTGGCATGATCTGACGGCCCTCCGGCTTGGGTGTGTTTGGATCCGGCTGGGGTACTATGAGAGAGACAGTAGGACACGAGTGTGAGAGAGTGGCACCCATGCTGTCTAAATAAAAAACAAAAGTATGACTGGCATGAAATCATTTGTGTGGATAAAAACCGAAGTAATGAACAAACGTTGATAATATGTCATAAAGAGGTACTGTTCATTATGAATTCTCTGTAAGCTCACCTGCTGGAACACACAGACTCAGACATTAATATTCTATGTAATGTAGTAAAGTTTCAATATTAGTAGGACATTACAAAAAACGTCAAAGCTACAGTGCTTAGTAGAAGCTTTTCTTAAACTGTGGGGAATAATGGGAACTGAGAGACTCCTGTGGTTTCCTGACGTAGCATACCTTCTACAATTTCCTCTACATCATCAGTGAAGAACTCAGTGAGCGGGGGCCTCTTAGGTCTCTTCAGGGTGTTGAGAAGCTGCTGAATCTTAGTGGACACTCTGCTGTTCACAGGAACACCTACAAGCAGGAGGAAGATGACACACACCACGGTTCATAGACACAATAACTAAAACATCTTTCTTTCTTATTTCATAGTGTGCTGCGTCTCACCCCATAACACAAGAAGCTGTAATTATTAGTTACCATATTTGTCTTGAATTGATTGTAATAACCTCCAGGAATGAAAAGCAGCACACGTAGGTGGCAACAACAAGAGGAAAGCAAGGTGAGTACCGGGGTTACGTTTTTTTGCTGGGATCACACGTGAGGGTTTGTTTTGTGTGTGGGTTGTTTGTCGGATTTATTGCACTAACCATTTATTACAGACAGGGGCAGGAACAGCAAACACGGTGGGCTATGAGCATTATATATTAAAGAGTTTGCTTACTCTGGATAATACCTCTTGCTATCAGCCAGTCAAATAAACACAAAAAAGGGGAGAAAAAGATCAAGAAGAAAAGAAAGCAGCAAAGACTGATTAATGATTAATCATTACTGAAAAACATACTGTTGAGAGTCAGACACAGGCTGCCCGGGAGACACACAGGCAAATAAAGAGCAGTGTAGTGTCGTCATTACCATCCGCAGTCTCCATCATCATGCTTGAGCGGCTGTGCCCACGGCTCATCCCCCTGACCACGGCGTTGGAGGGCAGGTCTACGCGTGGGCCTCTGGCTGGAGGAGCCACAGCTGTAACATCTGGGGGCGGAGCACTGTTCTCTGAGGGGGCTGCAGGGGAAGCGAGGGAGACCGTCTACTTTGTAAATACAATTCTTTGCATTGGAATACAGCGTTTAAATGTAGTATAGACACTAGTATAGGCTGAAATACAAATCAGGCAGAACACACAAAATTAGGACCAATATACAAAGAAAGGTTTTGTGTTTTTAGTGTATTTGTCTTCTTTTCTGATTCGGTGTTTCCCTCTTCTTCTTAAATTACAAATTCAGTATTATGGTATTTATGAATTATGGATAATGAATAATGCGTCTCACCAATGCGACTGTGAGCCAGCATGTCCGTCACGGCTGTGGTGTTGGGCGGCTCCGGTGGCTGATAATGAGGTTGGTACTGCGGCTGGTAGTGAGGCTGATACAAAGGTTGGTACTGTGGCTTGTACTGGGGCTGAGGCTGAGGGTGGCTCTGAGGCTGTGGTTTGGCCTCACCGTGGGACAGGGTGGAGGAGGCGGAGGAGGAGGTGGAGGAGCCCTGGACATTGTTGTTGATCCAAGAATCTGGACTTTGCAGGTTGGGACTGACCATAGGCGGGGCAGCGACCAATGATGACTGTCTGCGCACAGACGTCTCATCTTCAGAGCCTGACGAGGAGTCTGAACAAGAAAACAAAGTGTGTGTTTGAGCAACTCGTTTCCTTGACTCTGACTAAATGTCAGTTTGTACTTCTTCTGGTCTACCTGGTGGTGTGCGGGTTTCAATAGGAGACTGGACATAAGTGGAGCGCCGTTTGGTAGGCATGGGTAGTGCCATCTTTTCCTCCTTATGTTTAGCCAGGGCAGCTTGCACAGCCTCTGTATGGATATCTGAACAATCACAAACAACACACTTTAAGTTAGACATGGTTGATTTAGAAGTTTGACTCTGTTCATCTGGACCAAGTGGGAGAAATATTTTGAGACTTATCCAAGTCTCAACTGACTGCAGGTTTCCCCAACCGTATTAACAGAACCTTTGCATAATCACAGAAGTGACAACACACTCTCCCCTGTAGATCTGCCCCTGCATAGCTGTTCAATGTGAGAACAAAACCAAATATTGTTTGACGGCAGTAATTTGGTTTGTTTCCTGTTTAGGAACAATGGGCAACTTGAATATTCAGATGTGAAATATTAGAAAGAAAAATTGGAGAGGTCTGCTTTTCCACAAACAGAAAACGAGAGAGAAGCCGTGTTTTAACCCACACACCTGTCTGCCTACATGCACAAACAACTTCTCACAGTGAATGAGACAATTTCACTGGATGACACCCACAGACAGATTAAAAAGAACAGCCACGCATTCAGACTATGTTACAAAACATGCGCAATAAATAAAAGCCCCCTCACTGACAAACCACATCTATTAACTCAGGGGACATTTATTCCATTCAAACAACACATTTGAATAAATCTTCAAGCACAGTTCATTGCACAGCAGCAGTGAGGACCATAATTACATAACTGACATTCTGCTGAACAGATTGCTCCCGGCTAAATCATGTGTCTGATAATGTGCCATCATCCACCCTCACACAGGAGCACCAGGAGAAGCTGACTCCTCACACACGACTGAGATGAGCACAGCTGTCTCCGTGGCAATAAGCTCACTCTTTGTGTGGATGTTGGCGATGTGTTTCACACCTGCTCCAAATGATACTGGGATGTTCAGGCAGGACCTCAGCAGCCTGCTGCCGCAAATTTCAATCAGTGGAATCATTTTACAGTAAGCGAGCACGAATAAAACAGCCTCACAGAAACCGGACAAAACGTTGACAGGTTGTTTAAGCGGAGCAATAACTGGAGTGAGCTGGAGGAGATGAGAGGCAATTAAACTCAGGCTGTTCCACACTTTTTCTTCAGCCGATAAAATCAAGAGATCAAGATTTTCCACTGTTTCCTATCTCTGCAGCATTTGTTATTTGTTATTGTTTATTATTACTATATCTCTTCTAATACTCTACATTTGTTGCCATGTCAGCAGTTTGTTTTTTGGTTTTTTTGGGGGGGGGTTGCATTTACTTTTACAGTTCTCAGAGGAGGAATCTTCATCACTTCTGTAATTTTCTAGCTTCACCATGAAACTGTTATGTTTGGTTGTAGTACAAAGTCTTAACAACTAACAACCGGATAAATATTCAAAAATGGTGTCTGAGGATGAACTGTAATAAGTTTGGTGATTTGCAGGCTGCAGTTTGGGATGTTGAATTGTACTGCATTATTTTGACATGGGTTTCATTAGTCTCCCATTTATACCAGGGAGATCAGCTGCATAACCGAAACATATTTATGGCTTTTTACTAAAACAACGACCACAGTTAAATGATTCAGTGATTCAGCTCAGGAGGCTGAGATGTTCTATAGATGAAGTTCAGTTTTAGTTCCTGCACTTTAACATTTCTTATAATAAGGTCTCAGTACAGAGTACTCTTTGAGGAGGAGAGACTGAGAGACACTTAACTGATGAACATAATCTTTCCTGCCCACTTCCAAAGTGGCCTGGATGAAATTATGCTGTATCAGTGCAATGTTACTGTACTTGAACTGTAAGAAGGAAGTACAACAGATGGCACTCACTGCATGGCAAGTGGCTCGTCATCTCTCTTGTCCTTGCCCCTCTCCTCCGGGCTGCCTCCTTAAACCCATTATACCTACAAAACTTCACTTCTACACTGTTCTACTTCAACTGTTAAAATCCAGCATCATGTTGAAATATTTTCAACTTTTATCTATTGATATTATTATAAAAACTTTTTAGACAGCCCTCCAGTATACCAGGCCTGATATATAGCATGCCACAGTGTGAGGGTACAGGACCTGCTGAAAGAAATAAAAAAGAAAGCAGGGTGTGGGCTTTGAAAGTCTGTATTCACCCAACAAATGTGTTCTTTCATCTGTACTCTACTGCCCTGTTTTCTCCACAGATCAGTATTTCTCTGTTCTCCACACACATAGCCAAGCAGTGACATCCCTCACTGCTTTCACAGAGTCAGGGACCTCGCTGAGGGGCTCCCCAGCTGCAGGGCTGTCGGTCTGAGCCGCTCACATGCACCGATATTCATCCTTCTGTACTTGTTTAAATGAAGCTGACTGTATTTTCCATCTGACCTGATCTGTAGCGGTCATCCCTGGTTCCACCACTGCGATGTGTTCTGCGGGAACGACGCTCACGGTACTTGGAGCTGGACGGGGGAGGAGCGTGGCTGGAGGAGGAACTGGGAGCAGGAGGCTGCAGATCATTCTTGGGGGGGGGCGGCACTGCTAAAAAAAAAACAAATCACACACATTTAAATGAAAGACACAGAAGAACCCAACCTCAGATAATGTTGTATCATGCCGAGTATCTCAGGTGCTACCTAAAAGGAAAATCCACGACGCATCACTACAGATTTGTGCTAAACTTTAACCATTTATTAGTCAAATGATGAATCATCCTTTCATATTTAAAAGGTCAAAGACGATCAGTAAAGTACCAGATCTTTTTTTATCTAAACTAAACTGCTATAAACTATTGGAATACCACTTTTTCACATTCAGGAAGCACGTTACCCGACTACTGGATGATTTTTATCACAGGAACTTTCTTTTTCACATTCTGTCTGCTAAACATCAACACTTTGATGAGCACCGTTAACTATTTTCTATCCAGCAGAGACAGTGTTTAACAGATTCCACGGGTTCCAGGTTAACCAACAATTAGACTGTTCAAATACACAAAGAGCCTAAAAACGATGTGTAATTACCAGTTTGTTGATACATTTTCCCACACAGCCAACAATTAACAGCACTAGTGCTCCGCTCCACCACTGGTGCGATGGGAAGTGATTAGCAGTTGTACCATGAGGAGGCAGCAGTGAGTATCATCAGGTCTGGATATAAGTGTGTCTTATAGGAAATCCTCTGCAATTTACGTCCTAACCTTTAACCTAATTGTTCTGCAATGTAGCTAAAGTAAATAAACGGTATAGTGTATAAGATGCTTGTGTTTGTAAAATAGATGTGAAACATGTGAAGACCATAACCATAACACTCTTGTGTTGTTTGTGAAACAGGCCCATGACATTAAGATACAATGGTTATTAAACTTTATCGTAACACTATACAGAAAGCGATTGCAATTTCTTTTTTGAGTAGGTATAGATCTGACATGTTCACAACCAGAGGAGGAGAACACACCAGAGAGACAGACGAGGAGGCACAGTGGTACAAGAAACAAAACTTACCTGGAGTGTGGATGACATAGGGAGCCAGGAGTTTGGTCTTTTTCTTCTCATAGCCCTTCTGCGTAATATCACCTGTAAATGAACATAGACACATATTTTTATATTCTGGGCAGAAGCTGGCAAAGCGGTTCATATAATGAAAAAGTGTAAATGATATTTGATAGGATCAGATTAAAAATTATCATCTTGAGATTACAGAACCTCGTCGGCAGCACTAATATTTTTAAGCAACTTTTCATTCTAAGTCTTTTCCTATTCTGAATTTTACAACACATTTCCAGTGAGAGTGAAATTACACAAACAAACTCAGTAGCAAGGATCAAGTGACAAGAACTATTTACATACAGACATTAATAATTTAATTTGTTTACACATGGGATCATTTATTTTCTATGATGTGTGATGTAATTTATCACAACCCATTCAAAGACAGAAACAGAAAAAAAAATGGAAACCAGATGGATGCACACAGTGTTGCAGTAATCTCCAGAGATGGCTAAGAGCGTCAAAGATGTGTCTTGGTTCCGGCCTCAACTACACCATGAAGCGAAAAACAAATCAGGACTAAATTTGGAATCGCACGGAAGCGTGGGCAAGAGATGGGATGATTCAGAGACACGAGAGAAAACAGGGAGGCAGGAGCTGAGGACAAAAAAGGTGGGGGTGAAACAGGCATAACGACGGCACAGAGGAGGAGGAAGAAGGAGAAATGTCACAGGTGAGTGGCGGTGCATTCAGAGAATCCCAAGTTACAAATAAAAGCACAGTGTCCCTGAGACAAACACTCGTATCACCTCTGCCCACAGCTGTTCTACATCCTCCTCCACCCCACCAGCCCGACAGAGGCTGACTGAGCTCTCCGCTGGCCCTAAAGCGACGTGGTGACTCTGCCAAACTCCTCCTCATCCTCTGGGCAAAGCTGTCAGATTTTCAGACACGTCCTGAAAATCCATCTGGAGAGCCTGTACTCACTTCTCTAGTAGCTGTGTTGAGCAGTGACGAGTCATTGGGTTTGTTTGCCAATAGCTCCTCTCAAACCTCATCTTCATCATGGCAACTCGCACAGCTTCAGCTACACGATGATTAACAGTACTGAGACTAAGGGATTCAGGTGTGTGGAGTATGAACAGACCAAAAACTGTCTGTGTAATAGATCCGACTTGTCTCCTCTCCACGGGCCCGTCGGACAGGTGATCCCATTTAGTGAACAACAACAAATCTTCTGCCGTTGTATCAACTTGCGAAGCTCTGAGGTTTAATCCCGATTAGGCTGCTGAGACGAACAGTGATAAAAGGTTGAAGCTCTCTGCTGCTGCTGTCGTTTCTTCCCAGTTACACCACGGCGGATAACAGAGATGAGAAGAGGATTTCCTGGCACAGTAACACAGGTGTTTGCGCTACACCTGCCACGCACAGAACCACACACATCAACACATCTAGGTGAGTATACCTGCTATGCTGGGTGGAATAGTAACTTAAATTCTGCTTTATTACTGCTTTGGCATATTTAGACATTACTTCTAGCAGTCATGATCATTTTTATTCAATCAAAAGTATTCGTAGTAAATCTCGCTTCTTTTCTTTATCCTCTAAACATCTCCTAGTCTATGGACGTTTTTCTGACTTCACATACTCTGTTCTCCATTCTTTAACTGGGAATTTCTATTCTACTGTATTTTATTTCATTGTTTACATTTTTTATGGGAATAGTCGTTCAAGCATTGCACTGCATGTTGTACTGTGTATGACTGTGTATGTGACAAATACAATGAGAATTTGATTTTATACCTCCTTCCTGGGTCATATGATCCATTCACACGGCTTTTTCTACCACTGCCCTACTGATGACACATAAAACGGCCTGTCCTTCCTGACGGATGACTCTACTGTCTTATCGTTAAGCACTCCTGCCTGTCTTCCTGACATCTCTGAGTGGATGAGAGAAAGTTATCATTAACTCCTAGACAGAAGTCAACCTGGGATCTTCCCTGCCAGAAATCTGGGGGTTATCCACTAAGCTTTGCTGACCACATTTCTTCTTTCTCCTGTGCAGGCAGATCAGAAAGACAGATCAGACCCCACCTTCCTGAATATGCTACTCAACTCCTACCTTGACTTGTCTAGTGCAATGGCCTAATAACAGATCTACTGGCATGTGCAATCAGTTTGCTTTCAACTTTGCATGTCAGAAATGTGTTACAGCAACTCAAGTCAAATGTATTATTTGCTATGTCAAACTTTACAAAGTTCTCTCAGTTACTTCTTTAAAGAGACAAGCCATCACACAAACAGTGAATATACAAAAAAAAATTATAATACTGTGGTACAGTCAGATGATGCAGTATAGGAGTGGAAAAACCTTTGGCATGTAAACGGTGACAGAGATTTACAAAAGACACGTATAATAACTACTAGAATAACTTCATCTTCCAAATAAATTGGGTTAATCTGACAATGTATTTCCCTGTAGTTCCCCTTTTCTGTAATAGTAATAATAATCAATTCATCTCAGTGCAACTGCCACTGGAAGACACCATGATGCTGATACACTGCAGACCAGAAAACAAAAGTGAGAGTGCTTATGTTTGGAGTATATCGCCTAAGAGCGCACTCCAACACAATTTCTGCTCAGACTGAGGCTTATTTTTCCCCGAGGAAAAACTGAAGAAAAGCAAACACTTCCATAAGTAATGCATGAACAGTACAGTTGGCCTCACTCAGTCACGTGATTTATTTTTAGCTCATGTGAACAGGCAAATTCTCTGCAGAAAGATAGAGAGAGCGAGAAGGACAGAGTCGGTGAGGGGGGAGGGGCTGGCATGGCTTTACATGAATCTCAAAGTAATCACTCTTCCATCTGGATGATTTGAAATTGTGATTTGTTGTTTGATTTTGTTATACTTTTGTTATCATCAGACACAGGGCCTAAATATCTGGCAGGAGAAGAAAATGTGGCCAAACTGGCAGGCTTCAGCCTCAGCTCTATGTTATGTGGAAACAATATTCCTCTTATCTAAGACATTTAAAATATAAGACAAGAATCCGTCGACTGTCTAATAAACACTCAACAGTCGACAGCCTCACTTGTCCCAGTCATGTCTGGGCAAATAGCGGAGAACACAAGCGGTGAAGTGTTACAGCGGTCCCACATTCGCCTCGGCTGAGGAAGACGCATTTGTTCATCTGCTAGTGAATGTTTTCTTTTTCCAACATTTGAAGGCATCAAAGCTATGCCGTGTTTCAACCCCGTAGACTCTAACACTTGATAGCCTCGAATTATTTGAATTGCAGCGAGACTGCTCTCTCCTTCTACCCCACAGGCACTCCGTCTGAATAGTAATTAGCTGCCCGACCTCTATTCCCCATCCCTGCTTTTTCCTCTCCCTCATCACATCTCACTCAGTTGCTTCATCATGAAAACAATTTAAACATATGTCAACACCTACTCACCGAAAAAGAAAGAAACGAATGTTAGGAAATACGTCAAACCTGGACTTCCATCTGTTATTTCACACAAGAATAGTCAATTACTACAAATGTATGACGATAAGTCTCCTGTGGAACAAACATCCTACTGAAACATCTCACGTGCATCTCACTAAGACAACAACAGATTCACTGGATTCACGTTACCAACAGTTTCAGCGATGTCTTTAGAAATGAAATGACATACTGCTCTGTAAGCTGGGGAGGTTCTGTGCATACGTTTCCTGTCAGGGGGGATGATGTCATGCGCTCCATTACCCAATCTTACCCAATTCTCTGAGACAGGACCTCCAGCAAAACAGATCCAGTTGTATTTTTAAGTGAGGGAAATGAGAGAATGTCTATCACCACATAACCTTTCAGTCACTGTTTAGCAAACAGTCTGTGTGCTATGTATTTTAAAAAAAGCTGTTTTGAAATGATCACATCTAACCACCACACAGCTACATACTACTGTGTAGTGAACAGCAGGCCTGTGCGAATGCATGTGTCTACTTGCTTTCTGTTTGTCAATGAGTACAAATCTTGTGGGAGGAGCCAACAGCAGAACGCACAGGGCTGCAGGTATGTCAGCATAAACACACACATAAAAGGTGTGACTGACAGTTACTGTGATACCCATATGTAGATCATAATCAAGATTGTTATCTTTTATTATTTTATCAACCCCTCCAGCACTCATGATTCATCTTTTTATTCCCCTTTAGGCAAAGCTCTGTGTGGAAAAATAGTAAAATTCAATATCATAAAAATTTGGCATGAAATCTTTCCACTTGAAGACAACCGTGGCATATTTACCACTGTGTTACATCACCTTTCCTTTTATTTACACTTTAATCATTTGGAAAATGAGGATACTAGTTGTAGTTTAGGAATTTTGTTGGATAGAAGATCTACTTCTGATAATGCATCATACATTTTCAATAGGAGACAACCAGGACTGCAGGCAGGTCAGTCAAGAGCACACATTCTGCTGAAACATGCACTGACTTCCCAGGAAAAGATTTTGGGTTGATGGCAGTTGTTATTTTTCTACTTTGCCAACTTGTTCTTGAATGTTGTAGTGCTCATACTTGCATAACACAATTAGTAGTATTTTGCATTATAAGCTAATTTACTTACCAGTCTAATTGTCAATTACACTGGTGAGTGATAACAATGAAAAACCTTTGTTAGCACTTCTGTCAGATAAGTAAAAGTTCATGCTGTTTTTAAAGCACTGTAAAAGCCATATTTTGAGAAATGTTTACCAAGGATGAAATACAGATGCAGATTTTGCAATGTATGGTCGCATCTCTAAATGTCTTGCAAATTCTTTTATACATAATATATATGTATATATTTACATGTAATATTTTCTTAAAACTCAGCCTCACAAGTACAATATATTATGACTAACAAGGAGAGTGAGTCTCTACTGTGTTACTGAAAAAACTTTTTTTGCTCACCAAGCCTTATGTATATAGCCTATATAGTCTCTCTCTCTATGTGTATATAAAGAGAGACTATATACATGCATACATTTACAGAAGACAGAACAACTGGTATTACAGGCATTGGTGAGTGAAAGAAAAGATTTGAAAGAGGCCAAAACCTCAACACCCACATTCTGCAAGCAAGTAAGTGATTCTCACTGAAATATCAGGGTGTGGCCAACTCAGGTAACAGAGTGAATCATGTTACAATCCACACACTACAGTTGGTAAACTCAGCAGGGAGAGACAACACACACACACGCGTACATTTACAAACCCTTATGGACCGGTTTAGGTGACAACATGGCCAGAAGAGCAAAGCAGTGCAACAAGTTAACTGAGAAGAGGCTGTTACTCAGTCAAAAGCTGCCTCACGCAATACACGTCAACAGTAAGTGCCAAACCTGTTACAAACACTGTGCCACACCAACTAGACCATATCCTCCAGTGGGATTTATACACCAGAATGAGTGGCCTTTGACAATCATGACATCACATCGACTGGTATGAATGAAGCAACATATTAACCCAGAACAGTTATATGTTTTACCAAACATTTTTTATCAAAAAAAAAAAAAAAACAGGTCACTGTTCAACTTGTAGAAACTGATGTAAAAGCTGCCTGCAAAGTTCAAAAAGCTTGTGTGTCACTGTCACTGAAATGATTGGGGAGCAGATGTTACGGTCAAGTCTAGTCAAGTCAAATCCTGCCTTGTCAAGTTTATTTATACAGCTCATTTTCACACACACTGTGACCCAACCCAAAAAAACCCACACAAGAAAACTAATGTGACATTTTTAAGAAATAAGACCTACAGGTGGAAAACGGGGAACACAAAGAGAATGTTTCTTCAGAAAATGTGGATTATAATTGGACAAAAGATTATTATACAGTAGTTCAGTGTCTTGCCCAAGGACACTTCAAGATCTGGAATGAGATTGTCAGGTAACTGCTCTACCTCCTGAGCCACAGCCGTCCCTGTAGAATGTTGTTCTACTTAAATAAAACTTTTTTACAACACAGTTTTGTTTCCTTTCTTATTGGTAATTAGAATCTTTACTGCTTTCCAACAGAAATGCAGCGTTAAAAAGCCAAAACAACTAACTGAATGTTGGCCTAGGCCTTTTGCACAATACTGTATATGTTATAGTATAATTGTTAGAATATGGGATGCTAATGTTGTATCCTCCATATTCAGAAAACAAACAGCTACATTCCTTCACTACGTTTGGAGCAGCCTTTGCATTAAGGTATATACTGTAAGTGGTTGGTAGAAATCTCATGTTTCCTCAGTAATGGTATTAACAGCTTAGTGGAGCAGTCAGTTGTGTTATTGTACATGTGGCTCCAACATATGGCTGTTCTAATCTGGAAAGTGTTTATGGAAAATTCATAAAGTAAAGTGTGTGTAATCAGGAGGCGGGCGCAGGGCATGGGGGCACCACATGGGCTGTGTCCATAGCAACAAGGCCCATGTGGCACTGCATGAGGGAACAGGCAAAAAAAACCATGGTGATGATCCAGGAGGCACCCTTCAAAGACGGCGGCTGCTGACACACGAAATGCATAAGGAAGAGTTCACGAAGTGAAGAGTGAGGCAGGAGCAAGCTGTTGTGCGCGTGCTCATTTTAGTGCTGCCAATTTTTCAAATGTGAGGAGCCAGTGCTGTGATATGAAACATCATTTCTAACTCAGTATCCTAAGAAACTCGATCCTACACCCAAGACGAAGTAATATAGAGATGCTGGTGTGCTTCTTTAATTAATAATTAATTCAACAGCACAGTGACCCGATCACTGCTTGATCCTCTATATCTCTCCCACTGTAACTTCTCTAAATTGTGTAACTTGCAATCACACGTAGAAGCAAGAAAATTAACTGATCAGAGGATTTTTTTTTATTTCAGAAGGTTTAGTGAAGCACAACCATGAAGTAAGAAGACGCTGGGAGACAACCTGCAGTTTGTTGTGGACTGAAAGTGAGATGGTTCAGCTAACCAGCTGACAGTGTGTGTCTGTGTGGAGTCTCATCTAAATTATTCAGACAAAATGTCGTAGTATGTGTGTTTAGATTTAAGAGTTTGGCAAAGTAAAGGTATTATATAATACACTATTCACTTCTATAGCATAAATCCTGTTGTTGTGTTTCTTTGTGATGCTGGTGGTCTTTTCATATGGTGTATAACCAACTCTGTGGCCTGGAATGTTGGCCAGAGATCAGAGGACAACTCATCTGCAACAGTTAACAAGCTTTTAAATAGATAAATCAACTTCCTTCCTGATGTTCCTGTCAATGCTGCATGCATATACATGCACTATTAAGTACAAGCATAATCTGTGTTTTCAGCCATCTAGTCTTAAAGGATAATATTGACAATATTACATATTTTTCCTTTTGTCAACAAATCAAGTGAAAAGATTAACACAGAAGCAGTATTGACAGTGTAGCAGTCTCTGCAGTAGTCTGATATATATCACTTTTTGTTTCATAAATAAAAATGAATTTAGCCATTTTCTGAACTTAACTTAAAAAAATAAAACTACACTAGTGGTCAAAGGTCTGGACACATTCAGAAATGACCATGTTTTTGAAATAGAATCAGATTTTTAGCATCAAATTGTAATCCTAAATACAGTGTAGACATTGTTAATATAGAAACTGTCTCTTAAAGGAATATTTACAAAATAATACAGAGGCCTATAATCATCAGACATTAGTATTGTATTACAATAGCACATTATATTTGATAATGGAAGTTACCTGATCAATATAAAACCATTTTGCAATGATGGTAGCACAGCTGAAGCCATGCATCTTTTCATGGAAAAGATGGCAGAAAGGTATGGAGAAACCAGGGGGCTTGGAGATGAGTGGATCAGAAATTATTATTATTATAAGAGGAAAGAAAGAAAAATATATAATTATTAACTAATCTTTTCAAGGGATTTTATTTATTTTAAAGGGAAAGAAAACTAAAACAATACGCCTGCATAGGGACACTGACAGACAGTGGTGGTGTTAGAGTGGGTGGGTGGGAGAGATCCCCAGCAGCCGTCCGGGCCCAGTGTGAATCACGGACTAAACGAGCCAGGCGTGTTGCCCCCTGATGCTGTGTGACCTAGTTTGAGAGACGAAGGCAGGACTGTAATCTCTCGTTTCTCTCACTCTCTGTCAGCCTGGATGCCGAGATGAAAACCTGCCTCTCTTCTGCAGCATCCCACACATGGAGCATGATGGGAGACGGTCACCAGAAAATCCACACACACACACACACTCGTCAGCCTGGACAGTTTCGAGGACTGAGACAACCACCAAGTTGACTACATGTAAATACAGTAAAATCCATGAGGAACCGTTTTACTGGACATGTGATTCATTTACTGCACTAGGCGTACACACACGCCCACACACACACATACAGTGAGACAGAGCAGATGGCATGTATCATAGGTTGTATGATATCGTTGGCATACGTACACCAAATCAGCCACTGTTTTCAGATCTTAATAACTAACCAATATTCTGGTTTCTACCAGAATATATGCAACACTTTTGACATTCCTATCAGACTTAGAAGTACTTGGACCAATGTTAGCCTGCTAACACCCCAACTGCTTCACATCAGCATGCTATCACTGTCACTGTGAGCATGTTAGTGTGCTAATCTCGCAAAGCACCACTGTGCCTAATTGCACAAAGCCTGGGTGACACTTTATTTTCAAGAACATTATCATTTATTTTTATGCTTTTACGAAACCAAATTTGTTTAAACACACAACATAGTCCCACAAGAGCTTAGTAAATCAGTCTTCAGGTTTAAAAACACATCAATAAATGTCTGATTAAATATTGAGGCCAGGCGGACAACTTTCACTACATGACACTTGTGAGAGCAATGCCCTGCACCATCTGTCTCTCAGTGTGAACAGCGTCTGTACAGAGCAAATGATCTCTGGTCATTTTCATTCACGTACACAATAAACACTCACAAGAGCTGCAGCCACTACGATGCCCACACACACACACACACACACACACACTCGAACACAGCGGCTTAAACAGCTGTGGTTCAGAGCTCTAAATTCCAGTCCAGCTCAACACCAAGTCTTTGATCCCCTCAATGGCTTTCTTTGTGTCCTTACAGTCACAGAGGTTAAAGTAGGTGGAGTTGCTCTCCATCCTTCTCTCGTGCTCTCTTGCTCATACACACACACACACACACACACACACACACACGCAGACAAATGCACACACTCCAGTCAACAACTACTGCTGTGAAGAAAAAAACTGCTGATGCTGATGCATATTTTCCTGTTTGTTGCTAGGGGAGTCTCATCCTTGGGGCTAACAATGGGGTGATTGTTGCCATGTAAAAGATCTCCATGAGAAAGTCTCAGACTGATTGGGCAGCCAGCTGCTGCTCGCCCTGTGCCGTCAACCTTAGACAGGCCAAGTGCCATTGAGCAGACGGCATTATAAGACGTGGATACAGGTGCAGGGCATCTGGACAGTAGCGAGCCTCTTTATTACCAAGAGAATTATCTCACAGATTAAGTTGCAGGCGATAGAGCCATGGTCCTCTGCGGCCCCGGCAGAAGGACGATCAATCTGGGAGTGTCACCTTACCACTCACTCACATTTACTCTAAAACACAGGTGACTCTGACAGCAACGCCATAGTCAAAGACGTCCACACTATTACAAAGCAGAACACTGAAGATTAAACAGTCGAGGGGGACGCTAGAGATCATCAACATGAGATGAGGAGAATTAGTTAAAGAGAGACTTAGTGCACATGCCACATAGCTTCAACCTTCCTGTTTTGAGCTTCTATGTGCCGTGCAGATCATGAAACTTTAAAAGTTAGTCATTTCTGTTCTACTAAATGTTGCAGAAACATCGTGTCCTCAGATTCTGCCAAATGTATCAAGACGCGCAGGATGACATTTCACTGTTCAGCAGGATCCTAAACACGCAGCCGAAACAACCAATCGGGAGCAACAAGGAAGAGCTGAAGGTAATAGGGCAATTCAGACGGCACCTGCTAATGTCTGTGGGTGACTGACTGAGAACAGCAGTATTGACTGTTAACTGTTAGATAATCTTACAACACCAGTAAACCTCTGTAGCTTAATGAAGCGTGTCCCAGCTGTGTCCAACACCTTTTACTTCCTCCCTGTCGTTTGGCATCCACTGCAATGTTTCCAGGGGACACTAAAAAGTGAATGACACAGCTGGTGATGCCTGTTGTTGCCATGGTGACAGAGAATGGTGATAAAAGGTTAAGTGATGATGGAGTTAATTGTATGTTGCACCCTAGATATATACATTAGTGTGAATACAGCTGTTTTCTAATGGATTCATCTTTTTGTCTTTTAAAATTATACAGTAAGTGAAGAGCTGACATGAAATAACTAATCCATACATTCAAGACACACGAGACTTGAACACATTTGGAAATCCTCTCACAACCCCCGCAGTGCTTAAACAACAAGCTGCAACATTTAGCGTGTTCTTGTGCATACTGTGCACTTGATTACACAGGGACTTCCAGTCATTCACCGTCTCTCACCGATGTTAAGTGAGTTGAAACTACAGCGCTGCTCCATCCAGCCTCATTATCACACTGTTAACTGCAGTCTATTATTAACCACAACACATGCCCAACTGTGCAGCAGCGCAGATCAAAGCTGCCACATCTGTTCTCTGATACCCTGTGAATTTTAGAAATTAGGAACATATTGTAAAGGCGAACTGATGCCTTCAAACAACGCGTAGGCCATTAGGGAGACCTAATAATGCTGATAAGGTGGTGAGGAGGGTGGAGGGTTTTCAGACTGAGGGAAGGGGAAGATGGACATTTTACTTTAAACAGAGAACAGAGATAGTTAAAGAAAATTTTCTCACATAAAGGATAGTTGTTATTTTGTTCAAAAAAGTAGTTTAACAACTTGTATTCGAAGAAAGAAATGCCCAATCTTGGCACCTAGAACAAGTGAAACTGTTGGGCCTGTTCAAGTCTTCAAACACATCTGAGATCTGTTTCCTCCTCGTGAATGGGGGGGGACTGTGCTGCATCATGAGTGGTCCATATCCCCCCTCTGTTCGGCTCTGCATGTGAAGCACAGCATTACTCATCCATCCCCGGGCACCTGAGAGCTGCACAGCACCAATCAAGCTGCTGCACTGTGATTCATAGTGTGAGGAGGAGACTTGCATAACAGCCAGCACCATACTCCCTTCTCATGAAACAAACAGCCTCCCTGTCTCTGCTGCAGTTTCAGGGTTCAAGCTCTGAGAGCAGCTCGGCTGATGGTGGGGGCCACGGCATCACTTAGTGTCCCCTGATGTCTGAGCACAAGCACAAGGCCGGGATGGCAAAAAAGGTGACAAACTTGACCCCATTTCTGCATCGGGACTGTGACTGCGCATGAAAACAAGCGTCATGTATGTGCGAGAGGATCTAAACGAGTGCAAACAGACATTTGTTTATCGAGCCTATGAGGCACAGTGGCAACACAGATAACTGGCAAAGCAATGACAGCTCGGAAAGGAGGTCAGTGTGGTATGTTGGAGTCGTGCTCGGATCCTCTGCAGCCGCGCTGGGTCTCGACCAGCTGACACGGGGCGACTGTCTGCGCCTGTTCTCACATAAACACCCTCCCGATCAACACCGAACTTAACGTGCGTGTGTCCCCGCCGTTAGAGCCGCTGTGTGGAGACCTTACCCTCGGATAGCTCCAGATCCAACTCCGCCAGCTGGTCCCTGACCTCTTTAGGCAGCAGAGCCGCCAGATCAACGCCGCGGTCGGCCATGGTTGGAAGCGCAGCAGTCTGTGGGATGTGTGTGATGTTTCGGATGGCAGCGGGTACAGTCCAGCATGAAGCAAACTAAATGTAAGTACACGTAGAAGTGGCAGTGTTTACTCCATCTTCGCGACTCCCCGACTCCGCCATGACTGTGGGAGACGGGAACAACTCGCCGGAGGAGTCTGAGAGTCACGTGACCAGGCTGATGGCGATTGCTCTGACAGGACGGTGGGAAACACAGACTCTCTGCTCCCTCTGCTGTCTGGATGCTGCAGCTGGGAGGTCCGCATCCAGCTCACCCGCCACCCTCGCCTAAGGTGGACACCTCATGCTTTTTATATGATAGAGGTGATGCAACGTTGCATTTCTGAGGATATTTTGTGGTCATGTTTCCGTTGGTCTAAACAAGTCAAGTTTCAAAGTTTAGTCCTTTTAGTAACTCTGAGTGTTTGCTGTTCCTCCCCGACAGTTCAGCATCACTATTAAATGTATCTGAGAGAGAAGCTCTCTCTTCTAAAGCTCAATTTGTATTACATAAAGAATTGTATACAATAATTTAACAGTTCTTACTAATAGTATTTCATATTAGTGAATAATGTGACAGAATCAGGATAAATAACAGTATAAATGAAACAGATGATGTTCTTTTCCTTTTTTAAATGTATTTTATTATTTGCCCAAGATGACTTATTTATTAATTGAGACTATACACAAGTAATATTCCCATCATGAGGCCTGAGTATTTGACAAGACTCCCTCTTTTCAGATATCTTCAAGACACATTTTTTTCCATGTGGTTCTTCCTCTGTTAAACACATAAACATCTATACTCTTTAACAAAACAAAAGAACATACAATCACATGATGGAAAAACCCTAACATGCCCACTGAGAAAAAATAAAAATCTTAAAATGATGACATGTTAAAAACGATGCACACAGAGCGACTGGGGGAAAAGCAACGATGTGGAAGTACAATGTGGTAGAAAATAATCTGCACTGCAAAACTTTAATGTCAATAGAAGCACCTTGCACGAGTGTTAAACCTACTTCACGATAATTGTTAAGTCACTCACAGCGCTCTTCGATCTTCACATTTTTTTTGTAGTCACCTCACAACTTTATTGTTGATTTCAACTGACATTAACAAAACTCCTCTCAGCAGCTGGGCTACACACACACACATTAGGTAAATGCAAGATGCAAGAACATTTATATTAAATAAAAAAATATATTGCACTACTTTTTCCTTTACTGAAATGCCTGGTTAAATTATTTAAAATCTATTAGGTTTGATTATCATTTAAAGGCCCTCTAAAGTTAACCATTTCACATGTTTAACATCAGGACTGAGGATGGATTCCTTTTTGCATCATTGAGTAGATGTTAAAGACAGAAGAGAAGCAGATCAATAACCAATGTTAGCATGATGAAGCACAAACAAATAGTGGTGTTCTTCAGCCTTAAATAATGCATGCAGTCAATAGGGTTTGATACATACACGATTAATGTAATAAATTCCATTCAAAGTGGAAAAAACTGATGATAAAAAAGGCAGGCGGATGCTCAGGGTAAACTGTGTACACCTCTACAGTTTGGTTTGTTATGTAAAAGGAAGACACAGACAGAAAACAGAAAAGGAAAGTAAACAAAACACTACAATCTTTCCAGGCTGCCTTTTACTCAGACATTCTCTCATCATGCTTTCACTGCATCTGAAAACTCTTGAGAACAAACAGTATCGGACTTAAAAATCTTTCCTTCCAAATAAAAAAATACAGAATCTCTTACAGTAAAACCATCAGCCTGTAAAGCAAACATCATCAAAGCCAGCGTGTGGGACAGAATTGGACTGAAGATCAATTTTTAAGTGAAATTAAAATAAACTCATAAATTTCCCAAAAAGGAATTTTCATTCATACTTTACATCTCAAGCTAAAACCATTTCCAGCCGTCATTTCTGATCATAAATTACCTCAAACCCAGCAGAGTGAGTGTTATTTATATTTACACACACAGAGACAAAGTTCCTCTGCACAGGGAACCTGCTGGGAGTGGAGGGCTAACAGAGGCACTGTGCCGTGTCTTTGTGTGATTATCATTGGCTGTGAGGGGAGGTCATGATCGTAGTCTGGGGTTTACGGTGAGGGCTGATCCCTGTTTTCAAACACTTTGCACCAGTCCGGCCTCCAAATGCCACTTTAGTTCATACTGGCTACCTGCGTCAGCATATCATCTTGGGGCTGACTGTGACGGCGTCGCCATGACAACCCCCCCAGACTGACCAGAACCCATCCCGGCCAAGACCGACATAGCCACCGCCTCCGCAGCGCGGACGCTCAGCCCATTGATGGTGGCTCCCGGACTGGAAGCGGAGGCAGGCGGTGATGGTCCATGTTGGATAACTGCTGCCGGGGAGCCGATGGGTTCAGCTGAATGATCCCTGGAGGTTTCCTCTCCTCCTGCAGCTAGAGGCAGAGAAAGAAACATTCACCCTTAGAGAGGTGAGCGAGTAAAAAGAATACATTAGATGGATGAGATGACAGATGGACCCTAACATAGTAAATGATAGCAAGCGAGAAGCTTATTGGTCAGCATATGACGTTTAATGATCACCTAAAAAAGCAGCCTTCTTCTGCATAATGGTGACAGGACAGTCTTTGTGGGCTAGAAGGAGCTGCTTCAGCTGTGCCACTTCATTCCTTAGAAGGGTTACTTCAGTCTGTTGGCAACACAAAACACACAACATACAAATCATTCCGAGCATGCACCAGCTCGTCAGATCTTCGAGCGTGAATAAATGGTAGATATATGATTACTCACTGTCAGGGAGACATTCATATTGGCGAGATCCTCTGCCTTCTTCTCCAAAGAGTTAACCCAAATCTTTCGTTTCTGCCTGCAGCGGGAAGCAGCCGCCCTGTTTCTCTCCAAAAAACGCTGCCTCCTCTCATCAGGATCCATCTCTGAAGCTCGCCGCCGCCGGCCCCCTGTTGGCTGAGCAGGGGACACCTTTGGGAAATTGTAGAGGGAAATAGTGATGATTGTGTTTCCACAAGGCACCGTATTTAATCTGTGTTTGAGTGGATATGAGTCGACCACAAAACTGTGTTGAGCAAGAGAGCAGAAGTGTCCAATTCTGATTAGTCTTCTATTCTACCAACACCGTATACTTCTCTGACACCATTCAATCTGCTAGGAGTACTACCTGGGGTTGAGCAGGTGATGGTGCATCAGAGTTTTGAGTGAGCTGCTGACTGTGTTCCTGCCGCTGAGGGACAGCAGGGATTGATCCTGGGCCCCCACCAGCTCCATCTTGTGCTCCTGGGCCCTGATGACTTAGAGCTGCCTTTAGCCGCTAAAAGTAACACAAAATACACAAGCAATGGGATGTAAAGTTGAGTTCACAAAAAAGTGCCTACAATATTAGACAATGGTATTAACTGATCTCACCAGCTTGGTCTCAGAGTGCAGACTATATCCAGAGGGGGAAGATGAACCACTGCTTGGTCCCCCAACTGGGGGTCCTGGAATACCAGGTATGTTAGGCACTGTGTTCAATGCCCTCGCAACCTGTGCATCCAAAGAAATGGGCATTTGAAAAAGATAGAAATGGAAGAGATAAGATATTGTCTATACAATTAACCTCCAACCCACATGGCATATGTTTGACAGTTTTAAAATTACTCACAGAAATAACTGAGGTCAACTGCACAGGACTGGGCAGCAGAGGGACCGTCTGCCCATTAGGGAGGTGCCTCATCAAAGGATAAGAGCTTGTTGGGGAGCTGCAGACAAAATTAGATACTTGTAAATGACGGCTTCATATTGTGCCCAATGACAAAATACAGATGGAACCTTTTTTCTTTTTTACCACCAAACCTGCTGAAGGTCTGTCTGGTGAGAGGGGCAAGCTACCTCTCACTACAAAAATCTGTAAAAATCCAACAACCTGTGATACAAAGCTGCACAGAACTGTTGAGGGTTCCCTACATTGCTGCACTTTTAAGATATTGGCCAGGTGGACATAACATAAAAATAAGACACTGTACTTTACCCTAGCTGCCTGTTGGAGGGTGGAGCTTGCGTGATGACGGATGTCGGGGATGGCAGAGTTGGGTGTAATAGATCATTATTCATGTGCAGTGGAAGAGAACCTGGACGCACAATTGTTGGAGTAGGAGCAGAGCTGGGCTTTGTGAGAATCTCCTGTTGACATCAACATTAATTTTGCATTAGCAATAAATAAAATTTTAAAAAACATTTTGTTCTAGTTTTATATCATAACATAATTTTCTTCAAATTACAATATAATGTATTTATTTTATGAAGGTTACATACAAATGCAACAAATAAATTAGACAAAGACATAGGGAGTGCAAGAATACATATCTGAATTTAAACACAATGTAAAGGATAAAAGTAAAAACCTAATAAACAGAATAAACCTCTAGCAGGGAGCTCTGTGTCTTTATGCCTGGAGGGAATGCCTTTAAATTCCTGTCAACTTTAATTGAATTATTAATTAAATAATTAAATGATGAACTGATTAGATTTTGGTGGCCAAAGGACAAGGTAGAACCGACTTCACATTCATCACATTGAAAGTGATGTGTGAAACAACACTCTCTGACATGATTGTAAACTACAGGGTTAGCAGAGGCACACAGACATACATCAAAGCAATTAGTTAGTGACACATTGGCTTGGATAGATTTAGCTTTTGCTCCCAACAGGAAACTCCGAAATGATGGTTGACTTCTTTACATTAACAGTCTGCTCCAGGTTTGTTCACAGCATATCAATAGAATAGAATTCAGGATATTGACTTTGCCAACATAAAACTGTATTTGCTTTTACCATTCTTAGAAGAATGAGAGTATTTAAGACTGTTATCTTGCTGTAAACCACTTTATGTGGTACTTCATTTTTAACTTCAGCACCCTGACAGAAAGCTTATAATTTACCCCAAAAAATCTGTTTACACAATTCAGAATTTATAGGTCCATCAGTGGAGCCATTGTCATGCACATTGTTGCTGTTCATTGTTTTGCTGATGGTGGACTCAAACATTGATATGAGCCATGTTGTTGGTTGACCAAATTGGTGGTGTTGAGAATGCCCAAGCCAAGATCCTGTGGGAAGTTAAAATATACAAACTGAAAAACTGGTAACGGCTACCCACCAGGACATAGTAGCAGTAAATGTAGAAATTCCAAGTGATAGTAACGTGAGAAAGAAGGAATATGAGAAGCTTGATAAATAGCAAGGGTTGAAAAAAGAACTGGGAAAGGCAACAGTGGTCCCTGTTGTAATTGAAACCTTCAGGACCTGTGACCCCCAAACTGAGATAGTGAATCCTAGTATGAACACAGTATGTGTCAATACCATGTACCTTGCCTCTTACCCTTGAGTCTCTGCTGTCGTCTGACATGCTGGAGGAAGAATCTGGACTTCCAGGAGGAGTAGAATCAACTTGCAAAGAATCCTCATCCTCATTTTTTACTTCAGATGGCGTCTGTAATGATGCAGCCTTTGTGGAAAGCAGAAACACTTTCAGATTAAATAAAATAAAAAAATCTTATCCTAAAACATGAGGAAATATTGGGCCATTGCTTCAACATCTGTATTACACATCTGCATTCTCACCAAATGTTTTGTCCTCTGCTCATCCTCGTGTGCTTTGCTAAACTCTTGCTCGAAGGAGCTGGCCAGCTCATTGAAAAGCCCAACCTCCTCACAGTTCTTCAAGAAGCGTGTGGGTGTGGGAGTCTGGTCTGCAAAAAACATTGCCTTGGTTGAAAATGTTTGATAGAAATTCCTCCTTCCCAACAGTCATCAGAACACTGTACTGTCAGTACATTTCTTCAGAATACCGATACCATCAATATTGCTCTGTCCAATTCTGCAGCATTCACTATACGTTAATAGCATAGATATTGTCCTTACCTGCAATGATTACAGAGTCTGTTCTGGCAGGACCAAATTTTAATGTCATTTCATGCTTGTGTTTATGGACTGAGAGATGATCTTCATTAGTGAATCTCTGCAAACAAGAATACAGTAGATATGAATGATACAGTAGTCAAATAAATTATGAAAAAGATATAACATGTAGCACCACTGTATGCTGCTGACAATTTGAATTTTGGATTAAGAATATTGTTTCAGTACAGATAAACAATAGGGTAGAGCACTATAAAAGTCTTCTTGTATTTGTGCTGATCACTGTCTATTGTTTTGGCATTTGTATAATACCTTAGCCAAATGGTACCTTAATCAAAGTTAGCTCTTAGCAAGGGTTTCAAATTCAAAAGTAGATAAGCAGGGGTGTCAAATGAAAACAGATTTTATGCAGATATGCATGTTAATAATGCACGAAAAAAATCTACCTGCCCACATCCAGGGGCAGTGCATACAAAGGGTCGATCATCCCCCATCTCCGACAAATGTTCTGAAAAAGAAAACATACAAACAAAAAACAGAGCAACTGTTATCTTTTCAATTCATTTGGCCATTAACAAATTAATTTCTATAGTTTATCTCATTGGCTGATCTTTACTTCATCACTGTAATATTATGGTATTAGATATGTTAGCTTGTGCTTTAAATGGCTAATGTATCAACCTGCAGCAAAGTCTGTGTAACAGCAATGTCATGCACCTGTTGAAAACTAAGGTTAAAATCTGTGCAGGTACCATTAATTGCATGAGCCCACCTGTCACCAAAAACACAATCCCCTGTCACAGCGTATTGGAAAGCAAATAGGCCGAAGACTGTGGGCCTGTTAGGAGGATCTGCTTTGAACTCGTTCGGGAATGATCGGGGAGTAGTGTTAGCGTTTAACGAAGAGGCACTAGAAGCAAAACAAGCTAATGTTACCATGAAGCTTAGCCTTCAGTGCCTTGAAGCCATTGGCGTTAACAGGCTCAATCTCGAGGTTGTTTGGCTGTGTAGCAGGCTAACGTTAAGGTGGCTTAGTTTACGGACTGTGGACAGGTTAACATCAAGTGGAAATGATTTTGCTAACTTTGACTTGATAGAAGGGCCGCAAGCTAGCATCCTCTTTAGCCACATCAAAATGTTTAATCTCTATAACCCGAGAGCCATGTCATCATAACAAACAGGTGAGGTGATAGTGTGGTAACACATTATGGATAACGGACGGTCGGACACGCCTCACAACGCAAAGTTTTTGGTTTAGCTGTCACTACTCAGTGCACAGCTAGCTATGCTAATGCTAATCGGAGCTTCGTTAGCTTACCTTGTGAGTTCACATTTAACAGGTCCGCCAAGTTAGTAACTAACGTTAGCATGCTTATGCTAATGAACGCTATGCACATGAACTAGCTAAGCTACAGCCGTTAGGCATCACACACTTCACGAGCACTAACTGAATTTGTTTACAAAAATATTTAATCTTACGTTAGACAATAATAAATGTGGCGTAACTCACCCAACGTTTCGACAGCCTTTTCAGCCCCCCTTCCCAGCTCTGGACAGTGCTGCTGTGGTGCTGCCTGGCCGTTGTTGACACTCCGACACTTCCATTAACTGAACATCGCGAGAACTGCGATTAGTTTTTTTCATTTCATTTATTGCGTAACAGGATTTATATGGAGAGGGAAATGTAAACACGAGATATCGGCACCCCATATTTACATCCTGTCACTTTTGAGTTAATATGCAACATTAATTTAATTGTTATATAAAGAGTGTTTGGTTGTGTTAGTGTCATGCATCACACACTGAAGACTTTCAACAACTGCATTAGGTTATGTCAGAAGGTTATAAATTTATTGATGATAACATCGAAATCACTGACATTTTTTCTAGGGCTATATGACGTCTTCAGCTTTCACACCAGTGCCAAAAAAAACCTAGTGTAGTTTAAATTGAAGAAAACAAACATCTGGGGAATTGGTGAAAACATTCACAGCACATTATTGTTTTGTAACAAAACATTGTGTAAACATGGACATGAGTTAACGCATCAATTAATTAACGCCGACACTTATCGTACCAGGCGTTAGTGCAGTTTTATTTTTATTTTTTTATGACGATAAAAGTCGCCCAGTTGCTCATTGGGTCTGAATACGCACACGACAAAACAATGGGTCTCCGGAGGGTTAAGATATTGATCAGTACTTTGATTGTGATCGTCTTGCATTTACTGAACGAAAGTGGAGGATGTAGGATTTTTTCTGAGTAAGGGGCCACGATATTTAAAGAGGGGACAACTATTTGGAAATAAAAAAGCTTAAACAGTAAAATATTCTCACTAATTTTACATGTATTTCTACTGTATATATACAAAATACTCACAAACACATATAGCATGTGAGAAAATCAACCTTTTTAAATACATTTTTTAACTGTCTTCTGCTGTATGCTTTATTTGCGCTTGGCATTCTTATATGGCTCCTTAGCACTACTAGTGTTTGGGCTGGGAACTGTATCCATATAATCTCTCTCGGACAAAGGACAGATAAGTGGCAGGACAGGGCACTTCAGGGGACCAATCAGATATCTGCTGGGGCCAATGTAAAACTGCCCCTGCCGAACTCACACAAGTACAGTTTAATTAAAATCTCTTGCACATGTCGGAGTTGATAGAATCACAATTATTTGTAACCACCATGTTACAAATACAGAGGATAATAGTAAATGGGACCATGTAGTGAGAGAAAAGAGGCTGTTAACAGGGTACAGACCTGCTCTATGCGGAACTGAACTTAAAATGACCCCTGGTGGGATCTGATGTATAGTAAATAAAATGAACTGACCTTCTTAAATAAATATAATTAATAAATTATATATTTTAAAAAAATGTACATGTGCAACACAGACCATGTAATTAATAATAAAATAAATATACTTTTAGAAATGAAAATAATATATTCAGTTACTTATATCAATCCTTCTATTAATTTCCGCTTCATCCACAATCGTGTCGCAGGGGGTGCTAGGGCTTATCCTAGCTCTCTTTGGGCAAGAGGCGGGGTGCACCCTGGACGGATCGCCTAGTTACTTATATATTTATTATACTATGTGTGAATTAATTTCAGTACTTAACTCAAATAGTTATGTAAATGATTATTGTATTTTGGCACTCTGAGCACCATAGACAGATGGCGTGGGTAGGGAAACAGGCAGTTCTAGACTCTGAGGGTAATTAATTTTTCAATAATAAAATGGATAAACAATCTTTTGGCAATTGAAAATAGCTTTGGTTTTCTATTTGCTTTGATTACATTGTTTAAGTTAAGATTTACAAAAAATATTTACTTTCTGTGTTAAGGGAAACCGTGTGACTTAAATGTTTAGTTCCTATTTTTCCTATACAATAAAATTTTGTCAGAAACAGATTAATTGCAGAAAAATCACACATCATGCAAGAAATCTGAATTTTAATAACTGCTCAGACTAGTAAACATACAAATAACCAGACTTTAAAAATAAATCTTTATTTTAATACATCAGGCTCAGTAATAAGAAATATTTACAAAAAACCCCATGTTTGATTGTGTTACAAGCAGGATTGTGATAGAAGACTGAAATTGACATGCACAGCAGCCTTGTTCAGTGTAACCAAACAATGTGCTCAAACTTCTTGCACTTGAAACGAAACATCGTTAAGGCACTGAAGGTTTTGGTCAAATTAATAGTTTGCCGTGTTCAGAAGCTGTCGGTTTTTCACACAACTTTAAGCTGCGAGACAGACGCACACGTAGGACAACTTAACTACTGGTGGTTAACTGAAAACTGGATATACACACAGTATATTCCAACAAGCACATCTAGGGAATAGGTTCCTAAACATGGCCCTCAAGCACCTCTGCCCTGCTCGTTTTCCCAATTATTGCTTGCTGTACAAGCTGCTGCTTACCTGTATCTGGTGTGTTCAGACTTGAGCTTGGGGAACAAATTTGAGAACCACTAATCTAGGGGAAAATGTATTCCTCCCAACCAATACAAATCTGTAGTTCCTTATCTCTATACACCTTATGTTCACTCTAACTTGGTGTTATAGGCTAACCAAATGAAAGAAAACCATATCAATGAGACATTTAGCACTACAGGTTTAGATGAATTCTGCTCACTGCCGAGCCATAAATGGCTGAGACCAGCCTCCAACTCCGTTGTCTAAGTCTAACCTCCAAACACTGACATCCATTTACAAATATTAAAGAAATGCTGAATACACAAGAAAAAAAATTTACTTAGGTTATACAGCAGGAAAACAAGTACAATAAAATGTGGACAGAAAATCTGAAGACCGACACTCAAAAGCTACTACATGTAGACATTCACCAAATCAAGCTCACAAGTGGTATTAAATCAGACTATATTCATAAAATCTTGTAAGTAATTGCAGCAGACAATATAGACATCAGTGTTACCAAATTAAGCAGAACATTCTTAAAAAAATGTTTTTCTTCATCTATTAGGTCAGAGCAGTTTACATGAAAATGCTTATCACCAATGAGTCCTCTAGATGTACTATTCTTCCCTAAAAACTTTGTTACTCTAGTTAAGGCTCGAGTAAACTAGTTACCTTTTAAGTAGCAGTTAGAAATTAGCCAGTTGTGTGAAGAGTGACAAACCATAATGTCTAACCCATTAATTTAGCTTTGAGACATGTAACAGGATGCAGCGTTACTATGTGTACTTACATTTAGTTAGCTACAATAAGAGAAGATTTAGCTGAAAACTATTAGTCTCTTGAGCACTCCTATGATTATTATTACCAAAATCATAATTTATCAAAATATACTGGCTCACCTATGAATTCTATTACAGGTTCAGTCCTGCACAAATGACTTAAGACCTACTCCAGTACTTTGACTTTAAACATGAGCAATACTGATCTCATAGCATCACAAAAACAATTGTGAAGTCACTGAAGGTTATGATCATTACCTGATTGCGAATCAATTCATGCTTAAATATGCGGTCTGCACATGCTGCCATACATCACTAAAAAGAAAACAGACTACAATCAGACTGATTTTGGTTAATCACATCACACTATACACCCAATTCTGGTGCAAAACATTTACTGTAACTTTATTAATCCCAGAGGGAAATTGTTTAAAGTGTTCTGATTCTTGAATCTGAAAAGCCTGAATTGAACAAAACAAACCACTGAAATAAAGTATCTCAATTATTTTAGATGCTGACAGTTTGCCAGTTTGCTATGACACATACACACACACCAAGGATTTTGCCTGTTTGAGACATCCTTTGATATTATGGTTATACATGTACTTTTAGTACAGTATTTTATTACCACACATGCACACGTTTGACTGTCAGATTAGATGCATTTCCCTTAAAGGAAATTCATTTTCAAATAATTTCAGATCTGCAACAATATAAAGTTTACTTTGACAAAGTCAGTTAAATGAAATATATTCTTCTATTTACATTTAAAATATATTTACATATGCACTTGTTTTTTTTTTGTTTTAGTTTATGTTTTAACAGTTTTCTTTTCCCTCATTTATTTTGGTGACCTTGGGGGAATGTTCTGTTCTTTGCCACTCTGTCTGGCTGCACGTTGTGGTGGAAACTGTTTGCCAGAATTCAGACCTCTGTGATGTTCTCGACTCTTTAAGCCTGCGCCCCGGACTTTGACTGGGCCATTTACCCCTCTGAAGGAGCGTAGTGGCTGGCGACAGTGACGGGCCTCTCCACCTTTCTCTGGCTTGTCTGTAGTGCACCTAGAGTTGGCTCTAGTCTCTTCAACCCTGTTGACCTTGAGCTCTTGCAGGGGTTGGCTGGCTGTAGAGGTAGGGGTTGAAGGAGATGGCATCTGTACTGGTGGCGGATCCTTGGCCATCCTCTGGCACACCTCTGCATAACTCAGCTTTCTCTGCCCATGGTAAATAGTGGGTATTGGGTATTAAGCATGAAGATCAATGGCAGAAGAGGATTGCGCTACAGTGGCAATTTGACTTATTTATATTCTTTTAAATGTTCTCCTATACTTTTAAGACACTCTTGGAATACACGGAAACCGCAATAAATCCAAATAGGCAGTTTTCCACAAGAAGCAAGCTACAAACTTAGTCCCTAAAAGCCTACAGGGAATGCATACAGTACAGTATTATTACTTCATTTATGTTTTATCACAATACCTCTGTAACTCCATGTAATTTGTGACAACACATACATATTTTGAAGGACTGTTTAGATGACTCGCATAGCTATAAAGCTCATGTTGGTGAGAGCAAATGGGGTACTCAAGATGAAGAAAGCAGACCTTACCTGCTCTGATGTTGGAGTTGTGGGAGATACTACAGGTGCTTCTGGAGAAACAGGCTGGCTGCAGATATGTTCTGAAGCTGCTGAAGAGACAGACTGTGTACACGGGGAGTTTATTCTTTCTGGAATGGGGGACTCCACTTTGTCCTCTGCCTTCACTGAGGGAGAAACACTGTACGGACAAAAAAAGGAAGACTTTTCTCTTTAATGAATATTCCCTTTTAGTTACCTAAGACATTTAGTTCAAAGTAAACTCTACCTCGAGAGCAATGGAGCTACTGTTTGTTGTGTCACAGAAGTAGGTTTAACAACTGGGCTCATAGAATCTCCTGAGACAGTTGTGTCCTGGATCTCATTAGCCTCTTGGCTCACAGTCTGAAATATTAATAATAAAAAAATCTGGTAAATGATAATACTTAACTAATGTAAACGCTGCTTTCATGTTCAGGAGTATCCAGTTTACAACATATTTACCTTGCTAGTTACTTTGAGGCCACGTACAACATCAGAGAGGCGTGTCTCTGGCATAGTTTCTTCTTGTACACTAACCACACATCCTGGCAAGGGAGGGAAATTGGAAGCTGCCAGGTCAAACTTTGGAAGAGGTGGTACCTTAGCCTCCATGAGAGGAACAAGTCTCTGCAATATGTATTTCAGTAAAAGTCAAACAAAGGGATGGATCATAAACACCAATGAAGCGTGTTGCAAAACAAGGTTTCTGAGAGTGTATCAGGACTTCCTTAGTATGGTTTAAAAGAATAAGTATGCTTACCGTGGCATGTTCGTCTTCTCTTTTCCGCCTCATGCCTCTGGGGTTTCCTCTCCTTTAATGCAGGCAGATCATGAAGAAATCACATCAAAAAAGAGCCAAGAATAATGCTTTTTGTCTTTAGGTCTTTACAGACATCACATTATCTATAAAGTCTATAACAGTCCAAGCACACATACATGCCCCTTAGCCCTGTCACAAAAATCATCACTCACCTGCCGCGTCCACCCACATTCAGATCTCCATTGGGTACAGTGGTCTGTAGGGAAGTGTCTTTAACGCTGATAGCCCGGAAAGAAAGTGGTTCTGAGGTGGTGCCAGTCAGTGTCCCTGATGGACTCGAAGGACCAGACAGACCATCCATTAAAGTCCCTAAAAGCAAGGGTGGCAATAACTCAGCTGGCCTTTGGTAACTCTTCCCATGGTTTCTGGGAAAACAAGACAGATTTCTCAAATTACGGAATGTCAGCTCCATCATGAAAAAGTACGTTTTGGTGAGAACTAGCACAAATTGAGTTAGTCAATAGTTATTTGATACTAATTTAAAACAGAAACAGAAATATGTGAACTATTTTATCTCATGCACTTATTTTGGTAATCTTTGCTTATTTCTATGTGTTGATTAAAGCATAGCACAGCAACAGAAGTTAAAAACAGTTCAAGGCCACGCAGCTTTTTCAGCAAACTTCCTTTGTGCGAATATCCTGTTCTCTCCCCCTACACAGCTCTCATTTTAATGAGCAGAGTTTGTGACTCAGCTATTATTGTAACCAACTAGCTTATCTGTGTTTTGCAATAAAAAGGTACAGGAGATGGGCAGAGGCTCAGAGTGTGTGTGGAGACTGCTTACCAGAGTATTCTCCGCTCATATTCTCTTTGTACAAGAAAGAAACTCATCGTTGTCTGTCTCTTTTCTTTGTGCATTTAATAAGTGTTTTAGGTGGATAAACCAGACATAAACATCTTTCAAATATGTAGTAAAATCTTTATCATCAGTTCTCTGAAGATTCTCAGTCATTTAGCATCCCCCCCTCCCCCCAAATGCAACTGGCAAATGGGCTTGCTTTATGACCTTTAACCTTCAGTTCTGAATTCAAAACTCTTTTGGATGAAAGGTGACACCCACCGAGAGGATTTTTGGGATATGTCATGACTTGAACTTACCGGTTCTTGCTCACTGGTCGATGGTTATTAGAGCTCGAGTTAACTTTATAATTCCCAGGAGTGCTGTAACCATTCATGAATGTACCATTAGGGAAAGTTGCCTGGAATCACAACAGAAGTGAGAAATCCAATTATGCAATGTGTGTCAGAAGAAAAACAAAGATATTCTTGGAACCATGACAATAATGTATAAACTGTAAAAAACATGGCCTATAACAACAAATGACATTTTATAAGGAGGGCAGTACATTAAAAATGGGTACTGGGGTTCTTACCAGTGGTGTTTCGAAGTATGACATGACTGAAGGATTCCAGGAAGGTGACACCACGGGATAGACGGGGTACTGCTGCTGAGGGTTGTACAGCTGCTGCGTATAAACCGGGGAACCATACTGAGCCTGTGGTTGGGCATGCTGACTGTACACACCCGAGTCTACATTGCGGAAGGTGTTCTTTCCCAAGAATGTGTTAATGGCCTTGATGCGTGCCTAATGGAGAGAGAGAAGTAAAGAAATGAGTAGGGCGCGACTGCTATTAGGGAGTAAAGGCTCTACTGCTGCAATGGAGAGATTCACTCATTGTCTTCAAGTCCCCTCAGATCTCATAATCTCACGGTCATTAGGCCATAGTACACTGCACTGACTAGAGGAAAGAAGAAGAGAGGTGGGGGGCAGAGGGGGAGGGGGCAGGATGGGAGGAGAGATACTACAGTATAGAAACAGATCAAGAGGACTTAAGAGAGCTACAGGTGAAATGTTCCTCCATGCCAGCCACAGTGCATATGGTTCCTTCCAAGCGCGATACTGATCATCACTGGGGTTCAGACAAAACCATCATAGTGACTACCTCATATGTTTTACAAGGACAAATACAGCACAAAAGGTGAAATCAAAGTCCATAAAGATGTCTCATAACAAAACAGAAAAAGGGATGCATCACACAGTGATAAGGACAATCAACTGTCTGGAGATATGAGTCTGTGACAATTCTGAGAAACACTAAATAGAAAATTTTGTGGTTCTGCTTATCTAGTGCCTGTACACACAAATCCCAAGGTCACTCCGGAGGCTTAGCGTGCCAAACCTAGAGGGTGGTGACATGACAGCTGACCACACAAATAGTAATGTGATAAGGATTTCTAGACTACATTTTAGTGTCTAAATCAGAAACACAATAATGCAGTGATACAATCTGAAACTACAACTAAAAACAACTGACTAACTGAATAAATTATAAAGGGAAAAAACCTCAGTGTCAAAACTCACCATGATTGGTTTTCCCTGGAATATTTTCACTTCCTCTCTCAGGTACCGGTAAGCCTGAGGACAAATAAAGCAAATATACTGTAATATCTGTGTCTTCACTCAAAAAAAACTCATTACAGTTCTTTCTTTATATAATATTTATAGGTACATACAAGGTCCTCGTCCTGTCATTGGGGGGGTAAACTACCATTGCAAATTAGCTGCTGGACTAACCATGGCACATTAACATTATTGTTGCCTACATGAATGTGTACACTCTCATAATAGTGTATTTTTATTTCTTTAACAGAAAGAAAGTTAGAACAATAGTATAATGCATTATATTAATTATTATGATAACATTAATCATTAGATTAAAAATATGCTATATGGCTATAGATGAGGAGACATACCTGTAGTGCATCCATATCCGACTGAAATGTTATGTACCAATTGCTGTTGTGTGCAAACTCAACGCTCAACACTTCTGGACAGTTTTCACTCTTAAAAAGAGCCTCCACTTCCTGCGAAAGGATTGCAATATCCATATCACACATTTCAAGTTTCCACCATACCGAATATATACATGACTCATTCAGGTAAATACTGAGCGGCAGATGCAATTATCCCTCTATAACTGCCTTCTTGCCAGGTTTGTTTCATCACAGTGTAACTAAGTGTATGTGGGCAGCATAGGCTCTACAATGATATCCGTTTATGTCAGAGAACTGCGCCAAGTTTGTAACATGAGGCTGTACATACCAAAACGGGTGTAGACTCTGGCACTTCTCTCAAAATAATGATGCAGCGACTGTGGTTAGGTCGAACCTTCTGTCCAGTTTCATCAACCTGCACCACGGGAGATGCTGTAACAAAAGAAATATAGCAGTTTCCATCATAACTTGAGAGCTCTGCATACACCTACTGAATGCAATGTCTTTTTTCTGGCACAGATCTGAGGAGTTGTCAAAAAACCATGACCAGCATGACCACAAATTCTGGCAAGTATTTCCAGTTTCTCTATTAACATATTCAAATTCTGTGGAGCAGGTAAGTTATATACATAGCTATTTCAGTTTCAAAAGCACCTTGTGAGAACTGTTAAAGACAATATCCATTACAAGCAAGAATGTATGCCCCAATTTATCAAAACAGTGTAAAAATTAGTTCACAAAACTTAGTCTATGAAAAGAAAAGTAAAGATAGTACCTTGCAGTATTTCACGAATAAGGTCCATATCAGTAGTAAGTGCTTTAATGTGCTCCAGGCAGGCAATGGTCCAGATTGAAACAAATTGGTCACTGTCCATTTGTGATATCAGGTATAGGTCCTTATAGAGATTCTCTCTGCAAACAAACCCAAGAATCAAAACACTGGTTAGTTTTGCATTATTGAGAGACTGCCACACTTAGACTTAAGTTATTTACTGCATCATCACCCCCTCCACACATAAGCAAAGCATGTGAAAGCTTATAACTAACTATAACTTACGGTCACTCTGAGCGATTGCGAATGTGTGTCAGGCACAACTAAGAAATTAAATAATTAATAAAGTTAGCGCCCGTAACATCTGCAGAAATGCACGACACCTCTCGCTGTGTAAATTTTCACATGGATCTTTTTACGCGATGTTTCCAAACACACAAACAATTCTACATGCAGATTCTCTTGACGGTAGGAATATGTTGTGTAATGCTAGCAACATAACAAGAAAAATGCACTAAAGACAGAAGTAGATGGTTTCATTTGCTTAATAGCTATATTATCAGCTGTACAGTGTAAACATGAAGCGCCGCGGCATGTGTGTCTTTTTGTGTAATGTTATGTTGCCAGCAGAGGCTCCGCCTGGTTAACGTGCGGATGCTTTCGTATAAACATAAGTCATGTTGTCAAGTCTTTGTTTTTTTTGGTTATGCCGGCTCAGTTTTACAATGTAAACACTGAACCACTTGTCCTCCTTAAACATCTTTGTTGAATGCGTGTCAATTATAACAGTCCGTGTGAAACACAAGCGGAAATCGCCGTTTAATTCTAGAAAAATTACTCAATTTTTTATAACCGAGTTACACGAATAATTCAAGGAATCGTTGCAGCGCTACTCAAATATATTTACATATCGTGTTTTTCTTTAATCCATGAGCAGACACACATTGTTACTGATTTTGTACATTGTTACACCACTTACCTTGAAAAGCAGAACTCAAGCTGCTTCTTCAATGACTCTCTTAGACTCTCCTCAGGCATTGGTTGTTCCTCTGAAACATTGCTGTATGTGGCCATTTCACATGGTTGGTCAAGGAATAAATACCCCACCTCAGGGTGGTCCATGCCATTCACAGTTCCCTCTGTGCATACAGGTGTAGTGACTGCAGTGGTGTCAGTACAAGCAGTGTCATGTCCTTTACCAGCCACAGAAGATATATCTGAGTGACCTAAGAGGAGGCAGGGATTAAGAAAAGGGTTGAGAAAAAATCTTCATGTTTACACCACAACATAATGCCATAAAACATGCACTGTCATAATCAGTATTTCTGTGAAGACAATGAAAACAATTATGTTAATGTTCCTGTTAATGTTTGGTAAAAATTGAATTCCCTTCCTAAACAATTTTGTCACAGTTACATTATTTAGATCAAACAAACCTTTCATATCAAATAAAAAGCCATCCAATGCACTTGCACTAAAGGTACACAAACTAATAGCTGGACATTGTCCTTCAAGATTATTTGAATAAAGCATCTATTTTGAGAAGCTCATACCGTCTGACATCTCAGCAGGAGGGGGATAAGTCTGCAGCCAGGACTCTTCTGTACCCTCCGGGATGTCATCCTGGAGGGCAGGCATCTCCTGCCACACTTTAGCATTGGGATTTAAACCAGCTCCATTTGTGGTAACCTATAATATAGCAAGTGTACAGAAGAGAATTACAGAATAGTTTTGTAATAGCACACTACTTAGTAAGTAAATTTGTATGTATAGGAAAAAGTGCAGTTACAGCAGAAAAAAACAAAAACAATGTTACTAGTAAACTATAACAACTGTATAGAGTTGTGTAGTGTAAAATCATTGTGCAGTACAGATTATTAGGCAATCAGTATTTTTGTTAAAACACCTAGAAACTATCCCTTTTAAACAACATTTTACCAATACACAACAAAAAAAGCCAAGATCAACTTAAACATTTAATATCATGAATCTGATCTAACTGACACTTTGTGTTACTAATTCTGATACGTTTCCACACGTCATGTACACGATGCCAGAAAGAGGTTTATAAAGATAAGTATGCTATTACTAGAACCAATTACTACTCAACATGACCCGCACAACATTCAGAACAGACTACTACTCAAACAACCAATCCAATTACACAATCCTGTTCATCTGAGAGGCTCTAATCCAGCTTTCGGCGTCAGCACACTAGCTCTGCTCATACAAAACATCTGAGTTAGGCTTCATTGGCTTTCTTATCGCAGCACTCCGCCTCTCAACGGTCACATGTACCCATACATGGTGCGGGTCCGCCTCTTACCTTCCCTGTGACTTAAACCTGTCATACATTTCAAAATCTAAGCACGCTTAACTAACTTAACTTTTTGGCCTAAGCATTGTCTCGTTACATCTCAGTCTAATATCAAAAGTGTGGTAACACTACGGTGGTTGTGGGTTTTAAGTTTGAAACCAAGTAGTGTTTTTCTGGGGCTCGGAATGAAAGAGCACATGGCGCCGACGCCTCCACGCAGCGACATTCAAAACGGCAACGTTACCGTTTCACTTGGAAGGCCAAATGAATAAAGCTAATACATAAGGCGTACGGCCAAGTTGGTTGATAACAAAGTCACCTCCACAATAACCTACTCGAAAGTCAATATCTCCGCGGCGCTGAGCCATGACCTTTACCCGGGAGCTCCGATAGCCATTTAGCCTCAGTTGTGTAACAGCTAACATTTAACACAAATCACGTGTAGTAGTTGTTCCACATGTTAAGCCAGTAACTTAAATCACCGTTTACAGTTAGTCCAACTTGTTATATGGTTATTCATTACAGCTATCCACCAATCAACAGAATGCTAAACACGTTTTAGCAGGATATGGCTGTTTGGTAGTCTACCATATGTTAACCTTAATTAACGTTAGCGACATGTCAAATACCACTGAGCTAACTAGCTAAAGCTCACCAGTAGAACAGTTCGATCACTCAATGCTTTATAATAGGCATCGCTAAAAGACGCTGACACTAACACACGGCTTCGGATACTAAAATAAGTTACCAGCTATACCGGAGAGGTTTGCTCGGACTTCAGACAAGCAGGAAGGACGCAAACAGGTTGTCGCATGTTAGCTAGCGTGCCTGTCTCCAGGCCCAACACTCACCATGCTGTTTTAATCCTCGCCTTCTTTCGTCCTTCGTCTGTTCTGGGAGTTTTAACTGCCTGGTGGGTCTTATTGTACTGCGAAGGACTTAAATCTAAAGTAGTGGCCGCTGTTGTTTGTGGTGACCGTCGACCTTCTCTCAGCTTTACTATCGTCTCCCCGGCAACTGGTAACGTCGTTACACGACCGAACGTGCCCCAGTTTAACGGTGCGTCCGCGTGGACCACAACTTTCGAAGCTCCCACTACAACGTAACAGTAACGCCTGCTTAATCCGTTACTAGTAAAACCACTTTCCCATTTTACGAAAAGTTTTTTCCGCTCAATTCCTCATCCCACAGTTCAGCTCTGGGCACCGCTCTCCCAGCATGTGACAGCTACGTCGTCTCGTATTCTGCTGTACGTCCCAGCTATGGAGGGCAGGCTGCACTCCGCCCCGGCAACTGCGCCGCCAACAAAGCGGCGTGGCAACGGCTGTGACCTCTGTGGAGGCGGGGGAACAGTCCGACTGGACTCCGCGCACTTCAGACCTGCCTACAACAACGAATAACGCACTAAGTCATCTGGTGTTACATCTTTACTGGGTTAACGTAGGGTCGGCAGAAGAAATAAACTCAATACTCAAAAGTGCAAAAACTGCCCTTACTAAAGTGCTGACCTCAATTATTTAATCTGGATTATTAAATACACGTTCTAATATATATATATATATATATATATATATATATATATATATATATGCACAGAAAAGAGAATCAA
>JAUMHF010000021.1:9792894-9826416 GCA_032359275.1 Microctenopoma steveboyesi
GTGTGTAATGAATCTAAAATATATGACAGTCTAATGTTTATCAATAAATTACAGAAAATAATGAACTTTATCACAATCGCAATTTTTTTGAGAAGGACCTGTATATAAATATATATAAATATATAAAGACCCAAACTAGCTATAGGAATAAACTTAAAAACGGGTCTCTCTCTTAAATTCTTTTAAATATCATTAGTTGAATTGTCCATTTGTGTGTGCATGAAGTGCAGTGTATTTAAAGTTAAACATAATAAGCTGAGCGTTAAATTCTTCAAGAACTGACATTAAAACAATATAAATATTCGTGTCACTATGCTACTGCCAATACTGGCAAATTACAGATATGGTGTGAATAGCATTGTAAGTAAACTTTGTTATATTTAAGTTGTTCCCACAATAAGTTTAGTGTTTGCTTATTACTTCTAGAATCTGTTCCACAAGACAAACACTGACTGTGTAAAAACACATTTATTTAGAATTTATCAAAGGCATTAAAAGTTAATTCGAACACAAGATTTTCATTAAGCCTGTATAAACATTGGGAAAAAAATGTGAGCATTGTTTTAAATTAAAAAGGCAGCATTGTACAGTTGAAATCATATGCCACTAAATAATATAGATACTGCATCAATTGTTTACATCCTGTTTGAGCCCATCAGCCCACCTACTTCAGGTGGATTGGTAAACCATAAACCACAGGAGCCGCTCCTATGAGGTGTTTCAAGTGTGTAGCCTGACGAGATGGGCCCATATAATCCAAAAGAGGAGCTCCAGATCCAGCACTTAACCAGTTCTCCAACAAGGCTTTAGTGAAGCGATCAATATCCCGATCTGTCACATCCCACAGGTTTCCCAAAACAAAGGGGCTGCGGAGTGAAAGACAAATCATGACATGACTGCAACAACTTCAGGAGCTCTGTAATGTTCCGTGAAATTAGAAATAATAAAACCTAAACATCCCTTGTAGTGTAAAGTTACCAATTAAATGGCCAAACCATAAATGCACAAAAATGTGTTATTCCTAAATTCATGTGTTCACAAATGTAAAAAGTTTTGTGTTAAGCAGTATTTATTTGATTGCAATAATATGAAAAGATGAATATCGTACCAGCCCGCCATGAGGTAGTTGAGGATGATGCCCTGTCCCTCCTGATCGCCACGCACTGCCAGAGCAGCACTACTGCAGCCAATAAGCAGAGAAGCTGCCCTCATCTGCCTTTTCAATAACGCCTGGCTGTCTAGAAACCGTGCACCTGCACCATGACCCACGTAACTAATAGGACCGGGAAACAAATTTAATAAATCATTTATATTACCATTAATGTTTTAAAATTAGAGATTGTACAACGTAGAGAGTGGTGAAATAAAATCATGCACAGAAAACCTATTAAATATTAGGTTTTACTGCAGTCTTTGTATTCTCAGGAGTAACTAATTTTCTAAAAATAATTTTACCAAACTACAACAACAACATCTTGTCAATCTCTTGACTGTCTGAGTTGGAATAAAAAACAGTTACACAGGCAACACATTTGACATTTTTAATAAATTATGCTACTTCTCTACATGAACAACTCTCATCCTTGAGAACCAAATATTCCCTTCCCTAACAACACTATCAGTAACTCACATGTACAGATCCTTAGTCGAAACTGCTTCTCCCAGCTGAGCAGAGTCTGGAGCAACTCCACACACTCCTTCCCAGTTCGGTTGACTTAAATGAAAAAGTACACTATTAAATGACTGAAAGCTATATAGACTTTACATTGCTATTCTTGACTTGTTACTGTACATATGATAAAAACAAGTAAAAAGTTAAGTCTAGTTTCCGAAAGTATCTATCTTTATCTTTTTAAATACCAAGTCTAATATTTTTAAGTTTAGTATAACTGTGTCTCATATGTTATTATTAAATTGCTATATTTTATCTGATACAAAAAGAGACAATATCTCTATCTGCTCTCTAAAGGTCAGCATCAGCCATTTTAAAAACCCATATAGGTCGAGCATTAAAATGCAACAATCAAATGTTAAGTATCATTGACTCTCACCTGCTAAACCATTCCTTGAATCTGTCCTGAGAGTTTCCCAGATTGGCATCAGGGTCAAGAACATAAAACACCTGCCTTGTATCTACACCTTCCCGCAGGATGGACTGTGAGTTAGTCTGAAAATGGAAGATTTAAAATGATAATACAAATATCTGTCATAAAGGAAATCACATGTGCAGCACAGGCCATTGTTGGAGATAATCTTACCTCTTTCTGAATGCTAAGTCCAAGCAGTGAGTGTAGAGAAGGCATCCGGCTGACAGAGCAAGATTTTAGGGTGGAGATACTCTCCCATGGCAACTTCTGAAGGTACTGTGTTGGAACCAGAACAGAAGTCAGTACTTGTATTAGTGCTCCGCACAGCAAGGTACAATCTTTGGGGAAAAATAACTATGTATTAGCTATCCCGAGTACAGGACAGTTTTTGAAATGCATAATAAAACCAACCTTGTCGAGAATGAGAACCACATGACCCTGAGGTTCATCTCTTTCTGCAAGCTGGGACACAGCTGTGTGGAGAAGCTGGTCGCACTCCACATCCCACTGTGGAGAAAGTCCCCAAGCAAACCTGTGGAGGTCTTCTTGGGAGAGTACCGGAGATGCTGACAGCACAGCCTGAAACAAAAGCCAGAGGTGAAGTGGTTGTTGTTTTGCAGTTCCTAGTTCAGTTACTTTTAAAAACCAAAGCGGAAAGGAAGAGTGGATGCTGGTTCTCCAGCATGGAGAAAAAAAACAACACACACCTTCAACATCTCCTCACTGACTAGCACTCCTCTCTTACACAAAGATTTGCAAAGGTGCTGGGTCTGATTGGCAAGTTCAGGATCAGATGCAAGAGGCAAAAGAAAGCTCTTCCAGCATCCCAGCAATCCCTCCATTTCCTTCAACAGTCGCTGAAAGATGAATCGCAGTGTGTTAATGAAATATTCAGCCTTTATGTGTCATTAATCAAAACCAACTAAAATCATCATTTTCAGGCTTCCTGTCCACTGTATTTTCTTCTTCAGACCATCAGTGAAAGATGGATGGTATAAAAAAAAGTTAACACTACAAGCATTGCAAAGCCCTACTAGTCCTTGTTCCTTGCCACTCACCTCGACTCGAGAGTCAAGCGCCCTGCGGCCTTCCCACCACTTGGCTTTCTCAGACACACAGCTCACAACTTTTTGCTCTGCCTGAATACTATCCATCTCCTGCACCAGCCAACTAACGGGGTGCTGTACAACATAGAGACAAAGAAAATCTAAGTCATTATCAGAGATCTTGATCAGAAAACTTAAAATTACTAGCATAAAATATAAATTTACTGTTTACAGTTTAATGCTCTTCTAAATAATAATGCATCCCACCACGTAGTTCTGGGTTGTCAGTCAAGTCAGTACAGAAAGCAGTTGTTATACAGTTATAGTATTATTATTAAATATTTTACTAAACATTTTTATTTTCCCCAAAATAACTTCAGCCGTCACCTGCTGTTTAGATGTTGGGATGTGAACAGTGACAGGAGTACATCCCTTCTCAAGACGTGAGAGCATGATGCTGTTGCCCATCTCCCCAGGTTTTACTCCAAGCACCGACATCACACAAACTGTAACGCCTATAAGAGGATGAAACACAAAGAGAGAGAGAGCGGGGACAAAATGCTCACTCACTAAATCAGCACCAGAGGCAAAAAAATGCATAATATGTAAAATAGCTGGAATACTTCATTATAAAGTTAAGTATTAAAAAGGTAATAAAATCTAACATATTTCAATCTGCCCACAGCGGGAAACTGTATTTTTATTTTACCAGGGGTAAGATGTTGAAGTTGTTGGATAAACTCTTGGCAGTGGCTCTGGGGGAAAGATGAGGGGTTGGCAGTATAGAAGGAAAAGATGTTGTCCAACTGAGATAGCTTCTGTTCAGTAGTCTTGTGCTCAGTTGACCTGGACTCATTTAGACTCATAGCATCCATCTTGTCTGCCAATTCACTGAATGGTTTTCTCAGCTTTCTGTTAAAATTAAGAACAATTTTGTAACTGAATTTGTAATAAACTCGTTTTAAACTGAAATCTGAATTATGTTGATGAACTAAAGTAGAAAGAAACTTTTCAGATATGCCTACTTTAGAGAACTGGCTAAATGCCGGATGGTGCGATGACGGCTTGTTATGCCTAAGGACTGGGTATGTAGCACTGCTGTAGTTACGGGGTCCTGCTGTCCAAAGGACAAGGCCAGAAGAGCACAGAGGGTTGGATAGAGAGTGGGAGGAGGAAAGTGCTGAAGGTCTAGCCATGCTGAACGGAGCAATAACTGAGCGTCCTCCAGAGAAACAGTGTCTGGACAAACAGAGGAACAACAAAGGGAACCATAGTTAATATACTAAAAGGTACTGTACATCCCTCCAATATACTGTAAACAGACAGTAATGGGATAATATCGAGTGATGCATTTCCTTGTTTGAGGTACCGATATGAGAGATCATGCAGAATAACAAATAAACTTGCTTACCCGGGCTGGTGTTTGAATGAGGGAGGTGACTTTGTGGACCTTCTGTCTGTAGACATTTGCTCTTCAACTCAGATAAATCATCTCTTTCAAAATCGTAACGCATATCTCTCCGCAAGACCTCAAAGTCTGTATGAATAAAAAGTTAAGAAAATGATCAGAGTTTGAGCATTTGTACACATGTTGCTGGATACTGTATTGGGTGTTGCTGGCATTCTTCACACTTTCTGGTATTGTACTACAGCCTCATATCCACACATTTACTACCAAGTTATTGATACCCTCAAACAACAGCAGTGAAGAAATGTAGGATTATGGTATGATTAACCGAAATGTTATTTAGAATATTGTTGCAGTGAATTTTCAGATGACACCAGTTAAGACTGACAAAGCTTATCTTCACAAAACACACCTATATCTTTACTTAAAGCAGAATTGTCTTCAGTGTCCGATGTCCTAAGCTGTTCAATGCTGATGTCCAAAACTTCAGTAGTTTCCTCATCAATGGTCCTCATCTTGTCTGGCTCCTCCACAGCTTCTGCCTCTGCCCTGGATAGCTCTCTCCTGGTTCTCCCTCTCCTTGTTGATGTAGGCTGACCAATCAGTGTGTCATCATTTTCGGAAGATGTGGCCAGAGGAACTGCAGTCTTTTTTTTACCCCTAACCTGCCTCTTGACCTTCTCCGTGGGTGGATCTGGGGCAGTTTTAGCTTTGTTGGCACCTCTTCTAGTAGTCGTTTGCCTTTTAGGGGCATCTGATTTTTCTCTGAGCTTTGCCTGAGTATTAGCCTCTGAATCACTCTCATCACTAAACTCCACCTGTATTAAAACATTAAGAACAAAATGTGTCCCCATTAAAACACATGAGTATATTTAATAACGATAAAACCTGTACGCTGGTTAGATGCCTACCTTGAAACGCGGCTTCTTTGTGCGTTTGGGGGCAGCAGGCACAGGTTGAGCTTTGTCCTGAACTGGTGACAACTCTTCAAAGACATGAAACTGTAGCTTGGAAGCAGTCCTTGGTGCTTTCTGCACCGAGGTTTTCACCTTTTGAATAGGAGTACAGGACAATGTAGGTATCACTGTGTTGAAGTCAAAAGTACCAAGATCCCTAGGAGTGGTCTTTGACTTTACGGTTACTGGTGTCATGGGAATCAGTACTTTAGCTCTGGTTGTGGAACTGGTCCCTTGAATCTTGGTCTTGGCAATCTTGACCGTTGTTTTGTCACAAGTGTCAACATTTTTTGTTGAGTCTTTAGACTTTTTAAGCAAGGATGAGGAATGTCGAGTTTTCTCATCTGATTTAAGCACTCTTTCTTTTGGTGCATTCCAGGTCCAAGCATTTGAGAAGAGTTCCTCTGGGGTGCAGTCCTTTTTGGAAGCCAACATAAGCAGTGACGCTATAGCTTTGGTGGCATTTAGGCCTGCTCTCACGGGTCTAAGGGCTGGAGAGGGAGTGGAATCCACAAAGGATAAGCCAGCTTCCAGTACTTTCCATATATGGCATACCTTGTTAAACCTTGGTTCGAGCCCAGACAAGGCCATGCGAAGGTACACACGGCCCACCACATCATGCATCAGGGAGGGTTTAAAGGGGCCCGTGGCAGAGTCGCGGGAAGGGAAGAGTTTTGTCAACTTCGCTCCAAGCTTGGCAGTGACACTCTTACAGCGAGCTAATGTTGCCCATTGAAGTTTCAAACCGACTGCGGATTCATTGGGGTCCAGCTGGAGAACCACATCAGCCTGTGTAGCTGCCCAGCGAGCAGTGGCGCGGCCCAGACTGGGCTCAGAGCAACAGGAGCACTGACAGTCTGATTCATGTGCCAGGGAGGAGAGCCAGCGACGAGGCTGGGCTTTGAGAGGTGGGGAGCTTGCTTGATCTTTAACTACAGGCTCTTTGCCAATCCACCTAGTGCTCAGAATGCCCTTAAAATCTTCCTCAAAAATAGGAAGGGGAGACTGGGATTTCTGTGCTGGGCGACCTTTCCTTGGTTTGATTTTCACCTCTGGCTTCTGCACTTGATCAGAAAAATCTGGATGAAAAAAAAAAAAGAAAAGAAAAAAACAAACAATCAGATAACTTCAATGCAACATTTAACATCTGACTAAAGGATCTGTCTAATGTAATGTGACCAATCATCAGATCATCACAGATTCTTCAGTAAATAATTTTACTTAATAATTCAAATGATTGATAAAGTTAAGCAAAATGATGAGTCATAAACAACGTGATTATACCATACAAATACAGTCTCACTGAAAGCCAAGGCATGAAAACGTCAGTCAATGTTCAGCATTATTTGGATTTGAGGAGCTGTGCATTTAACTGACCTGCGCAGAGCTCCAGAAGGTTCCTGACCTTTTCCAGATCAAATCTACTTTCCTCTCTTTCCCCCAGCATCAGCTCCAACTCTGCTTTTATCACCAGTAACTCAGCACATCTAAAATAAGCAAAAAAAGGGATGAAGATACAATACAGGACATTTACATACTGATGTGTTAAGATAATATTTTTTGTATAATTTATTGCCAGTGTTACACAAAGCCCAAAGCTTGGAGTGAATGCAGCTTGCATGGTGGCTGGTAGTAAAAGGCCCTGGTTTCAGTCTGGTTGAACCATAAAAGTTGGCATATAAGGAAATCCATCACTGATCTTCTGTTTTGGGCTCCTAGGGTTAGCTGCCACATCTACACTCACAGTTAGTGCTAGTTCTAGTGTTTGCGCAGAGGGCAATATGTCATAAATATACATTTCCTTATGTGAATGAAAATTTCCATTTACGTCGCACCAATGGACTCCATCTGTTCTGTTTCCATCTGTTCACTGCCTTTCACAGACAACTGTGTCTTCCAGTATGCAGCAGGATTGTCAGCTTTACTGTTGCTGTTGTGCTGCTTCAACACAGTGCAGTTTGACTCATGGCAGGTAGGAAATCGGAACAGAGCAGGATGGGGCTACAATACTACCGCTACCATATACATACTGGCTGAGTGCTTGCAGTTTGATGGCCAGTTTAAGGGCTTCTAGGCATTGGAGCCTGGCATCATTGATGGCCCCACAACTGCTCCTCAAGGCCACCACCTTCATTGAGCAATTTAACAACTCTGAGAGCAACTGCCACTTCAACATTAAGTTATCTCCTGTTTATAGAACAAGTGAGAGAGAGGGAGAGAAAGTAAGTAATAGTCGATAATAATAAAACTCATACATAAGTGTTATCAGATTTTGAATATTGATCAATGTGTGAGTTAAAATACCTTGGTCCACAAAGCGAACATCTGAGCTGCTGCCATTAGTCCCATATAACCCTTTCCCCACCAGTGTGACCAACAGGCTGCAGAGAAGCTTCAGACCTTCATAGAGGGCAGTGTCTGGGCTATTTATACCTGACGCACACAAACACAAACTTTGATAAATCTAAAAAACTTCATCACTACATTGTAAGAATGCAAAATCTGTTGGTTGTTCAAAATGTAGGAAATGTTTCTTCTAACCAAGTTGTGTGATGCAGTTCCGTTGAGTTTGTGGCAGGACAGCCGTGTCTAAACTCAGATAGGAGTAGCAGGTCTGAAGCGCACGTGCCCGCAGAAAGTACCAGCTCTTTGACTGTCTCTGCTCGTTCACTTGTTTAAGCACATCACACAGATAAGGCACCCCACGGTCCACCTGAAATTTGTCCAAATGGAAGACAATTTTATGAGCCTCACCTTTACCAGCAAAAATAAAACAATTCAGTTAATATGAGAAATGGCACTAATACACATTTACTACCTGTCCCGTGCTGTAGCAGTACTGTGCTTTTAACAGAATTGCCAGCGTAGAGAGGGCAGTAGGTCCCTCAGCAGTGGTGACTGAGGTAAGATTTTTTTCTGCTTGCTCTAGCTGAGCCTAAAAAAAGAAGTAAGATTCAATAAAATGTAATTTCAAAGTAATCCTTTACGGATGTGAAATGATAGCATATTATAGCCAAAAATAATCATTAGAAAACATTACCAAGGCCAGTTCAGGAGAGCCAATATCCAGAAGGAGGCTGGCTGATTGACAGAGGGAGTTGGCACAACCATGGGCATCACCAAGTTGACGTGAAAGTCCAATAGTAAGTTGGTAAGCTTCCAAAGCCTTTAGAGGCTACAAAAGAGAATAGGACATTGATCACCACACAGATTCTGTAATTACTAGTACGATTAATGCTAGCTGTAACAATCTGACCAGGTAGACCACATCTCGTATTATTACCTTCCCCATAAGTCTGAACAGAGCAGCAGTCAACGCAATGGAGCTACAGGTCTGTTTGGGGTTCCTGATGGAAGGAAGGACCTGACTCTTCAGCAGAGAGGCCCACTCGTCCAGTGCTCGTTCCAAAGGCTCGCATAACTCTTACAAAGGAAAAAAAACCCAACATGCATTAGACAACTTATAAACAATTGTCCATCATAGACTTGACCGACAAATTGTACACAGTGGAAATGAATTTAACAGCATAACACTCATAATACGGAGCTATCACGGTATAATGCATAATATAAAAAAGTTTCCTACTGTTCTCTGCGGCCAGGTTGAAATGTAGACCTTCATAGACCTGAATGCTGTCTTGTGTCTTCTGCTTGTCTTCATAATCAAAATCATTAGTTCCAATGGGATTGGCCACACACTGTGTCTGCCCACGCAGGTCTTGCAGGTTTTTGTCCATTTCAATGGCCTAGACAAAAACACACAGTGTAGTTTATGTAAATCCCAATATATTAGCTTTTTGGAGGATATTTGATTATCGCATCTTAGTAATACGTTCCAAATAAATTTTGTAATTTAGGTTGTCAACACATATTTTACCACAATACAACTGAGTGAAAAGGTTAGATCCAGCAGTGCTCACCTCCTGAAGATTCTTCTCAAGAGTGCAGATATAATGCCAAAGCAAAGCGTGACCCTTGTCGTCCTTCAGTCTATCAGCATTATCTGGAGTTTCTTGTTCTTCCTCCAGTAGCCGTAAAGCTTCATAGGTGCAATCAACCGCTGTGCTGTGTTGTAGAAAAACGTAATGAACACAGAGACAGGATGCTACCTTTTTTCCCCCCAAGAATAATTTACAGAGGTCCGGAGAAAGAACATTTCCTCATGTCCATGGTATGCAGCCCAGGTGATCCACAGGGGACAGTTCTGTCTCCCTTCCGTTTCACTCTGTACACTTCAGACCTCATGTACTTAAGTTTTGACACATTTAGAAGTTCTGGTGGAACTGGTGGTGGATCCAGAAGTTCTGTGACTCCACTCTCTATACAGAGGGAGCTTGTGTCCAAATACAAATACTTGGGCGTGTACTTGGACAATAAAATTGACTAGATTACAAACACAACAGCTTAGTATAAAAAGGCCCAAAGCTGGCTGTATTTTCTAAGGAGGCTCAGGTCCCTTAACTTCTGCAGCACCATGCTGGACCAATGTCAGTCCTCTTGCTTAAACCAAACAAATCTGAAAGGCAGCATCTACTAGCTAATCAGAGACAAGTATGACGCACCTTTAGCTAAGTAGCGGTGTACAAAAACAAAGAACAAAAAATTAAATGAAAAAATCCAGCTCAGGTTTCAAACAGGACAGGGTCTGGGTCCAGACAGCCAGTTGAAGACATCTGGACCTACTCACAATTGATTGCTCTACAGTTTTCTAGCACAAAATCTGGTTGCATCCAAAACATTTGACTTACTATTTACACTCCTAAGAACTATGCAATACACCCTTTGCTAAATTAGACAGTTGTTGCGTTATCTTTCTACATGTTGCTCTAGCAAATTAAGATTCATATTCATCACGACTAAAGCTAAAAAGGGGCATATTTCCTTACTTATCTACTTATGCAGTCACTCTCACTTGTTTTGGATGGTAGATATTTCCAAATGTAACAAGAGAGACTTCGTAACAATAAGTAAGAATTTGAAAGAACACAGCATTCAATAAATATTAATCCGTGGTCAAAAGAACAGAATGACAAATTAACATTCAGATTATCATGATTATGATCATTATTTGGGTTAATGAAGGAAAGCTTCTCATTAGAAATTATGAATATGAAACAGTTCCTACCAGTTAGTCTGTTTACTGAAATCCTGGAAACACACAACTTGAGCTGTTTCGCAGAGGTAGAGAGCACGTAGGTGGGTGTGAGAGCTCTCCTCGTGGCAGATCTCCAGCAAATCACAGAGGGTGTTGTAACGCTCTTGGGAAGTATCCCCTGGTACCTCCTTATAGGCACGCAGCTCTTCATCCAAAAGGCAGAGCATTACTCCCTCATCTGGGACATCAGGACCGAAGCCATCACGTAATGTCCTGTTGTTGCCCAAGTCAGGATTTTTTTTCATTCATTCATTTCATATCAATTCACAAAGAAACATGACCACAGGTGACCTAGCCTTTAGGTGTCTTGGAAAGTATTATGATACTTTATTATAAATTACTGGCACTTGGGTCTACCTTAGCCGGATGTCTTCTTCAGAGATACGCGCTGCATCAATCTTCGTTTTCACCCACAGAGAGACAGGTTCAGCCATATGAGAAGAGATGTTGTCCCCTAAAGCTTTCAACCACAGGATCACCCAGTCAAGTGCTTGCTCTATTTTTCCAGCTCGCCTTGAAGTCTGGACAGCCAGCATGAAGAGCCGGCTCAACTAGATGATGATAATGCAGATTTCATTATCAGTTACAAATGGTAAACAACGTGATAAATTAATAATTTTGACTATGAGCCTGAGTGTGCGTTTATACAAAGCATGTACCTTATCAATCGAGAGTGAGACAGGGCAACTCTTGCATAAATCCCTGCAAAGGATCTCAACTAGCCTAAAGGCCTGGTCATAGAGACGCTGGTTGTATAATCCACAGGCTAAGTTGCTCACAGCAGTCACTAAAAGACAAAACATTTTCCAGATAATCATATTTCAGCAGACCTACATTAAAGAAGTATTTCAGAAATGCCCAAAGTTCCCTGGCAATACTATTTAAGTAGAGACAAATAACCTGCTTTGGTAAGAAGGTTTTCACTGGGCAGCTTTTGGAATTCATTCATCAACTGTGCAGCTGCGGCTTGGCAGTACAGCAGCACTCTGTCCAGTATGTTCCTGCTCTCCAGCTAAAAATGCCAAATCACAAGCAGAGATAAGGTCTATTCAATACACAGTTGAAGTGAGATATTATCCATTATTTCCATCATTATCATAACAATTGTTATGATGATGATGGATAATACAGACTTTATTCTCACCTGTGATGACACCATACTCTCATAAGCAAAAACAAAGCCTTGGTAAATATTGGAACAAAGGGCCTGCTGCAGTCTGGCACCATCAGTCAGGCATGTTGAATTCTGCAAACAGTATTCATCATATATTAGTAACTTTATCATCATCATAGATCAAAAATGTATGATGATAAGTAGTTTCCTGGTAAGTAAATACACTTACCTTCTTTAACATTATGAATATCCGATTATGGTACTCCTCAAGAAATGAAAACCAGGCCAGGATTACAGGTCCACTTAATGCCTTATTGTGGGCATTTTCAACAGCCCACACAACTAGTCTACCCCCTTCCAGAGCTGCATGTGCTTCTCTGTCCACCAGGTCATCTGAGAGTGACCTCACAGCCCTGGTGCACTCTGTCAAATACTGGACACTATCTTCATCTGATTTTATTGCTGAATGGAGTTTTACTGCCCATTTACCAAGCAAAATAGATGTACACCGACAGTCACCACAGTCTCTCAATTTGCTCTCAATTTCATGCAGAAATGTGGAGCCCAGATTGTAGTGGCCAGCCACACAAATGAACTTAACTACAGCTGGCACCACCTCTGAAAGTACAAATAAAATTGATGCAGCTATAAATTGCTTGGACCCGTTTGCCTCACAGCCTGGACTACCATTCACACATCTGTTGAAAAGAGTGTTCACTTCCTGGAGAAGAAAAGAAGCATCCTCCTTGGTCACCATACCACAGCTAGTCTGAAATTCAGTGATGACATCTTCTGTGTTCACGTGAGCTTTGGAGAAGAAGGAGGTTTCTGTGTTCAACAACAGAAGGAAGTTCAGCGCTAGCATCTGGCAACGGAGCTTGTCCCGGGCATTTAGGATTCTCTTATCTTTGACCATAGACAGTCTGCTCCAAAGCACCGAGAAGCAGCTCCGCACAAGAATACAGTAGTCTTCAGTCTACAGGTGATACAAACAGTGTTATCATGCAATGTGTATGTGGGATATAATGCACAAAACATAAACATCTATTAAAAGGAAAACATACCTGTTGCACTGGAGTAAGCCTGCTGTAAAGCAGCCCAGCCACATGGTTACACGGAGTGTAATTGTCTAGGGAACTTAGCTTCTTGACAATATGGTAAATTATTTTTTCCATGTACAATGCACTGGCCTGAGGAACATGGGTTGCAGAAACGTCATAGCTGTGAAGGGAAAGCTCCACAAGCTTTACCAACTGAGTTACATGGTCAGAGTCAGGGGACCCAGCTCCAAGCTGATGATTACAGGCTCTGATGACCCTGTCACACAGTGTGCGAGCCTGAAGGCCTGGTCCACTCTTCACATAATTCTACAATTGTAATGCAAACAGGTTTCTGTGATAAGAGTTAACAGTAACATGTTGTGAAATTTACACACAGGACATGCATTATAAATAGGTCAACAAGTGCAACAAATTCATTTTGGGGGGATATTTAAGGTAATTAATTTAAAGTCAAAGTTCCAATTTAGTCTTCTACATTTGTAAATAATGTTACCTCTTTAGCTTCAAATCAAGTTGGGTGAATAACGTAAAGCTAACCTCTAGATCCTCACGTAAAAGCTCGGTCTCTTTCCCAGAAACAGTCCGCTTGATGTACTCCTCTACTTTCAAGCACTTCATGTTGAAATCTGCAGAGCACACATTTGTCAAAAGTTAGCAGTTTTTAGTCTGGTAAAGATAATTAGCTTAGCTGTTAGCTAACGTAATAGACAACGTCCCACACTGACGTTATTCAACTAAGGTTAACGTTTACGTTTGACAATTAACGGTGACTTACTGGAAGCGAGACGTCTTCGTAGCAAAACTTTAATTTACAGAACAGAAAAGTTAGAAATACTGATCATAACAACATTGTTCCCAACAACAGCATACATGCTACTAAACTAACTGAATTTAATGACTCAAATACGCAACAATGTCAATCTGTGTCCGCCGCGCACTGTATTTGAAAGGTCTCTCCTAACCAATCCGACAGTACTTCCGCTCTTTCATGGAAACGCAAAGACTTGTGGGTAGCGTAGTTTGTAGTACAACGTAAACTCCGGTGAAAACAGGAAACCAGAGAGGTTCTTGTTAAAACCAGCTGTCAAACCAATGATTTTCCAATCGACAATTGTATTTTGGCTACACATAAAATATCACAACAAGTATGTCAATTGATAAGCTAAACCAGTTTCAGTGAAGTTTTGGTATTAGATGATTTTGGACTAAATTAAAACTAAACAGTGGGGCAGCTCCAAGGAAAGCAGGCTGCTCATAGCAGACTGTAGTGTACTTTCCACTATGCCCTTCTTGTCATACTTAGAATTAACATGCAAACATGAATCCACTGTTTTCAATGACTACTTAAATACACGACACAAACAGGTCAAAAGTCACCATAATAGTTGAGCAGAAGAATTTTTTTTTCCAGCATGAGAAAGAATACAGACATAGCCATCAGTTGCAGGATATAAAATAGCTTTTTGCTCCAGATCCCCTCAATTCTGCCAAAGGACAGAAAAAAATGAAGTAGAATTCTTTACTACTAAAATGCTTTAAAGACAATTTGTAATGTCAACCCTGATTTAATTTTAAAACTGTGAGTTACATCCACTCAAACCAGAGATATGAATACAAATGTATTATGTATTTAGAAAGATAATTTAAGGCAGAAAGAAGAGTTGGCGCACACAGCAGCCTAAAATGTTTCTTAGGGGGTGAATAAATAGCTGCGAGACTTAAGTGTTTAGGTAATTTATGTATTATCTTTATTCATATTACACTTGTAAGAGACTTCGTGCTTCAAAAAAGACAGAATGTGTCAGATCTCAATGACAACAATAATCACAAAGAATATTGAGGAACTAAGCCTTTCTTCTTGATGACATGTTCCATTGCAGTCTTTTCAGATGTGTCCAGGTTGATCTTGTACTTGGCCAGGATTTTCAGAATGGGCCTAAGTCTTAGCCACCACTGAGTTTTTGGAATACGATGTCTGCAGAAAAAAAGCACGTGATTAGAGAAAAAACAAAAGCTAAATTCTCAAGACTTACACAACCAAATGATTTATGTGAAACATTTTCATTAAGAAAGAGCTCACACTCTGTACAGTATAAATCCAGAGAACCATTAGATTTATACCATCACATTCTAAATGCTAATCCTAAATTTATTAGCAACTGACTTTTCACATCATAATTTTTTTCTGTTTGAAAACATCAAACTATGAACTGAAAGCACCAGCTCCAAACCTAAATGTTGCATTATGGTCTGTCAAATCGGGTGCCATGTTGGGTAAAAAATATGTCTCACATTAATAACAGCATTATATATGTGAATAAAATGAACAGGTAGTTAGAAGTCTTACTCAAAGTCGGTCTGTTCTTTAAGTTCTGCAAGAGGCTGAAAGACTAAAGATCTCTTCCTCATGCCCAGCACACAGGCTGAGTCTGGAGAGTTGGCAAAGATGCGACCTGGAGTTGGAGATTCAAAATATAATATAGCCCACATAAGCTTAGGGAGCACGGGATATTAGCACACCAGATGTCTTAAAACATTTTACCATGTCTGTAGCATTCCTTCAGCTTTTCAGTCAACCAAAGGACAGATTTGACCCCCATCTTAGTGGCAAAGTTCCTGTCAAAAGGACTGGGTGTTCCACCCTAACAACAAGGATAGGATAGGATTCCTAGTGTTTATGACACAGAATTTGGAGGCAAATACATTATAATGTCAATGTCAAACAGAAGCTCTGCATCTAGTGCCACACCTGCTGCATATGTCCAAGAACATTCTTCCTGCAGTCAAACACACCGTTGCCCTCCTCTGAGTACAGGTTGAAGATAAAGTCTGTGGTGTAGTTTGCATTGCATTTCTCATTTCTGAAAAAAATGAATGCAATATTGAGTGAGATTATTCCAGTTAACTTTGATTAAGTGGTAAACCACTAGCTACAAGCAGTGTGTTTAGTTTGATTCCTCACACACCTCAGAATGAGTCCTCTTTTTACTGTGGTCTTCATCTTCTCCACCAGATGTTCCACATTCACCTACAAAAAAGCCCAAATCAGACCACTGAGATAGTAAAGAACTTTTCATCAGGCCTTCACCCATGTAATCCTTAACATTATTACCACATGGTGGTTTAAGTGTTGTAGTGAATAAGGTTGTTTTTCTGATAGGCAGGTGTGAGTACACATGATTTCTACATAGGCGCAGGATGGTCACAGTTCCCATCCTGACCGCTGTTCACTACAAAGATGATCTGTGTATACCCAGTTTTCTCTCTTTTGCACATGTAGGAGGACAGACCTCGAGATCATGAATGTTGAAAGGCTCTTCGTAGATGTAGGCAGCGTCAGCTCCAGATGCCAAGCCAGCCATGGTTGCCAGGTAGCCACAGTATCCTCCCATAGTCTCAACAATAAACACTCTCCTCTTGGTGCCAGCAGCAGATTGTTTGATCCTGTCACATGTCTGGCAAAGAGGAACAGAAAAGGCCACAGCAAAGGGGAGGGGGACAATAATATAGCAAGTAGGACATTTTCTTATAATCCATAATTTGATTCTTTAGTGTTTTTGTGTGCCATACGAATTCTACCATGGTTATCGTATTGAGAGCAGTGTCTGTGCCAATACTGAAGTCAGATCCAGGAACATTGTTTGAAACAGTAGCAGGAACCACAACAAGGGGTATACACAGTTCCTCATACTTCTCTCTAGCCTGCACCATCTGCAGACCTCCAACGAATGCCTAGTGAGGACAGGAAGGAGGAATTTACAATGAGCGGCTTTCATATTTCCATCATTGTGTAAGGTGTAATGTGTAAGGTCATTATAACAACACACAAACCAAACCTCTATACTTCATCTGCTCACCTCAAAGCCTCCAATAATGACTATAGCATGAATGTTGAACTTAGTGATGTTAAGACTAATCTCCTCCATTAACTCATTTGGCAAGGTTCTGTATAAAAGTGAAATACATGTAATTATAGTATATAATAATAAAGTGACACCTAAGAATTACTAATTCAAAATCAGCTGGTGTTCATACAGCATAGACAGTGTGAGTGTAGCAGTGTAGTATACATCTCACCTTTTAGTTCCCAACATAGATCCTCCCTTTCCAGTCCACCCTGCCACTCCAGACCACCCAATAGGTTCAATCTGTGCATAGACATAGTTAAGCTTATAATTTGTGTATACATACATATAGAAATAGCTGATGAAGATTTTTAAGATAAAAAACCCTTGTTTATTAATGCCTGTATAATTAAAGTGTACCATTCCATGAGCCAAGCCGTCGAAGCCATCGTGCACTGCCAGCATCTGGTGACCCTGTAGGAGCCCGATTCTGACAGCTGAACGGACTGCTGCATTCATCCCAGCACATGGAGCTCCCACGTTAAGTATGGCAACGTTGATGTTACTCTGGTCGCAACAAATTCATAAAGAAATTTGTCAGATCTTCCATTGACTGCATGTGAGCAGGTTAATAAGAAGTCTTAAGCAAATATAAGTGTAGTGCTTCACCTTTGTATCTGGGGGGCGCACATGGGCCAGCATTTTGTAGGTGTTCCAGTTGTTCTCAAAGCTCCTATTGGTAAAATAAGCAGAAATGTACTTATATTTGGAAGTCAACACAATATTTGAGAGTTTCAAAGTGATCACACAAAAGTGAATGCCTCACTTTCCCCTGAGCTTCACTGCATCATCAAACCTCCCTTCACTCATGGCTGTGGTTACATCTTTAGTCTAATGTGAAAGAATATCAAAAGACACAAAGGATGCTGAGAATTTAAAGAGAAATGTATGCAAATATTAAACAAATACTTGTTAATGTCCCAATTCAGTCATTTAGAGCATGTTGTAAAGTTCTGATTTGTTTTATATACTGTACAGCATGAAAAATATTTGACTTACCACTTGGACACACTCCATGAGAGGCAGCCTAATAGCCATGTTTCCAGACAAGCTGACCACACATGCGGGAGTGTCTGGTGTGGCCTCCAGCAGAGCCATCACAGCCTCCACACCCATCCTGCTCGCCTGAATCATAACAGTTCATGAGAGAGCTGACATACGCAGACAAACTGCTATATAAATTAATACAAGCTCAAATAAACTGTCAGAAATATAAATTATTACCAGGATCCTGTCAAAGGCAGAGGGAGTTCCACCTCTCTGCACATGACCCAAGATGGTAGTACGGGTGTCAACGCCTAGTTTCTTTGAAACAAGCTAGACAGACAGAGAGTTTATGTAGTCTGAGTAGCATGGCAATTCCTTTGTGTTGGTATGTTGTATGGAGTGCTCTTATTACTGACCTGTTTGACCTGATCACAGGTGATTGGTTTACCTTGGCGGTCCAACGCCCCCTCTGCAACAATTATAATATTCAAACGGGAGCCTCTGCTTCTTTGCTTAGAAGGACAAAGAAAAGATTAAGATATAAAAAGAATACATTTATCCACGCTAAATCCAAATCAGTCATATGCATAGATAGTATGTAATATGAGATTTACCTCAGTTAATCTCCTGCACAGGTGCTCCTCCCATCCTTCATCTGGGGGCATCTCTGGGATGAACACCCAATCAGCTCCACAGGCCAGAGCTGTCACTAAAGCCAGGTAACTGTAGAAAGGGTCGTTAGAGTTCAACTACCTTCTTGCTCCCCACCAAAAACACTCTCTAGAAACTGGTCTGGTATTTATTCTACACATTTATAGTAGATAGATAGATAGTTTCACCACTCTTGTCTGCCTTGTTGATACCGAGCTATGTTGGTCTCAAAAATATGTCCCGAACTAAACTGGACATTGTTCTGATTTGTGAGTTTACAATGTATAGTTTACTCTATACAGTCACATTGTTGTGACTAAAGCTGTTAGAAATTTTATTGAGATGTAAAATGTATAGAAGTCTGAGTGACCAGAAGACAGCTCACCTGTAAACTATAGTAGTATTTAATGTTATTTAGTATTTTATATTAATTTTTAATTTTCATAAAAAAGATCTCATGTGTTCCTGCATAGCACTAGAGGGCACCTTAGTTTGAGAACCACCACGCAGTATTTGAATGAAATATGACCATATATTTTCTCACTAGACTAATTAGTTATTGGTACCACAGTGTAGAGTATCATTGTCATTTGGGTTATTTGTCTTAACAAAAAGTAACACTCACAGATACACTATGCCTCAGCATTTGATCAATAATCCATTCATATTTAACAACTACTCAGTTTTAGTAGGCACCGTATTTTGGGATGTCACATAGTGTATGACCACTGATTCTCCACAGCATGCTGCACGCACACAAGCTGAGCTTACCCACAGTGCCTGCCCATTACCTCCAGGATAAAAGTCCTCTGGTGACTGCAAAACAAAATTTTGAAAGTTTTTAAAATCACATACTAAGTCTGCATTTCACCTAGATGGATTAATGCTTAAAGTAAATGCAAACCTCTGTGCTGTGGTGGTGATGGCATCCACTATCTCTATGATTCGATGCAGGGCAGAGTCCGTGCCAATGGTCATGTCTGTGCCACAGAAGTCATTGTCAATGGAGCCCACCATGCCAACGATATTGAGGTGAGAGGAACTCTTGGCATCATTGGCCGTGATCTTGCCTTAGAAGAGATTGAAAAGAAAACTCTTTCAGATACGTTTAACCAACCCAACCCTATACTCAACCACCAGTATGCTTAGATGAGTGCAACATCTTTAAAAAGACATCTCATATGCAGTTTGTGTGACTTGAACCCGTATATCGGGGTGTAGTGCCTCTCACCAGCTTTGACCAGGTCTGCCAGCAGTTCACTCCACTCTGTTCTGAACTGGTTGGCACCTGTTAGACTACCATCACCTCCAATCACGCACAGGTTGGTGATGCCTAGCTTGACAAGGTTAAGGGCAGCCTTGGTGCGCCCTTCCTTTGTGCGGAAATCCTGACAGCGGGCACTACCAATGACAGTCCCACCCTGATGTCAGGCAAAGGAGAGTGTTTCAGGGGTAGGTTAATTAATTAAGTTTGTTTAGTCTTGCTATCTAATGAACCTGAATGAAATGACCATGTGATTACAGAACTGTACAGAGTACAAAGATTTACACAGAGTATCACCATTCTCCACAGTCGACATAATGAACATATTGCGTTCATGTTTTTACCAGTTGCAGCATCATTGACACACTCTCCCAAGTAGCAGGACGGATATAGTCTCCACCGTCCACTAAACCTTGGTAACCCTGTCAAACAAAAGCAATTTGAAATTAGTACTGTAACCTCATACACACTGCAACACCTTAAAAATACATTTGTGCCAATTTGGAAAATCAAATAAAAATCAAAATCAAATGTATTTTTCACCTCATGAACAAAAAAAACCTTGGCTCCAGTGTAAAGTCCCACTCTAACTGTGGCCCTCACAGCTGCATTCATACCTGCGGCAAAAGTGGGCAAGTTTACTTTTTTGCATTGGTCAAATTTATTAATGTGTATTAAAATATATCAAATTAGAGCATTAGTGAGACGGACATGCCTCCCTGAAAAAGGGGGGAGAGAAGGTGCATGCTTGTAATTATTTGAGAGCCATTTAAGAGAAAAGCAACCGGTCCTCAACATTTCAGGGGCTGTTTAAAGGACAAGATATGGATAGATTAACTTTGAGACTGCCAAAAGCATCTCCACTTACAGTGCGAAGGAGCAGAGGAGAAGGAAAGAAAAAGCAGGGCAGCTTGCTCATGGTCCCTCAATGCTTTACAAACCCCTGACAGAAAGGTCGTGCCTCTAAAATTAGCCCTCATAACATGTACACTGTTAGAGGGAAAGCAGGGAGAAACTAAAATGGCAAGGCTGTTATGAGAAGTATGAAAGAGAAGGAGGGACAATTCTGCATTTACACACTTCTCTTGTCTTATAAAGTTCAGAATACCATAAAAACAGTTATAAAGAGACCTTACTGTGTCACACTGCAGGGTGTGTGGGGTCACTAACATAGTCCCCAAAGGTCAGAGTGGAGACATTTCTGATCGAGCTAAAGGTCAGAGGAGAGTCTGTCCCACTTTTGAGCAGATTTAGGTGAACACATACAACACAACAATGTTTTTAAATAATAATAAAAATAATAATTGTGATGTAATCTTTAAAGTGAAAATGGAGTTACAGGGAAATAAATGTATATGCTAACAGTATCTGGATTCATGTGTCTGACTCATTTAGTAACTAAGCAACATCAAATTCTCACTAGATCCTCTCATCCACCTGCCGAAAGGAACAAACAGCAGACTTACATGCCTGGTCCTGGCACTCTGCACCCACATAGCACCGAAAACAAATTCTTCACGTACCCTGGGCATCACCTCCTGAGGTCAGCACAGCAATCGCACGGCCCTGTCCTAACTTGGTTGGGTCGCTGGGAGCCATTTGTGCCATGGTCCTGGAGCTAAAGCTGGCTGAAGGAAAGAGGCCTTGAATGTAAAAATCCCAGACAGCCTGGTTCACTGTGTGGAGCAGAAGGAGCCTCTAACCTCTCACTCAGCCTGCCTGTTATGGAAAGTGATAGCGGTTGCAAGGGGGCACAGCTTAACTATCCTTTTGGCACACGGCACACATAGCTGAGCAACGCATTTAGATACACACATACACTAATAAATTTATTTAAATCCCTCATTCCCACCTTTTCAACTGTGCATATTTTATTGCTTTGCAAATAGGCTCACTCGACTTGCACAGGACAAATTGGGGACAGGACAAAACAGCAAAACTGACAAATTTCTGTCCTTCAATACGACCATGAATGATTCTGATGACTCCAGAATAAGTTACATAAATATAAATCATCATTGTTTATCTTTAACATTACTACATATTACTATGTTTGGGGTCTTTTTTTAGCTCACGGACTGGTCAAAGCTGGTGAGAGGCATTCCTCCATGTGTAGAGCAATTCATTAGAAACGCCTTCCTTAAAAAGGTTCAAAGTGTCGTATTGCTTTTGAGATTTGTCTTACATTCAACTTACATGCTGAAGATTTCATTGTGAATATTAAGATCAAGGAAATGGTTTCATTTCTTCAAAAGTAATCAGGGGATGGTACAATGGTGCAGCGGTTAGTGCTGTCACCTCACAGCATGAAGGAACTGAGTTTGCATGTTCTCTCCCCGTCTGTGTGGGTTTTGCAAGTAATTGTGATGACTTAGTTCCATGATTCTGTGCAATCAATTTTATATCAATGTTTTCTGTATATTACTGTCTGCTGTCACAGCAACTGCAGGTACAACAGCCAATATCCATGGGATTTATGGCACAACTATAAAATGCATTATGGATGTCATAAACTGATGGTTATTAATTCAGTTCGGCTTACCAGCATCTCCTGCTGGATCAGAGTTCGAGGATGTGTTGCTTTCACATTCAGATGCTGAGAAGTCATCACAGCCTGAAGAGAGAGAATGATATTACCCAAAATTTTATCCAGCCTAAGCTATATTAGCTATGGCTTTATTGTAAAGCTAAGTCTTCAGTTGTTATCATGGAAAACAATCTTCATTAGGCTCTCCAGAGTAAAATTAAACTTTAACTCACTCACATGATTGACCCTCTCTACTGAAGCAACACTGCTCAAGCATTGTTTCTCAAATTTTCTCTCCTGTCCATTTTGATTCTGAAAGTCATGGAAACCTCCTCTATCTGCACAGAGCAGGTTAGTTCACTCCCACTGGCCTTATCTTGAATTTCAGCTGATAGGTTGGACACATATTAAAAAAACATATTTAAAAAAATAAGTGTGCAAAATAAATAAAAAAAAGTAGATAAAACTGGTTTTACACCAGTAAAACCACTGGATTTAACTTGATAACTCACAAAACCTGTAATTCACAAAAATGTGTGCTTGTTTTGTGAATAGGTTTGTTTCCTGCAGGCAGCTCATTAAATTTGCCTTTAAATAGACGGGCAGACACAGAGCTGCTATCTATGAAACACACTGAAACTCCTCCCTTTCTTCACCGCCATTACTGTGAAACTGCACAGTCATCCCTATAATTGAACTTCTCAAAGCATGATGTGTTTGTGTATTTAATATATATGTATATATGACCATTTACAAACTCTTGCAAGTCAAACGTTTTCAATGCTCAGGGAAAGTCAGATAACATTTAACTGCACCAGCCTGAATCAAACAGAACGAACAGGTCTGTGACAAACACAACTGCAAAAGCATCCACATAACACACTAACCTTGCCGCCTCTTTCTAAGCCAGAGTAGAAGACATGTTAGCAGTGTTACGGTGAGAAACCACTGGACTGAGAAGACAGCCTGGTACCACATCCTCCTGCTCTTCTTGGGTAACCATTCTGGATCCGATCTGTATTAATAGCTTTGATATCACCACTCCATTGTAGAGTAATGACCTTCATTGCTAAAGTATGGCGTATAAACAGATACGAGCTGCAAGCGTCTGCAACAATCAGTTAGCCATAGCGTACCGTGACATCCAAACTTCAAGTGCATTTTTTGTTCTGGTGACTGAGCAGGTGTAGACAATATTATTTAGGTTATTTACCCATACATTTTGAAAATAACACACATGAAAGATACTGAGACACTGAAACATGTTGAAAATACCACATATAAACCACACAATGCAATTTAATATAGTTATGTTGCAAACTATGGACATTGCAAATTTTATGAAGATGACTTTTTGATCTAAAGCTTGACAGTGCTTATATTTGTTGCTTCGCGTTAGATTTTATTTTTATTTTTCAGGTGCAATTCAAATCATGATCTACAGTGTCACACACAACACTGCACCATATAATCAGCTAACTTCTTAAAAAAAAAAAGACATAATTTATATATTTTTAAAATGTATTTATTATTTATGTATTTTTTTTATCTTTTATGAAATGTAATTCTGATTTTGTGAAGAAAGAAAAATAATTATTTAATTTCTGTAAATTTGGCAAATTGTATTTCAGATGTAGACTTATTCCTTTTTGTATGTCTTTTTGAACCACATCTGACAGACGTGGCAGCCAGTCAGCAGACAGTGAGCAATGCAGCAATGTGACTGTGACATTTAAGTGACTCTCATTCCAGCGCAGACTGAGATTTTAATAGGAAGACACATATATCCTGACAGTGTTAAAAAAACCTCATGCATGTAGTACAAAAAATATAATAATATTGCTAGGACCTTCCCTGACATAATGTACACTCTCTCTAACATTAACAATGCTTACCCAAATGCTTACCTTAACCCTAAAGGAGTAGTTCAGGCTTTAAGCTGGGCTCAATACTGAGTAGCTTTTATACATGTAACATTAGTTTTTTCAGTATAAACTGTGATCAGTGTTCTCCAAAGTCGGGCTGAGAATCATATTAAACAGTCCCACTAAGGTAAATGGAGGCATGTATTTAAGGACAATTAGATCCAGTGTGTTACACAAACAAAAAAATATGTATTTAACCTCATAAACAAACCAAATATTTACACTAAAACTGTGATGGATCTAGAAACTTTCACAAAGGGACAAAGGACTATCAAGAGGTCTAGGCGGGATGGCAATGCTGGACCTTCTCAGTGAAGAATGTGAAAATCCCCTGTAAGTAAATGGACTCAACAAATACACTTTAAAATTATTTATTTTATCATTATCTCTTCTAAAAAAAACAGGTTAAGACAATTTTAGCATTCCCCAGAATAAATAAAAAATACATACAGAAATAAATAATTACAGAAAACAAAATTTCAATTAATGTACTTTTGGTGTGTTTACTTTTTAAAAAAGGTTTTTCAGGACCTAAGAATACATGTACAATTATATATTTGTGGTGAATTAATAAAAAAGCTTTAAAACTCCTCACTCACAAACACATATGATAGTTATACCAGCTTGAACGGTTTCTATGCAGGTGATTCATTCATTCATTCATCACATTTCCACTGTTACAACATTTTTCCGCCAGCAAAATGACCTCAAAGCAGATAAATCACTGTGGACAAAAGACAGTTTGTCATAAACACATGTCTCGGGTGGCGTTTGTGTGCTGCATCTTTATACCACTTCTTTCCAAGCCCCTGGTGTGCTGAGCGATGTGTAGTTCTCTCCTGAGGCAAACCCCAATCAATAGCACAATTTCCAAGTAATCCCCTCTCCTGTCTTCCAGGGCAGTGTTAACACTTCCACAGCCTGTAATAAACCATAGAGATCAATACAACACCAGTTACAAAACACTTCCACCTCAGCTAATGCAGTGAAATGTGAACTGGATCTTGTTACAAACCCCTCACCTTCACCAGCTATCTCAGAAACACAGTAAGTAATTACTGTGTAAGGAGAATAGAATAGATGTTGATGTGACTCGTTGATTGCACAATTCAAATATGCAATTTTAATTTACATACAGAAACTGCCCTGACATTTAGAAATAGGAGGCTACATTTTTAACAAAACTTATTTTCATTTGCTCCTTTTTCTTGACCATTGTAAAACAGTGAGACAAAAGATCACACTGAAATGTCTTTGATTCAGTGTGGGACTGAAGCTAACTTAAATTTATATTATGTAATTAGTCACTTTGTTTGGAAAGTGTCTTTTAGGAAGAAACATCAAAATAAAACACTTCAGATGTGACTATTGACCAGATGACTATTTCAGTCTTCTATAGTAGTTATATACTAAATATGTTGGACAAAACAACAATTTAGTTTGAGGAAATTGTCACCGACTTTACACAGTTTTAGGATTTTGTTTAGGATTAATCATTTAATAAAGAAATAAATAAGCTGACTAATTTGTAATTTAAGCAAATAATATTAATAATTGAGTCTGACTGAAATATGTTTGCTACAAGAACAAAATTCGTTTTACATATTTGGTTTGACCTATGACCTGCCTTTGTTGAGTGGGTTGAGGGGTTGAATGAGGTTAAACTGCATTAAAAGGTAAAGCTAATTAATATTAGTACTTTGCTGTAATTCAAAATAAATTCTAAACATTTTTTACTGATTTTTGGTCTTTAAAATGTTAAAAACAAAAGCCCTGACTGACCTCCCTTCAGATGAAAGTCAGCCAACAGGTGGCAGCAGAACATGATATTTCCTGTCTCTGTGTTTATTGGTGCCGGAGCAGCTCTTCAAAAGCCTTGGCCTAATATATCATGCACTGAAAGTGTCGGTGCAAATTTTGTTAGATTTTATTGCAGTTTAATCAGCTCAATGAATGTTTTAATAGGCTGATATTTCAGATAGTGAATCGGTATACAGTGATAAATTGATGGGGTGAGCTAGACCCCCCTCACACACACCTCTTATCCCTCCTCTCTCGCTATTGCGCTGCAGCGCATCAGCACACACAGCTATTTATCTATGTATTGGTACAGGAGTATTGGTCTTGTGTTTTGTATTTAGATGATTTATATTGTTTGCAGTAGATACAGACCTTTGGCGAGTAAGGCAGGAAGTGCTCCTGGTCTACTTTACATTTACATTATGTTCTTCTTTCCTTCTCTTTCATTCAGATGCTTTTTATGAATTTGTCATTGGACCACTGGGCTTCACTTCCCTTTAAGGCCTCCCTCAACATTTAACATGTCTTTTACCCCTTTTCTCTGAGGATTGTTGTATCTTTTCATTTGTCATGTCCTATCTCTTTTTCCCATTATGAACACATGTTAATCTGTCTTTTTCCTTTGACCTCCAGTTGCCTGGCATCATTACTCTTATTCATTTCTCTATTTCTCCCTCTTTTCCTGACCATAAGGTGGTAATGGAATGCAAAATCAACATGGATGTGACATTCTGGGCACCTGTACTCGCCCCTCATATGTACTGTTGTCCTCCATCAGCATAGGTGTATGATCTATGGTATGACTCGTTTAATAAGGACACGGATGAGAGAAAAGAGCAGGCTAGGGGCTGTAATTAAAGACCACAGGGTCTTGGTGATGAGGGAGGGGGAGGTAAAATGATGGCTATCTGTGGTTGGAACAATAAATCAACCTGCCCCTTAAGCCGCTCTCAACACAATATCACGATACAGCATTCAGCCCCCCTCTTTGCAAAAGCAATTCCGTCATGTCTTGTTAGCTCATTCGTCTTCATCAGCACCAGTGGGAGGTTCGGACCCCCTCTTCACACCCCCCCCCCCACCTCACCTCTAGCCGCCCCCTCCCAATGCCAGGCGTCATTGATCAAAGCAGAACCAGCCTGCATCAACATGGGAATGGCTGCCATATCATTCTCACACTCTCTCCACACATACACGCGCACGCACACACACACACGCACACGCACGCACACGCACACACACACACAGTGCCATGCAACAGTTGAAGGGGTGACAACCGTTAGCTTGGTTATGCAGATCTGGGCCACACAGTATTTTTATTAATGGATGCACACGGCACACTAATGGCATTCAGGGCCAATTAAGGGATGACTAATTAATGAGACATTTCCTATGAGGCTTATTGATATGTTAATCTGCAGTAATATAAATCACTGGTGTTAATCGTACTGCCTTCAGATAAGAAGATTTTTTTTTATATAAAATGGCGAAATAGTTAGGTCAGTTGATTTGTTGATTCATTTCAATTTTTTTGCCTTTAAGTAATTGAAAATTCAATGACATGATAAAATATTAACACTTCTGCAGTTCTCTGCACAGTTATTCATACCTTGGTGGTTCACAATATGAACATAATTGTCCGTGTGCTAATTTTCCCAGAGGATACAGTGGCTCACACTGGGAACTTTGCGGTCAGTCGTACATCCTTTAACCTCGACAGCTACAGGTTAGATATGTTAACACTTTAAGGGATAACAGCTGTGTTTCATAAATATATACATTAAGTAAAGACTCTCATGGAAGTAAGATAAATGCAGGCTTTTCACTTGTACTGGAGTATCTTACAATTGTGTTTTGTATATATATATTTTATACACATAATCTATTTGCCTTTTTTCAATTAAATTTTTTTACAATTTTGTTCTACATTTTAAAACATAATAGTTTGTTTTTTGCCAAACTGTGAATAGATAAATGTTGTTACGATATGTTTCTCCTGCCATACATGACAGGGTCACACAGATGTGAAGGGGGTTTGATTTCCAAACTGGAAAGTTGCAGAAAGGTTTGATCTGAATGCCGTAGTAGTGCTCTGGTGGGAATGAAGACTAACAATGCACATAAACAAAGGATGTGAGTTCTCCCACACAACAAAGCGATGCAAATGTCACTGCTCTGCCCCTTTACTATGGCTGCAAAACATTTAAACGACTGGAAACGTTTCCCTTACTTCATAGCACAACACAAGAGGCATTATTTAAATGAACTGAGCTGCTGGGCTGAATTTGACTTTAATCTGTCTGACTTTAAACTTTATTCACTGCATATCAATGGAGTACCTCCTGTGATTTTACACTGTGCATATCTAAGTAATAAAAATCTATTTTACCATTTACCAAATTGCAAGATGCTAAATCTCTAGAAGCTCCGATAATAAGCTCCAACACTTCCAGTTGGTACAACTCTGAGATTATAAATGCTAAGCATGTTTTTGTTTTCACATATAATCACACACGCAAACATAGTGACTGTCTATCATTGTGTCTTCCTGTCACACTGCAGCCGAGTCGTTTGATTGACAGCTCTCAATCCGGCTGATGAGAGCTGACTGAAGGTGTCAGTCATGTTACCAAGGTGGACGCTTGTGTCATCAGAGAGGGACAGTGTGAGAGGGAGATAGAAACAGACAAGGTCTCTCTTGCGGTCTACTGGGCTCTTCTCTGCCCCACCCCAGAGGGACAGGCTGTTTCATAGGGTGAGAGAGATATGGAAACACACAGAGACAGAGTGAATGAGAAGCCGCCAGGGCTACTGCATGTAAAGTTATTTAACAAGAGACCACCGCATCAGACTGAATGACAGCAGACAGTTGGAGATAAAGAGATGCGTCTATAAAGATGCATTATACGTACAGTGGACATAAGAAGAGTCTGCCTCAGATTTGTCCAAAACATTTGTCTGTCCAACATGATAGAAGATGGAGACAGTATAAGATCATATAAAGAGACAAATAAACTAAGTCACATGGAGGGAAATGCATCTAACGTCCCTGCTCTCGCTGGCTGGATACAAATGAGTAAAAGAAAGGGAGAGAAATGAAAGGAGACATGAGATGAGAGAAAATCTAAATGGCTGGAGGGAGGCATACAAGTGTGCTTTTTAAATAAGACCGTATATGTTTGTCACTGTCTCTGCAGAGGTGAAAAGAGGAGAGACAAGAGTGGAGAAAGGGTTTATGAAGCACCGGGAGAAAGTGTCAAAAACAGACAGCTACATAGACAAAAGCGAGATGCTGAAAGTATTTGCCTTTTCAAGGTAAAGGGGAAAAAAGCAGGCAAACACTCAGAGAAAGGGCCGTTGGTGTTGACAGAGGCTATTAACAGTCGAACCGTACGCTTGAAGACTAAAAAGAGAAATGGAAAGATCAGGCTTTATTCACAATGAAGATGGAGAGCGACAAAGAGGAGCTGGAGTGAAAAGAGAAGAGAGGAAATTAATGGAGGAGAAGCTGTCAGTGGTCTTTAGTCCCATGGTCCAGGCTAAGCTAAACTTTCACCGTGGCTGCTGATCTATCTCTCTCCCTCTCCCTCTCTCTCTCACACACACACACACACACACACACGCACGGACACACACTGATTCATTCGTCTTGCAGACTGTCTGATCCTCTCTCCTCAGGGAGGTGTTAGTGTGGAGGAATCTTAGGGGCTTCATTTGGACACCAAAGTGTGGGGGGGTAATAATTCTCTCTCTGTCTCCCCCCTTAGCTCTGAACTCAGACACACCTACCCAGCCAAAAGACGCACACCGACGCAGAGGTGACTACTTCGTTCAATAAAGAACAAGTGTGTAACAGTGAGTGTTGTTGTCCTGGTGGTCAGCTCTCCTATCAGGTCCAGTCCAGAGCCCTGTGCTCCTCCCTAAAGACATTCAATCACATAGTTTAGTTTAAGCATCATTTTCACTCAAAATGTAGTCAGAGCAACATTACCAAACACACAATCGTGCCTAAATTAACTGATTAAATAACACAATTAAGTTGCACATACAGACATGAGAAATCCACTCTACAATGAAAATGGATAAGAAATGACATTCATACATATTTTATCAGCTATGAATTTAAAATATCATGTTTATACAGACACATCTGTGACATTCACTGTCTTCAAATACTTCAAAAGTACAAACTAAATCACATCTGCATACTTGTTATTAGAGATTTCCCATTTACAACTCAATTGAAATGTAGGAATTGCTACTGGACAAAAGCACCTGGACAGGAGCCCTGGACACAAAACACATTTAGAAAGAAAGGGCATATCTTAAAACTAAGTCAATAAAAAGATGTGAATCAGAGCACAGTGGATGTAGACACAAACACACAAGCTACAAGGCTGACGTGGAAAAAAGTATATACTGAGAAAAGTGTGTGTGTGTGCGTCTGTGTCTGTGTGTGTGTGTGTGTGTGTGTGTGTGTGTGGCCAGATCAATATCAAACAGTGCTGTGATGCCATATTCAGCCTGGGGGCCTATCAGAGAGAATGTCAACACTCTCTGGTAATATGACCCCACCAACTATCTCCACCAAATACACACACACACACACACACACACACACACACACACACACACACACGCACACACACAGTCCCTCCTGCATCACCTTTTTCCCCATTTCATTATTAACGAGCTTGCCAGGCCTCATTAGCAGAAAGCTACACAATGCTGCTTCCACAAACAAAACACAATGCTCCACAACAGTAATTGCCTCCTTTCTCCATGTCACCGCCTCCAAGCCTCCTTCTTCAGCTGACACCTGCTGTGGACAAGTTGAGCAGATAAAGAAATCAACACATACGTGGACTAGAGCTACATTGCTACAACCACTTAGCTTTTCAATAAAATGTAGTAATTTCCTTCTTAGGTTAATCAAATTTTAAACAGTACTACCCAATCTATAATGGTCCTGAATAATAGTTTTTCAGTATGTTTTAAAGGACCTCTACACTGACAAATCCATTGACAGCGGACCTGACCACACCCTTCACCACTGGTTCCTTTAATGAAACCTGTGCTCTCATACACAATAACAATTCGTCATCCTTACATTTGATTCTCTTACGACCTCTGTATATTTTTGCAACTACTGTGCCTATGTCTTCTCTTGCATTGAGGCTAACAAAAACAAGAAATGAAACAAAGTCTAAATAAGAAACAGAACAGGAAAAAGAAGGATGAGAGGACACCAGGAGGAACAATAAAATAGGTAAAATAGACAGAAGGGATGCTCCACTGCTTGGCTGACACACATGGGGTCTCTGCAGACTGAGAGGATGCTAGGAGAGAAGGGGAAAGTGAGAAAGAGAGTTGTGTGGTGTGTAGCATCCACCTCCTCCTCCCTTACTTCAAACCTCCACCTCCCCCAGCTTGCACAGTGGAACTATATGCTTGGCTTCTCCTGGTTTCTTTAGCATTCCTCCCCATCCCCTCCCAAAGCCTGGGAGAGGACCGAGGCAGACAGCAGGGCTTGTCATAGTCACAGGCCTAAGTCCAAGCAGTGTGTGTGTGTGTGTGTGTCTGTTCCTCTGTCTATGTGTGTGTGTGTGTGTGTGTGTGCAGCATGTGCTTCTGAATCTCTACTGTATGTGAATGTGCCTGAACATTCATGCGTGCTTGCATGTTAAAAAAATAATGGGAAATGCATAATTCTACATATGGAGAAAGATGTTCTTTACTGGGATCTATTATTTATCAGAAAAGCACAGATCACATGTTTATTGTACATAAAAAACAACTAAATACCTTAGGTTGAGCCAAAGCTAACCTCCTATCAGGATATTACAATTTCATCACAATTTGTTTATAACTGGGTTGTTTACACACCCAGTTATGAAGCTTTTGGCTAAATATCATGAACGCTCCTCATAGAATTAGCTATTTTTTTGTGTATCAAAGCTTCTTAAGTAAACAGAAATAAGCACTGAAAGTGAACAGAAGCAGTAATGGTCCTACAAAGAAAACCAAAAACAATGATCTGAAATGGGAGTATCCTATTTTCCAACCTGGGTGTGACTCACATAAACTGTTCACTGTGTAGAGATTCAAAGAAACATAACAACTACATTATATTTGGACAAGCTCCACACATGTTGCCTTTAAAGTAAAACTCAGTTTTACACAAATAAATGTATTGTGCTTTTGCAGAAGGAACACAATACTTTCCTAGCAATGCTTAGTTTGCTAGTTGGTAATTACCTCTCTATCAACCGACCTGCTCATAAAAAAAGCTATTCATAATGAGAACTACTTGTTTCTCCTTGCTGCTATAACATGAAAATAATGTAACTGAATTATACTGAACTGAAATGGAGAGATTATAAAAAATGTACAAATTATTTAAAAAGCAGCTTTTTGCTTCTGGTTGTTTTCGGCTGCTTACCTTAAATAGTTAGAGCTTAGCTCTGTTTACAAATCTCTACATCAGAGGTGATGAACACAGTGTTAGCATGACTCAAAGAAAGCCCACATAGTTGAGATGTGGCACATCTGGCTGATTGCTGATTTATTGTGACAATATTGTGGGCCATATCCGGCCCTTTTGTGGAAGCTGATTCAGAACAGTGGTGTCTGTAATGTGGGCCAACTTTCAGGGTGGAGATCATCTTTATACTGTATTTTCCCTGATTAACAGTAACAGTGAATTAGGACTCTTAGTGATGGCAGTGCTTTGAATAAATGTCTTATTAATTTGCTTTATATAATAAAACAATAACAACATTACTGTCTATGGAGTCATTGCTTTTAACAACGGTTGTAGTTACGAAGATGGAAATGGGTTTCCTCCACCACACAGCCAGAGGTGGGGGGGGGAAACCAGTTGAGCACGGCTTCCCAGGACGCGGTTGTTGCACGCTAACTACACACAGTTCAGGGATAAATATGTACCTTATATCTGTAAGAAATTCAGGACATCTGAGATTACGTCTTCCATCTAGCTGCCAGATGTCATCAAGTTTAGGATCGTCATTCCAACCTAGAGGTGAGCCGTAAGGTGTGTCTGGCCTGCATCTGGTTCAGACTAGGTTAAGAATCAGATACCGGATGGACAGAGGTGAATCTGGGCCGTATCCGGTCCAGGCCAGGTTAAGTATCGAGCTGCCGGATGTCTCCCAGTTAAGGACCGTCATCCAAACCGGATGTGGGCCGTGTGAAAGTGGTGAGTCTGGGCCATATTTGGGCCACATCAAAGCTGCTATCTGGGAGAGCTAAATCTGACTATACACAATGTTCTCATATTGTCTAGGATAGTTCATTATATAATATATATATATATATATATATATTTTATATAGAAACTAGTGTTTCTAAAATTATTGAGATAGTGTATAAATGATTGAAGAGAGAGATACACAATAGTATTCAATATATTAATAATAGTATCTACAGCACTTTATTCCAAAATGAAGCTGGTTTGTCCAAATGAGCTTCATCATACCTCAGGCAGCTCTGTTTGTGCTGTGTTTGGAGAAAAGGTTTCCTCTGCATCACTCTCACATACAGCATCTCTAATAGTTGAACGATGCACAGTGACTCCGTCTGCAGCAAGATGATGTTGTAGGTCTTTGGTGCTGGT
>JAUMHF010000021.1:9826516-9848073 GCA_032359275.1 Microctenopoma steveboyesi
TGACAACGGTGCCCAAACGTATGCACCTGGCTAAATAAACAAACAATTATTGCACACTTTCACTTAATCCTATAAACGTCCTTTCACTTGTCAAATATCGCTGTGTCTACATGATACATTTACATGTACATGAATCTACATGATATATTTAATTGAAAATTTTTATCGTAACAACTAACAATTTATACAGGAAAATGAGCATTGACAAGGTTGCCCAAACATACACGCCCCACTGTATAGATCTGCATGCCTGAAAGTGTCATTATGTAAACACTATATGCGTGTGTGGACTGTCAGGAGACAGGAGATGTGAGCCGGTGGACAGTATTGACAGAAAGACTCTCGTGACTTGAGGAGGCCAAAAAACTCGCAGCAGGGATTCAGCTCGACATATATCTACTGTCAGCCATCTTCTATCCTATATTCTATAAATAATTCACCAGGTCTCGATTGATGGGACAGAGGCCCTAATGAGAAACTCCAGCGACTCTCATCCATGTCAGTGTGTGCATGTGAGCGTGTGTAGTGTAAATGGGCGGTATGTCATTGCATATGTAGAAGGTGTGTGCTTAGACATACAGTACATGCAGGGTGTGTGCAGAGAAGCTAATTACGGGTCTCTCTGTGTGATTAAGCCAGTCAAGTGGTGGAATAGGAGAAACTCATTCACATCTTTAACACTCTCAGGGTGGATCACAGTGATGCATGAAAGAAGGCCAACACACTTTCTATGTGTGTGTGTGTGTGTTCTACTTTTTTTTCTATTGCACTTACACAATCAAAGATATAGAATATTTAACTATTGTTTTTATGCACTTGGTTTTAAAGAGGGACAAGAAAGGATTGATATTCATACATACTTTATGTTTGGGGCCTAGTTAGATGCATAACATCCAACCCAACCCAGAGTTAAAAAATATAGCCACCAACAGCTTTAGCCTACTAATTCATGTCAAATCTTATTCTCTCACTAGTCAGAAAATGGTTGTTTTAGTTTGAGTCAGTTATTTCTGTACTACAGTGGAACTTTGGAATGTGAGTAACTTGGTTTGCAACTGTTTTGCAAGATGGGCAGAAAATTTTAATCAATTTTATCTTGATAAACTAGCGATGTCTCTCAATACGAGTAGTTTGTATACACTTTGTCTCATAACTTCTCTCTGCAGTGTATTAGATGAATAAGACTCCACTAAGAGTGTCTTCTCATTCCAGTGTAATCCCAGTGTAATTTGTTCTACTGTTCTACAAGGTTCTACTGCACTTTTAAGATGCTTGGTCAAGCATGTTTTCTACATGTCCTATGTCCTAAAGAGATTTCTAATCAGGCACATAAGTGAAGAAATCCTGATTTCTAGCTACAGTTAGAAGTCTAACTCATATTACTGAAGGCTTAAACGAATCTGCTTTGTTAGCGGTTGGTTGGGAATGGATCACTCCATGATCAGTATAAGGGAATCCTTAAATGTTCTAATGTTCTATGTTTTAGTAAGACATATTTGAGAAGATCCAAATCTGTCATCTCTACATTGTTTTTATATACAGCAACATCTCATGTGCCAGCAGTTTTGCAGTGGGACCCAACTAAGAAAAACAGACAGAAGAACAGGTGACACAAATACATTGAAGTTTCTATCTCCCCTGCCTGTCGACTTTCTCCTTCTCCTCCCAACAACCCCCACACACCTCTTGCTGTCTCCCTCTCTGTTACCTTGGAGTCTGGCCGTCATGCTCCTGTGGCTCCACACTAAAGGTTACGCTGTGTACCCACCGTCACTGCCTGTCACTCCCCCAGCACCATCGCCAGCCACAAACACACACACAGACACACATGCTTCATCAGACTCAGGCCCTGTCAACGGTATACCGTCCGTAGAACCTACCGACTGCTTGCCTTGGCAAAGAGATCGCTTTGGTGAATAGAGTTAGAACGTTTAGACAGGTTACAGTAGGAAATAGAGCGTTTGTTAGTTTATTGAAAGGGTAACTGTAGACAGACTGTGTATATAAAATATGTGTGTGCATGTCCATCTGCAGTCTGCTGGCCTTGGTACATGAAATTAAAATCCTGCTCACTTGACAGAAATCAACAGTGTCCACAGAGGTATTACTCCAGTCTTTCTTTCTCAAAGGTGAATCCTCTGAAAACTGAGCCGAGTGTATGCTGAGGCTGTAATAGGTAAGATGAGTAAAAGAGGATTATGTTGTAACACTCAGAATAAAATTTAGGAACATTAAAGCTACTCTTTATTTAGCCGTGGTCATTATTTGCACTGGTGGAGTAGTAGTGACAGCATTTACATTTTCTAAATTAGCAACCTTTGCAGTGTTATACTAAAAATAACAGGAACAAACTATACTAGTGGATTTTTTGGCTTTACAACCATTTTGCAGAAAAGCTTGTTGATACTTTTGTAGTTTTCAATTTCAACCTGGAGGATGACGTGTAGGCTTTCTCCCGACTCAGTTGCTTGTAATTATACAAATAATATGACGTTAATGCAGCATTAAACTACATATCTGGGCCCCTGCTTCTACCATCTTAAACATTTAAAAAGATTTGATGTTTATAAATGTGGTGACGATGAATGTCTTATTAAACTTTTCTCCCTGTTCAATCACATTATTACAAAAAAATGTATTATTTGCTATTAAGTCTTGAAACCTCAGAAAGCAATTTATTGACAACAAGCAGTATTATTTTGACATCTATCACTACACATGTTTGAGACTTTTACATGACATCTGATACGTCTGACTGGCATCACACGATTCCACTTGTCCTCTTCAAACTGCATAATAATAAGTGACTAACAAAGAGGAGTGGCGTTGTTAGAAATTTGGCCTTTTGCTGATTTAATATTGTCTTCAGTGCTTCATATTGGCTATAGGACAGTAAATGTTCAGTAACAGAAGAAGATTTATAGAGCAAAATGTTGTTTCACACTCTCACACTCATGTTACAGGAATCCACACATCCACACAGCTCATATGGACAGTAGAATTAAACCTTTCATGGTAATTAACCAGACTATTACATTTGAAACCACATGTAATGTAACTAGCTTGACCCAATCTCGGTTTTCCTGAGTGCAAATTACAGAAGACATCTCTTTGATTTCTGTGTTGGTTTTATAATAAACATTGTTTATTCATTTATCATGTTCTTCTCTTTTTTACCCTCATTCCTCTACCTCCTTCTGTCTGTTCTTCCTCCTCTCTGTGGACCATCCGTGGAGCGTTCAAGCGGTCTGACGACATGCACCACTGAATTCTCAACATCTTGTCTCGTCACGGCAATTACACACACACAAACACACACACACACACACACACACACACATCTAACATTTAACATACTCAGTACACTCAAAATGTGTCTTTTACACTGAACAATGCAGTATTAATAGTCTCGTATCACTAAAAGACAAAAATAACTTTTTTTAGTATTAGGCGAATCAGAGCTGGATAAAAAACTTGTATCTAAACTGGACTGACCTTTCCTATCCAAAAAAAGACAATCACACTGCCACACACTCCAGAGAGACTGAATTCAGGAGTGAGAGACTAGGGCAGTGAGCAGGTGGTTGTGAGAGGTCAGTGCATGGACCAGTCACTGACCCCCTCCATACTACTGTGAGAGGATAAGGGTTAATTAACAGCAGACTTTAATCGTCTCTGATGAATGATTCATAGCTTCCGGGTCTATAACCAGTATTTAAAACACATGGACGGTGCCAGAGTAGACATGAATAATTCAGGTCCTATGGTACCCGGAGCCACATTTCACTCACACTGAGCAGACAAAGCAGAATTTCAAAATATGAGTGTCTTGCTGGTTTGTTAAAAACGAGCAAACAATTAATGCGTCTCAATTCTACAATAGATCACAAATTTGACAAATGTAGATAAAGAGCTAATGATATGGCGGTTTCTTGAAACGAAGGAAATGTGATATGTGGTCATTATTTGGCAAAGAGACAAAGAGAGACACGAAAGACAAATGTTGGAATAATGCCACTGAGAGAGACAGATGAACAGAAAAACAGAGCGGGAGCACGTTTGGTCAGCTGAGATTTACTGGCTTGGCTCTGAATGCAGCAAATAATAACTCGCCAGCCAAGCAGCTTCGATATATTCTTAAAATCCGTGGCTGTCTTGTCTCTGCTTTTCAACACTTCATTTAACTCCCTGTTCACTCCTTAGATAAACTGAGCTTCATCCTGCACAAAGATATAGGGCTTCAATAAAAAAGCAGACTTTATACAGAAGTATTATAAAGTACAACAATGAAAAAGCTAGTGGTGAGGATTATCATACAAACAGTCCGTGATCATACTTCCATTGCAACCCCCCATTCAAGTTTTCCAATGCTCTGCTCAGGACTAGCTGTACTTTAATATATTTAAAAAGTTGTGATATGTTTTGTTTTCTCAAAAGACATGGCCCTTTACAGTTTTCACAACCTGACCCTGTGCTGGAAAATTTCAAAACATCTACTTCAGTAGCATTGTACATAGATTTGGATGTATATTACATAAAGATGAGCGACAGAGAAAAGAGGTTGGAGTCTTTGTAGTCTTTGTTGGTGAGATGGTTCACTGGCATATTTCAGATATGATTCAGACTCAAACGTCTATGGCTGAATTTTTAAAGTTGACATTTAGGATGATGCACGAGAAAAACTGTGTGAAATTGTTTCACTTGTCTTTTTTGCCTTTTGGAGTTGGTTCTCTTGTCATTTGCACAGTGGTTTCAATGAAGACATTTATCAGTACATTAAAAATGCATCATCCATGTTAACATGCACCACTAAACAGTTAATAATATGTCTGATGATGACATACTGGCTTTATCTACTGACCTAATAAAAAAGATCAATAACCAATCACAAACTCAAAAGAGCCATTTAATAAAGTCTGTGAATGCATACAGGCAACCCATACCATCATTAAACTGAAATTAAAAAGGGCCACGCCTTTTTGAAACTAATCTGAATAACTAAAGCTGCAGCATCATAGCTGGTCATTCAAGACCCACGTTTTTCTCCCCCTGACAAAGAAAGACAGAGAGTTTTGGACTACCACACAAACCCAGGCTAAATGAAATGTCATTAACCACAAGATAAAAACAAATGAGGCCACTACACTTTGTGGTTTGTGGAGAGAGCAAGGGAAAGCGAGTGAGAGCTGGAAGTAAAGCTTGAAAAGCAGGAGACCGAGTGAGAGTGTGTGGGAGGAAAGTAGAAATAATGCAGGGGAAGATTTGTTACTGTAATTGTCTCCAGAGCGCTTGTTTACCCAGCAGCAAAGACAGGTAGAGCCTTCAGATAAAGGACACAGATGAATACATCAGTGTAAGAGAGACAGGTTATGAGATGAATGACTTTTCACAGTTAGACTGCACATTTAAACCACATGGAGGAAGATGGATGGCCCGTTAGACCAAACTGAAGATTGTTATCTGTAGACAAAAAAACATACAGTGTAAAAACAGCTTTAAATGTGTGTGACACAGAAGCAGTATTCGACGCCCTGGATGGATGGATTTTGATTCTCATTCTGGAGCTAGCTTGATTCCCAAAGGGTGCTGGAGAAGAAGAGAGCTCCAGTTGTTACCAGTTAAGTTATAAGTCAGTGGAAGTTGATGCAGTTCTCATAGCATCATTCTTCTGCCCAGCAATGCATTTCTTCATGGATTTGGTCTCATGGGTGGACAGACAGTACAAACTGCCCGGGCAGTTTGCCTCCGGGTTGAGGCAAAGGTGCAGAGAAATAGCCCAGCCCTTGGTGAATATCTCTGTGATGTTTAGATCTTCAGAATGAGCATTGGACAACTCAGGAAACTCTTAAGATTTTGAGTTACTGGAACAAAGCAGGTTTTGGCTCCAGCCCAGAAGACCCAGTATTATGAAGGTTATGTGCACACAGCCAGAGGTAACCCAGAATGAGAGGAAGCTGACTTGAGTAAATACAAAGAAATGTACAGCAACTGTCTCATGATGGTTATCTGACAGGCTCAGGTTCAGGAGACCTAAGTGTTGTCACGGAGTAGAGATACTCACCCTGGGAGCTCGTTTCTACACCTTCTGATAGATGAATGGAATAAAACTTAACTACATGACAACACAGGTCAATCTCAACCTTTCTATAACGGTGACAACAAAAACATTATAACCTTTGCAAAGGAGAATTCTTTTTTCAGAGGTTTTTTATTATATATCACAATAATTTTCAATAAATCTTTGCGTGTGAAGTGAGTACATTTTCTCATTATTATAAATAATAATTATACTTTATTGATTCCGTTGGGGAAATTGTTGTTGGGCACCTGACAGACCTGACAGTATTTAGGTATTAAAGGGAAAATAATATCTAAACACATAACACTTAACTAAAACAATTAACAGACAATTACATTTTCATGTTTGCCTAAAATATATTTATATTTATATTTATAAAAACCAGGAAATCCACAAGCAGATTTAGGGAAACTCTGTGCCATATGCTGCAGCATACAGGAATCCGTTCTAATGAGGGAAATCAAATTAGGAATACATGATGTTTTACTGTAGATGTAATCACACAAAGCCTCTGTAAGAAAATTGTGTGTGTGTGTGTGTGTGTATTAGAGAGCATTGTCCAGTATATCACACAGCACCTGTCATGTTCATGTCGCAGCAGCAGGGTATAGGAGGTGTTCTTGTCTCTGAGTGATGCGATGGCATGAACAGCATGGTTTAAGAGCTAAAAGAAGGTCATCGATGTCTCGCTTCACTATCTCCCCGTTCTTTTCTCTCTTCTCTCTGTTGCCCCTGTCATCCCTACTGGATGATCCCTCGCTCTCTCTTCCACCCTGGCTGTCTTTCTGTCCTTCGTCATGGGTTGCTGTGTTCTATTTCTTTTTTTCCCTGCATCCTGCTCCATGTTGAACTCCACTTCTACGAACTGATTTTATTTGTGCAAGAGTCACAGTCAACAGGAAAAAAAAACTATATGTAAACTGTGACAAAAACAAACTGTGCAGTATAAAGAGTTTAGAGGAAGGAAAGTCCAGGCTAGGTTTGTCACTCAGCAGTTGTGTTTGGAGACTGGGTTGCCACAGCCATCCTGTCATCATTTAGAGAGGCCATGACCTCTGAGCAGTGAGAGGAGCACCACTGCTAAATAATTCACAACCTTTTTTTTTTTGGAATGAGAGGGTGTGGGGTTGGTGTCTGGGTAATTTGCTTGGTTTAAATGAACTGTTGACTGCTGCCTGTATCTTATGTGACAGAAGGCTGCATCTCTTGACAGGCTCTTATAAATGAATGTCAGATTAAATTCCTCCATATCACCCCTGGGCATCTTATTACAAATATCTGCATCTATGTACTGTAGGTCAGTGTAATGCAGTCCAAGGTTGGACATGCAGCTTACTTATCTGAAATTACCTGGGAAGTCAATGTACTGAACAGCAATGTGGCCCTACTGTTGTACAGTCTGCAGCCATGCAGCCCTGTCAGCTTGTATACCAGTCACACTGGTGCGCTGAGCTAAATGCTAATCCTTTCAACTTTGAAAAATAACTGGGATTCTTATTTGTCCTGAGACAATGAGAAATAAACACACTCACCAAAGACTGTGGCTATGAGACCATTGTGTTTCAACCTAAACAAACCTCTATCATGGTAATATCACACAGTCAAAGGTTACCTAGCAGTGTCTCACAATTTTATCTCATTCAATTAAATCACTATATCACTAGTATCTTCCACCTCTTTTTCTTAAATGTGTTCTTAGACACCCTCGTGCCTTTTAAATGGACACGTGCCATTGTCTTCCTAAGCTCAAAGTCACTTCGCTTCTTTGCGACCAGAAATATGTGACCTGAGCGAGTCTGCTGTCCAGTGAAAGAGGTTTAATTGGTTACATTTCCAAATAACACAAATCACTTAAATAGATTTCTTGCAATTACTGTTTTGTAATTAATATCACTACTTGTTGTACACTAGCAACTTCAAAACATTAATACATTTTCCATTAAGTATATATTAAGACAGAACATATGAGTAATAAAACTTTGCCATCAAATCTAAAATTCGATACAACTTTGTTTCCTGCTTCGGAGACATTCAGAACATAGACTTCCTGGGGGCGAGCAGCAGGTTGTTGGAATAGAAAAGAGTTTTAATTAACACTCAGTATTTGGTGGAGGATTTCTGACACAGTTGCCTGCTACAGATTCAGCAGCTTCTTTTGATCCACAAGTAATGAACTGTACAGGGTACTCTGATTCTCCTCTTTCTGTCCACGCAGAATTTCATTCCACTTCCCAACATGTCACTGTAACTGTAACTGGTAGTCTTCACACCCTGTGTTAGTCCGCCTTTCAACTCTAACATGAGCCAAACTATAAGCTTTTGACAGCTTATCCAGTCATAAATGTATCTTATAACATATCTGAAGTAGAGGAAGGGAAAAGTGTTGGGGTGAATTTTTAATTGTGTTAAATATCCATATGTAAGTGACAAAATATCTAATTAAAGATTTAAAAAAGCATATGAATTGGAGTCATAAATCATTATTTACCAATGTGAGAGGGCTTACTTAACCTTGAAGTGCTAGCAGAATTAAAATGTGGATTTCAGGAGGAAACCCCACTCAGTATGCTTGACCATACCATGGAAGGAGAGCAAGACACGAGTGCAAGAGGGAGAAAAAAGAAGTGCAAGAGCAAGAGCTGAAGATGGAGATGCAAGTAAAAAGGGCAGGAAAGGGAACAGGTGCAGAGAACAGAACAACACACAGAAAGACAGCAAATTCAGAGGCGTGTTGGGTGGAGAATTCATGGAGAAGTAAGCCAGGAGGAGATAGAGGGATGAGATGGAATCAGGAGCTAGGAGGTATAAGGACCAGGTAGAGGGGAATAGTGTGGTTTAGATGGAAGGAGGAGGGGGGATATAGGAGGAGGGGGAGAAAGGGTTTGGAGAGCACAAGACAGATGACAAATTGTGATTAATAGATGGGGTCCGGGGCAGCAGTGTGGAGCGCAACTCATTAATAGAGAGAATTAGAGAGGCTGTGCAACTCAATCTGCACACTGTCACTCGCAATCAAGGACCATAATCAAATCTGCACACAGACAGAGGTACATTTACGAGAGGATGGGGGTTCATGCTCACACACACATTTCTTTTCCTGCATTTAGGAGGAGAATGTGCACTGCTGCATACAAACCCTGGACATGTTCTATCCTGCACTTAACTGTGACTAAAGCCTAATCATAATTCTGCTCTTAACCTCAAATAGAAGCTCTAAACTGGAACTTTAAGGAAGTGAGATTCTCAAAAGGTTTCAATTCTGTAGGAAAGTCTGCAAGACACTGAAACTAAACGTACACTGTATCTGCTACTGTACAGTACACTGAGTCATTCTGCATTGTCCCTGAACATGTTAATTATCTTATATTTTTCTCCGAATCATCTGCTCTCTCATTTCTTTCTGAGACTTTTTTGTGATAAAGTTCAAAGACAGAGACTTATAAACTCTTTAGACGTCTAACTAATGTGTGATGAATTCAATTAAAGCAAGGATTTGAAAGATTTGACATTTTTCACACAATAAATGATGTCAGGTGTTTCTAATTTCTCTCTACCGTATACACATATATACGGGTTTGTGAGTGAATCCTTTGGAGTGATGATGGTTGCAGTAGCATTTCCATCAAGAATTTAAAATGACTTACACCCTTGTGTATATATACTGTTCAGTATGTCTCCATGCAACTGTATGCAGTGGGTTTTTGGTTCTAAATGCTACAACTATAATTGTAACTAAATCCAATTTTGGCTTCTCTTGTTTGGCTCCTACTCCTGCTCCCCAGTATCTATAATCCTAAATGTGAATGCCCCTTGCTCTGTCTGAACTCCTTAGTTAGCACCTGGCCTTTTATTCCACCCTGTGCTATCCACCCTCGAATGCAGGGCTCCTGTTTGTTCCCAGAGTTAAAAACGGGCCAGCTGGGTGCAGAACCTTTTTTCGTGCCCCGTCTGCTGGAATAATAATGCTCCCTGCTGACATCAGACAGTCTGTCTCTGTAGAGACTTTTACATTCAAACTTAAGACCCATCCATAGTTTATGCCATAACTTTCAATTAGTGGCCTAAGAACAGATGTTGTCGTCTGCAATGTTGCACAATCTGTACAGTTATAGGCTGCTGTATGAGATTCTGGTGAGATTCAACCATCTTTTAGTAAATCGAAGAATTAAGAAGCAGTCTGAGCTCCCGACCCAACATGGATGAGAAGGTCTTAAAACAATTTTTTCTCACGTTATACATCCATTTTGCCTCAAATGTCATTGTCAACAGGTCAGGTTTAAGAACATTCTGGAGGGGACCGTATTGCGATGCCATGCAGAAACACTGGAATCACACTTGCCTCTTGGTAAAAGGACCCACATACTGAACAACTGCATACTAACCATATACGCTACCGATGTGATGCTATGACCCCTACATTTCCATTACACTTGGCGCCTCTCCGTTCTCCATTCTGCTCTGGCTCTTGTCACTCCTTTTTGCTCGCTCTCCGACCTGTGAGATTGCAGGTCAGGTTAAGCCCTTTCCACAGCCACTTACTTGGCTTGTATTTGTGTCTCACTGTGTTGATAGCACCTCTACCCCGAGTGAGCTGGTTAATACCATGGTAACCTCTCTGATCACATGCTGACTCTCCGCTCATGTCCTGATTGGTTTTACTGATTGTTCTAAACAGAGAGAGTAACTGTCCTGCTGGTAAATCACCTCTGCAGAGTCGTATCTGTCCTGCTGTATGCCTGGAAAACCAGTACCAGCTGAAATAAGTCATTCCAACACAGAAGACGGGTTTTTAATGACAAATAAATCCAGCGTAACACAACTTGTCACTTTAGTAGCCTTATTGAATCATAACAATAATAACACATCAAATGAATGGACTTCAGTTCCTTACAGTGTGTTTTGAATTGCTATGCCACATTATGCTTTCTCATATTTTCAGAAACGATGTCAAAGTTCCACAGCAAATTGTATGATTCTTTCTCTGATCCAAAAGTCATTGTTGGAATGCCCTACGACTGCACATTGTGCGGTGTGTGTGTTCTGTCCTTCTTATTGAGACTTCGTCCTCTTGTTCTGTTGTAAGGTGTCTTGTGTGTTTTCCATTCTGCATCACAGCTCTTAGATGATTTCTTATATTCTTCTTTGTCTGAACTGAAAAAAAATGTCTTGACTTGACTGAAGGGCACATCTGAGATGTTAATGATGAATTATGTTTCACTCATCTAAATAAAACTGTTTTTAAAAGAAGCAGCTATGGTATTTCCTCTGGCTTACTCTGGCTAAGACGGGTTTGGGTTAGTGGAACTTTTTGTGAACAAACAACAGCCACAAGCCCCCCCAGACTTAACCCTGCACCCTCCTCATCTTCAGTCCTTCCCGTCCAATGTTACAGTAAAGCTTTAATATTAATCATAAGTCCATAGCTCAGAAAGCTGAAGGTCAGAAAAGAGATGGATGGATATTAGATTCAGGGGCAGGAAAAGGTGCAACATGTAATATTTTACCAGGTAAAACTCTAAAGAGAAGATCAAGCATTTTCCTTCTGTAAACCTGAGCTTTAATTAAACACAGGAGAGGATGATTTACAGACAAGAACGTGATATCATATATCACTAGGAAACAGAGCCAGAGACAGATATTATGGCTTCACATCTTATATATTCATTGGCTTAGTTAATATTTCATAGGGCTCTAAAAACCTCATTCCCTCTAAATTGTCCTCTGTTCTTGGCAATAATAATTTAAATGCAGGGAACCTCAGAGCCCACATGTAAATTATATGTGCATGTGTGCACATATATTTAGATGTAAGTATTCACATACATGCCATAAAAGCACATAAACAAGCACAACTGGCATAAATATAAAAAGGTGGACGTAAACAAAGACACAACTGTAAATTCACATTTCACAAAAACAAAAAAATTATTTAGCTTTGACTTTTGAGTTACCGGTTTTGTAGAGACCACACCGTTTCCCCCTTTCTGACAAGCAGTAGTTATTTTCTATCTCCAAATGCAAATGTGACTAGAGGCTTGGCATCTGCCTGAGGGCTCAGTCGGCTGACAGTATGCATCCTGGGGAGTGATCTATTGATCCATATTCAATATCTGCTACACTCTCCTGCTCAGTAAAGTTGGGTGATGAATAAATAAGGAGCAGAACTGACAGTACATACAAGTCCACTTGTGTGTCAGAGGACTGGGAAGGCCTAAATAGTTTTATTCGCCTGGTTTTGTGTAAATAACTGCAGACCAATATCGTCTTCATAAGACAGATCAAAAAGAATCTGTCTTTCCAGACAGACATGTTTTACACACCTTAATGTCTGGTGTGTTTCTGATACAGACACTCAAGAACAACAGCACAAAACAGTGTCCAGTGTGATATTTAATTATTTTACAACAGCTATAAATGTAAAGTCAGGCAGGGAGAAAGACAGGGAAAGATAGAGACCAAGAGTGGGAGGAGGAAGAGGGGGGGGGTTGTCAGTAGTGATACATCTTTCATCTCTAATGAGGTCTGAAAGCTACAGAAACACAGACATTGACAACAAACCCTGAAAACACCACTCTTCTCCTTTTACCTAATCCTTTTTACTTTGCCATCCTGCAGGATGTGTGTCAGTTTCACTTCTGTAGCCCCGTTTTGTTCTCACACACACTTCAGTCTCATCGTACCTGCCGTTCTCCCAAGCACCGAGGTGGTGCTCATACCTAAAAGTGTGTATTTGGTCAACTGAAGCTAAGTGCAATGATGGATTATCAAGACAATCCCAAACTACTTTACGAGAAAATGACAAAAACCTGGCTGAAAGCAAAATACTCTGCAGTATTACAGTAACTGGTGATTGTCCGTTTCTCTCTGCGAGTTTTTCTCCAATAACCAAAGTGTGGTGAAAATAAATCTTCAATATTTGAACTGAAAACGACAACGTTTGATTAAACTATTAAACAGATGTAGTCATTTGATTTGTGAAAAGGTCATGCAGGATGGGACGGAGTTTCGGAGTGTGTGTGTGTGTGCGTGTGTGTGTGTGTGTGTGTGCTCGCGCGCTGAGGAAGGAGGACGGGCGGGGGAGCAGCAGCCGGCAGATGCTGAGGAGAGAGAAGCAGGACGGAAAATACAACAAGTGAGTGAACTGTTGCTTGGCAAATAAAGTCGCTCTGTGGCGGGATTTCTGCGCGAAAGTCTGCAAAAGTAACTCGCCAGAATCTTTTGTTTGAAGGAGCGTCCCGAGACTGTGATTTGTATTCTTGTTACTCCTTGGTAAAACATTTCCTTCGGACTGCCTCGACCATTTTGGACAGTGCTGTCCGGCCACGATGACGGAGTCTTGGACGAGATGCTGCAAGTTGAAATATTAGTGTGACTGACTTTGTACCGCAGCGCAACTTACTCCAGCCGGCGCCACCGTGGAGGCGCTCAGTGCGTCTTCGGAGGATTTCATTATGGTCCTAAAGCAGTTTTCCTGCGGCGTTTCCATCTGAACCCGCAGCATGAAAAGACACTGAGCACCGAGCAGAGGAGGAGAAAGAGGCTTGGTGAGCTGATCGTTTTTATACGCATGAGTTTCCTCAAAAGTTTGCCTGTGGAGTCAGTATTTTCTGTTGATGTGATTATATCTAGATAGATATTTAAATTGTAAATGAGCATTTAATGACTGTTTATAATTAACGTAAGTACTTTTCCCCTTTATACGGTTTTGCATGTAGGCCTGTAATAAAACCATCGTTGTTATGAACCCATAATGTTGTCACTGAGGTTTCATATCTTTATTTGTGTGAACAAAACGTTTAGGTTACAGAAATTTTCTCTGTAGCATGTCACATGTCACTTTTCCCTTATTGTCTGACACCAATTCAAATATTTATTCCCTATAGATTGAGCTGCTTAGTTTGTTAAATCTTTACATACTAAATTAAAATTAAATATAGATAAAAAAACAATAATGTTTGATTTTGTTCGTCTAGAGCTGCTTATTTTACTATTTGTGTGTATATGTGTTGTGTTTGTTTTCTCTCTAGATTTTCAGTGGTTTGCTGTGACGCTGTGATAAAATGTTTTCTGGTTCAACCAAGCTGCTTTTAAGACAAAGAGTTCCCACATTTAAATCAATTTGGCCTGTCCCTTCTTCAGAATTTGCCTTTTTTATGACCTGTAACAAATCCTTGCTCAAAAAGGATGAGCAGACTGCCGAGGTAAATCTAACCCAGCCTCCTAAACAATATATATAGGGAGAGGTGTAAACCCTTCAACAAAAACACAACCAACGAGGAAGGAAGAAAAGAGAAGAGATTTTGCAGTTTCCTCATTTTCCTCTTCTCATTCCCAGACAGACAAATAACGCTCCCCTTCCTCGTATGTGGTGGGTGAGATGAACTCCAGTGGGAATACTGTAGACCCCACCTGACAGCTCTCTGCCTGAACAACTGAAAGCGTTTCACTGGAGCTTCTACAATCTCAGAGCTGGATAAAAAGGTTGTGTAATGTCCTTAGATTTTAAGGTTGAAAGACACAGTGAACCACAGGAAACTGAAAAATAAACAGATAAAAAAAACAATGTACTAAACATCGTTAAAAAATGGAACAATCTTAGAATTATTCTTGCTCAGATTCTCTCTGGATTTGACTGACCCACCTCTAACTAGCCCCCAATTTATTTTAGTTATCTCAGACAATCCCACATTTTCCTCCTCCACCTTCTCCATCCAGTAGTTACTTTCTACTCCGACTTCAGCCTGGCCGGCACAACCATTCCAGCTAAGGGGGAGGAGGACTTCCTCACGCTGGCCGCCTCCCGGCTCAGCCGCAAGAAACGTGTCATCGGGGCTGGAGTTGGCGTGGCCATGGTCCTGGTCCTGCTGGTGGCCATTCCCCTATTGGTCCACACCACCAAAGGGGGAGGGTCTGGAGGAGGGGGAACACATTATGAGATGCTTGGGAGCTGCAAGATGGTGTGTGACACTTTCACCCCCCCACAAGGAGAGTTGACAGCTGTCTCCCCTCAGCCCCCAGACTTTCCAAACCGCAGGGGCAAACAGGGGTTCAGAGGGAGCCCTGGACTCCCTGGTCCTCCAGGCCCTAAAGGGCCCCCCGGGCCTCCTGGAGAGCCCGGCAAACCCGGCCCACCTGGTCCACCAGGACCTGGACCTGGTGGCTATGGCTCATCCTTCTACAGTCCCAAAATTGCCTTCTATGCTGGCCTCCGGAAACAACACGAAGGGAGTGAAATACTCAAGTTTGATGATGTGGTGACAAATGTAGGGAACTACTACGAGCCAAGCACCGGCAAGTTCACCTGCCCACTACCTGGTATCTACTACTTCACCTACCACGTCCTGATGAGAGGGGGTGATGGGACGAGCATGTGGGCTGACCTAAAGAAGAACGGACAGGTGAGTGTGGCGTTACGTTACGCTGTGAACTTACCTTCCACTGCTAACAAAATATATTGGTAAATATATTTCACCCAGCGATCCAGTACCACTGGACATAAAAACAGAAACAATTCTATGATGCAGTGTGGTACAACATCCATCATACAGGATAACAAGACGTCACCCAAATTAAACTAAAGACATAGACCGTAACTTTTAGAATGATGTTTCCTAGTGTTTTCAGATCTGGTATCATTTGTCTGTGCCTGCCCAAAACTGTTACAAATCACTTTGGCACATTTTCCCCTTCAACAACAACTGTATGGTTAAGATGTGTCTGATTATCATGTATCAAAATGATTTGGGGGATTATCAGACCACAAATATTTTTGCAGCACAGTTGACTGTTCTTACAAATAATACTGTGAAACCGTGTTATTTCTGCTTATGGTTGTAATAACATCAGAATACCCCTGTCTAGTTCCAAGTGCAAACCAGATGGGGCATTCCTGCAAATTGCTGTGGTAGCCATGCTGGTGACTGCACTCAGCTTTCAGTCACCAACAGTGTCAGCAGCAAAGCACCCTCACACCATCACACCTCGTCCTTCGTGCTTCACACATCCAGAAGTTCACCTTCTCAGTGTCTAACAAAGAAGCAGTTAGAACAAAGAAACTCCCAATCGAACTCATCAAACCAAAGCGCATTTTGTGGATTGACTGATCTTAATTTCTTTAATTAATGATGGACTTACTTTTTTGTCTTTACTTAAATGAGTGTTTCTTGCAATTCTATTGGTGCAATATTTGTAGTAGCGCAAATTGACTCCGTGCCCACAAGTCCTCTATACAAGACAAACAATGGTCTAAATCACGTTAAGACATGTCTCCAGTTTGTACTCTGAAAAGCATCCCAGGTGACTACCCTGTGAATCTGTTGAGAGAATGCCTTCAGTGTGCCAAAGTTTAATGTTTAGACATTGTGTCAGTTGTCAGATTGTGACTTGTAGTGTGTCTGAGACTGATGTAGCTACTCAGCTACAGTCTTTACACTCCAGGAGCTACATCTGCTAACTAATTAATGAAATAAGCCTTATCAAGTAAGAAAGTGAGGACAGTAAGGCAGAAAACATGGGAGTGCTGTGTGTTTCCAATTTAGTTGTGAAAGCAAATGTATAGTCATTTCATTATTTGTGATGTAGAAATCAAAAACAAAACATATTCAAGTTTCACTTGAAGAGAACATGCTTAATGAAAAACTGATAGATCGGGATCTACTACCAGCAAGGTGATGTCCAGCAGGCAGCAGACAGAAAAGGAAATTATTGTTCAATGAATCTTACATGTAATATGATGGCAATGTAATATATATAAAAAAATGTGAATGACAAATAAAAACTAAACTGATACTGAACTAAAGAAATTAATTGTGGAAAAAACTACATGAAATGTTTTATTTAATTCAAAAGTATTACCTCAAAACTAGAATGACACAGGTTTCCATTAAAATAAAAAATAAAATGTCTGGGCGGGAACAACGCATTGGCTTAACTGATTATGTGGAATACATCGATTTGTCACAATGTCTGCATTTAACAACAGCACAACTGTGATGCACAGGTGTGTCACAATAAAACACCCAGGGGCTCCCTGATGTCCAAATGACCAGAAATCAGCGAGAAGTATTGATTACAGTGAATTTTGTCTGATTCTTTATTGGTATGCTGCCTGAGAGAAGTTGTGCAATACTATCTCTAATAACTTAGACAAGATGAAAGACTAGAGCAGATCCTACAGTATTTGTGATTAGTTTGTTCGTGCACACACAGGCATATAGAGCTAAACAACATTGATTCCCGCTAACATTGCAATGCAATATTATGGATAAACAATACACTTCTATAAGCAGCATTAGCCATATTAGCTGTTAGCAGCCTCTCACCGCCTGTGTCTAATGCGTTCAGGAACAGGACAGAGTGTGAAACTGAAAGTTCCACTTTAAAACGGTTGTTTACTGGTTATTTAACTAAGGGATTAATCATTCAATTAATCTTCAAAATTGGTGCTTACTTCCTTTTAAATTAGGCTGCATTATTTTACTGTTATTTTGTTGAAAAAAAATGATTCCTCACACCAGAGCATTAAGAACATAATGACGCAACCAAAGAAAAGTCTGGAGCAAATGTTCTACAAAATATACAAATACAAATGTAAACACTGTTTACCAGGGGAAGAAGTAAAGTGAATGTACAAGTCATATGAGCAGAAAAATCATCTGTTTAATCAGAAAACATGAAACACATAAGAACTGCTTTACGTGAAAAAACAAAACTGTAATTAATTGTACAACTTGCAAACAAAGGGAAGGAGAAAGAGAGAAAGTGACAGCCAAGCGATCAAGAGGATAACAATCCCCCATGTCTCTGTGGAACAAAGCCAAAATTCAACAGCTGCTTACTGTCCTCCGAGGAACTCTGACTTTAACACTAATAAAAAAACAAGCACAAAAGCCTGGAAAAAGCTTTGAATGCTTCCATCTGGAGATCCGTGACAAGCTTGAAGTACTAAGCCCTCCGTCTGCGGAGGAGCTCAAATTCTGTGCTGCAGAACGGAAGACTGACGTCCTGGGGATTACCAGAGATGAGGAAAAAAACATGCTTTGCATTGTTACAAACCGAGTCAAACTAGGCTGAGTGTTTGATTTCTCTACACATAATTTACACGGTGCATGAACTCACAACAACATGTTACTGAGCCGAGCATCATCCTGCTGGGCTGCTGCTGTTCTGAACCTCCACCTTAAAAGACTGTAAATACAGGAATTATATGTTAATTTTGGGAGCAGTCGAACAGTTTGCATGGTAACCTTTTTCTCAACAATCCTAAAAAAAGCTCAGTTTAGATTTTTTCTAAACTATAACAGCCCCGCTGTCTCTACAGTTAACCTGTACATAGCTGTAGATGACATGTGCCACAAAAGAACCAACAGTGATGTACAGCTCAGAGTTCGGTCAGTAAATTGTGGGAGTAAAAAAAAAAATATGTTAAAAACCCAAACAGAAGTCAAAATAAGGGCATCTAAACTAGCACTGTTTCATCACATGTAATTATCATTCCTGAAATGAGAACGCATCTGAGAGAGCTGGCTGAGAAAGTGTTTTGTGCATTTCACCGATATCCTCACACAGGTCACTCTGCAAGACCTGCTCAATAGTGTAAATGTAAAAAACTATGTATGCTACCTATAAAACAATGAGCCTCTAACAAGAAAACAAACCCAGAATCATTGCAGTGGTGGACTGGACCACAGCACTCCTGTACCAGCCATGTTCACCCAGCGTTACATTTCACCAGAATCCTCCATTCAGTACTTTCCTCAACCTAACTTAAATAGCCCAAATGTATCACGGCTAATTATCATTCAACAATATAATGATTTATTACCTGGTTGAATAGTTCATCCAAACTTGTCCACAGATGTAATTTGCATTAGGTAAAAAAGCTGTTGGCCAAGACAGACCATGTTAGGTGCAGATTCATGTGATAAACAGTTCTTAGCACTGTGAGATTACATGTTTTTTAGCATTTACTATGACTGTGTATTTGAAGATTAGCATCCAGATGCATATCACAAATTAGCAAGAAAAGTGATTAATTGCCCCACATGGCATCTTCGAAGTGCTTGTTTCACACTACTGTAATAATACAAAGAAAAGCAACAAATCTTCAGATTTGGCAAACTGGGAAGAGAGACTGGCTTTTTTTGTGAATAATATAATTATTACCTGACTGTAAAAATAGTTCATGTGGAAAGCACATCTCTACCAACAAAAATATTGGTAAAAATGTGCATTGAAGTACACAGTTGTTTTAACATACGCTAGAAGAATATGCCATAATAAACATGCAAACAAGGAAAATATGCAAAATGTGCTACAGTAGCTAAGTGTTATCAAATCATCTGCTGCACCAAAGACCTCAAATCTTTTAAATGGGTTTCAATTTCAGATGCACTGCTCTACACCAAACGCACAGCATCACATAGTAAGCATTTAATCCAACTGATCAACTCTATAAAATTGTTATTCCCTATTTGATGGGATATGCATAAATGCCAGATATAATTGGGGCACTCGTTTTTTTGCGTCCCTTTACAGACATTGTCATTCCTGTCTTCTCCTGCTGTTAAATCTTTCATAGCCTTTAGATGAGATCTTGTCCCCTCCACCTGTGCCCCTCCTTTGCTCACACACACACGCGCACACACCTTTACAGTCTACACTGGATATTGACTGCTTTCCCATTAATTATCTTTTCCACCAACTAAATAATTTAATCCAATTCAGTGCTGATCTTGCCCTCATAGTTTCAGGCACCTACTGTTTTTTTTCTTCTGTGAATAACCAAGTGCTTTCGAGTGAACCAGCCGGTGGCTCAATGACAAAAACCTTGAGAATAATACTTAAAATGTAGGTTGATTGATGGACTGTAAAGACGTTCAACAGCAGGTTAGGTTTCTTCTTAATTATTATTTCTGTAACAGTCATGTAACAACATAAACTACTAATTGACTTAAACAATAAACAATGTCAGAATGGCATAACGGATGGTTGTGGTTGTGGCTAGCCAAAGGTAACAACATAGATTCGACTTAGTGTCTGCATTCAGCCTCCAACATGTTTAAAAGAAGAAACATAAAGAGTTTGTAGTCTGAGCTGGACTTAATGATTATTGTGACAGTGACACTGAAAACAAGAAATGCAAGGACCTCCATCATCTTGTCTGTGATGAGCCAGTTTGAAAAAATGAAAGTAGTTGAGAGCTACTTATGTCTTGTACTATTAGTAACATTTATTGAATTTATAGTATCAAAAAAATCAAACCAAAGCAGGTATAAAGTGTGTATTTGTTTTGTGCCACCAGTTATCACAGGACAAATCATATAATACTTGTGTTTTAAATTAAAAAGCAAAGTGTGCTTCATATCAGTATCACAACATCAAACCTCCTGTCACAGACTCCAATGCTTGACATTTGATTGTTCACCTGATTTGTGCATCGCCTGTTCTTTTTCTGTAAAGAAACGAGAAGTTGTAGTTCATCATTTATAAATCATTTCTAAATAATAAATGTAGTGTAATAATAAATGTAATAAATGTAGTTCCATCAAATCTGGACACGCAGACCTGATACATATTTTAGATTCACTGTGAGTTTGATATAGTCTCAGATTCCAATGTAAGAAATATGAACTCTACTCTAGAAAATGCCCAAATTGAAATAAAGAAATAAAGTTGTTTGTTATTAAATCATAGTAGCAAATTCTGAAATATTGGCTTTATAAACAGGTTTGTGTTAAATCTCACAGCAGAGCCTTTCACATGAGTCACTTGATTGACATGATGACTGACAGTCATTTGGAGGTGGAGGGTGTAACATGCTTTATTTGACTGGATCACAACTGGAGCAAGTGTACTGAGTAAAGTTTTTATATGTTTGTATGTGTGTGTGTGTGTGTACAAGCACTGTCAGGCTGATGTGCATGGCGTTGATCAATGTCTTGTCAAAGACAGCTGAGAATACGACACATCCTGGGGAGAGAGAATCAGGCAGGACACAGACAAGTGGGCAGAGAGAGAGAAAGATGCCCAGGAGAATGAATGAAGAAGAAGAAGAAAAGCAACAGTCCACTTTCCTTGGTGAAGGGAGGAGCTCTGGATAAAACATAAAGCCGAATTAGATAATCAGACATTAACCAAAAAACATGTAGAAATGAAACAAATCAGACATCTTGTCTTGTCCCATCTTGTCCCAGCTGTTGAAACATGTAGCTGATGTGCAATTTTACACCATGTTTGCGGACATGAATAACCGAATGAAAAGATTTCTCTTCAATCCTCATGTCCCATAACTCATCAAAAGATTGGTGTTGAGGTAGATGACCTTTTCAATGGATATATAATTCACCACCAATATGTACTTTGCCCTTTACAGTGATGAGCATGGAGTGGGAGTATGAATATTTATAGCTGGTCCAGTATGGGCGAATATGGTTTGGTCAGTCGGTAGGTCTGCCAATACCCCCCCCCCCCCCAACAA
>JAUMHF010000021.1:9864094-9878124 GCA_032359275.1 Microctenopoma steveboyesi
TATCTATCTATCTATCTATCTATCTATCTATCTATCTATCTATCTACTTATCTATCTATCTATCTATCTATCTATCTCTCTATCTATCTATCTATCTATCTATCTATCTATCTATCTATCTACTTATCTGTCTATCTATCTCTCTATCTCTCTATTTATTTATCTATCTATCTATCTATCTATCTATCTATCTATCTATCTATCTATCTACTTATCTATCTATCTATCTATCTACCTATCTATCTCTCTATCTATCTATCTATCTATCTATCTATCTATCTATCTATCTATCTATCAATCTACTTATCTATCTATCTATCTATCTATCTATCTATCTATCTCTCTATCTATCTATCTACTTATCTATCTACTTATCTATCTATCTATGTATATTCACTGTATATATATATATACTGTATATATATATACATATACACACTGAACATTGCACGTACTCTTTATGTCTGTTGTCTGTTAATTTATGTGGTAAATTTATGTTGCATGTAGCACCTTGGTCCTGAAGGACCGTTGTTTCATTTCACTGTATTTTAGCTGTATATGGTTGAAGTGACAATAAACCTGACCTTGAACTTGAACTTGAAAATGTTTTCAGTGCTTGGCATACAGTCTGTGGTCTCTATTCACAGGTCCATGCCAAGTGGATTTTAGACCTGGATCAGTACAATGAGTGGATGAATGAGGAGGATTATGAAGTAGGAGAAGGCTGCCCTAAGAGGAAGAGGATCTCGGCCAAGACCCTGACAGATGAGGTGACCACACCTGACGAGCGGAGAGACAAGAAGCCCGGAAGTGCCAAGAAGAGGAAGCGTTCACCATCGCCCTCCCCCACCCCTCCACCCCAGGAGAGCAAGAAGAAGAACACCAAGAAAGGGTTTGAGACTATATAAATTTATATATTCGTTTGTCTTTAGCTTTTATTTGTCACTTTAGGAGTGTTATGAAATATAGTAAAATGCTGTGTGTGCGTCCAGGCCAGCGACCCCATACACTAAGTCTAAACGTGGCCAGAGGGAGGAGGAACAAGAAGATCTCAGTAAAGACCTGGACGAAGCATCACCTGTTCCACCATCTGAGGAGGGAAACCCAGCTAAGACAAGTACATAAGTCCTCAGTTGTGCAGAATATAAACAAGAATAACCATACAACCATTTTCATAATTAAAAATAAACTACCTGCTGCTATTGGGTACAACAGTTTATGTTCCTTTTGCAGATAATACCAAGAAGGACCTAGATTCAACTCCAGTCAAGGGAGGAACAGACATGGGTACACAATAAAAATGATCAATTCTAACCCACTCACCCAATATAAGTTTCTAACCGTACGTCTCTCTGCTGTTCTGCTTGCACAGATGAGCAGGAGGATGAGTCCATGGAAACCACAGGCAAGGTAAGGCAGTTTGTAAAAGTGCAGCACGATCTTACAGTAAGGACAGTAAGTTCATCCATCACTTGGACGGTGCATGTGTTTAAGCAGGAAGAGGAAGAAGGCTCTCCCAGTGTGAAGGGTGAACCAGTGAAAGGCTCAGACCTTCATGAGGACAATGTGACTGAGCAAACCCACCACATCATAATCCCAAGCTATGCTGCGTGGTTTGACTACAACAGGTGTGAAAATATTCTTATCTTTTGACAGTAATTAGAGATGTTTAAAAACTATGGCCTAAACCGTAAATTCAGTTGGAGATTTCTGAAGCAACTCAAAAAGTGGAAACTGAATGATCCAGGCGTAGTTCAGTTATGTGTCCTCATTGATTATTAAATGTTTTTCCTCCAGTGTTCATGCCATCGAGCGCAGAGCCCTGCCAGAGTTTTTCAATGGAAAGAACAAATCCAAAACCCCTGAGATGTAAGAATTGTATTTGTACACAACACATTAATGCTAAACGGTTTCCCCAAACATTTTAAGTCTTTCCAATAATACCTTGCTTTTCTATGCGCCTCCTTGTCTCAGTTACCTGGCATACAGGAACTTCATGATTGACACATACCGGCTGAACCCCCAGGAGTACCTGACCTCCACTGCCTGCCGCAGGAACCTGGCAGGAGATGTGTGCGCAATCATGAGGTAGGTGGAGGCTGAATGTGAGCGACATAATCAGTCGCCCCAGACTTGTACCTGTCTGCATGTATGAAGTGTTTTCAGTGATGCATACACTGTACTGCAGAGTCCATGCTTTCCTGGAGCAGTGGGGTTTGATCAACTACCAGGTGGACTCTGAGAGCCGGCCTACACCCATGGGTCCTCCACCCACCTCTCACTTCCATGTCCTAGCAGACACTCCATCCAGCCTGGTGCCCCTGCAGCCCAAGACGTCTCAGGTCTCCATATGTTCACAAATACAAAGAGAGACAACTGGACAATTACTCGATGATCGTAGTGTATTTTACTTCCGTTCTTCTGTCACTGTGTACCCGTAGACACCTTCTACCCAGCAGATGATGTCATTCCCAGAAAAAGTAAAGGATAAACCAGCAGATCTGCAAAACTTTGGGCTGCGGACTGACATGTACAACAAGAAAACTGGTTCTGCAAAGGTACACGGATGGATGGCCTGACTTACTATATTATCAAGGACTTATGATTCTAACAATGTGGTGGTGACGTTTTTGTGCGCAGAGCAAGAGTGCAGCGAGCTCTATGAGGGAGTGGACAGAGCAAGAAACACTACTACTACTTGAGGTATAAGTATCAAAAATCACCACTATGATGCTAAAAACACAGGGTAAGTTGTAATAAAATATGTATGTAGTACCTAACAGAAGTACACTACATTGACTTTCATCAGGGCTTGGAGATGTACAAGGATGACTGGAACAAGGTGTCAGAACACGTGGGCAGCCGTACACAGGATGAGTGTATCCTGCACTTCCTGCGGCTACCCATTGAAGACCCCTACTTGGAGGAAAGTGCCACGTCCATGGGACCGCTGGCTTTTCAGCCGGTACCTTTTAGCCAAGCAGGGAACCCTGTCATGAGCACGGTGGCCTTCCTCGCCTCTGTCGTCGACCCACGCGTGGCCTCAGCTGCAGCCAAATCTGCCCTGGGTGAGCAGTGGCTTATTTAGAAATTTGTATTGTTAGGAGGCTATCACAATAGCAATAAAATTTTGTTTAAACAAAGCTTTAATCAAGTCATACCTGGCTCTCCATTTGTTATTTATTGTTATTGTGCACACAGAACAGATGTCAGTGGTTCTTGTCTCTGAAAGTGATCTGGGGCCATTTAAACTCCTAATCATTAATCATTACCCACTAAATATGTTTTCCTCTCCTCAGAGGAGTTTTCTCGTATGAAAGAGGAAGTCCCTGCAGCTCTGGTTGAGGCTCATGTGCGACGGGTGGAAGAGGCAGCGAGAGTCAGCGGCCGCCAGGATCCTCTGTATGGCCTGGAGGGCAGTGGCATCGCAGGAACCGGCCTGGAGGAGGGAGATAGACCCGGTAGGATGAACTCACACAGACGCAACAAACACATATTATCCACATTAACAGGAGAGGAACCGATAAAAAAGATTCTGACTTGTCTTATCGGTTGGCTTCTAGATGAAATTAGTGATGAAACTAAAAGTGACAACCAGTCGGGTGAAGAGAAGAGAGAGGCCAAGGTATGATGCATGTTCTTTCATTTTTTATTTGTGAAGGTTCTGCTGATAAAATGCGAAGCTCATTGTTCTGTCACCCCCCACACAGGACAGCAAAGACGGAGCAACTGAGGAAGAGGAGAAGCAGGCAGAAAATGGGAAGAAGGAGGAAGAGAAAGGAAGAGAAGCTGAAGGAGAGAGAGAGGCAGAAAAAACAGAGCCAGAGATGGGTATGAAGGTGCATATCTCTAAAACAGGATTTATTATAAGTAAAAAACATGAACTTTTCTGGGTTGGTTTCTCTAAGGCGATGCTGAGAAGGAGAAGGATGGGAAAGAGGGAGCAGAGGAAGGGCAAAGAGACGGAGATAGTGACGGAGAGAGGAAGGCTAAGGTGGAGCGTGATGTTGGAGAGGGGAACCTGGCCACTGCTGCTGCATCTGCTCTCGCTGCTGCTGCTGTCAAAGCTAAGGTTTGGTTCATTATCCCCGAGCCTGTCGTCTTTTCTTCTTTCTTTCTTTTTAACTTTAGTTTCTCCTCCACTTTGTTTACAGCACCTGGCTGCGGTGGAAGAGAGGAAGATCAAATCTCTGGTGGCTCTCCTGGTAGAAACCCAAATGAAGAAGCTGGAAATTAAACTGCGACACTTTGAAGAACTGGAAACTATTATGGACAGAGAGAGAGAGGCAGTGAGTGAAGGATTCTGGGATATGGAGAATTAACAGATGGCGGTAGTTACAGCTGTGTGTAGATTCCTCAAAGCACTTCATATTTTTCTGTGTTTAGTTGGAGTACCAGCGGCAGCAGCTGCTTGCTGACCGTCAGTCTTTCCACATGGAGCAGTTGAAATACGCTGAGATGAGGGCCCGGCAGCAGCACTTCCAGCAGATTCAGCACCAGCAGCACAGCCAGGCCACGGGCCCTCATTCCAACCAGGCCGCGTCAGGTCAGCCGTCCCAGGGCCTGGCCTCTAATCAGCCAGCTCCCAGCACACCAGCACCACAGCCGGCTCCCAGTCCCGCACCTCCAGCCTCTTCTGGCCCAGCTCCTGAGTCTCAACAACCTCAGGGCACTCACACCTCGCCCCCTTGTCCTCCAGGCCAGACCGCGTCTGCCCACGCCAGCTCCAGCACTACACCGGTTCTCCATGGTGAGTTTAAAGGTCATATATTATTACTATATAAACACTGTTTGAAATGATAGAATTACATTGGTGTTTGTGAGATGTGTGCACAGTATTGCTGATTTGTGTAAAGTTATGTGTAAGAAGATAAATAAAATAACTAAACATATTCTTTAACTTATACAAGAAGAATTTGATAAGTGAACTGGACACACTACACAGAAAGACGAACCTTTCTCTTCTCCACACATATGATTTTATGCAGGAAACTCCCTCTCAGCCATGTCGTCTCATTGTCACTCTCAGGCTCCTTATGTCTTTAGTTATTCAATTATTTCATTGGGTCGTGCACGTGGGACCCCATCATCCAATCATCATTCTAGCTGTGGAGCATGTAAACTACATGTCTTGTTCTGCCGCATTGCCACATCACAGCTTCACCACCATTAGTGTCGAGACTCCTTTAAAGCTCCTATCTGCTATTTATAGGCTTCATGATTATTGACTGGGTCAACGCCAAAGTCTACAAATTTAGTTTCTGCATTAATGTTAAACCGTGTCTGATGTAGAGCTGTGATTGCTCCTGGTCTCTGGTCATTCCATGTTCTAACCAGCTAGCTTCCAAGTTGTTCAAATTCCTAATGTGGTTCATGTTTTCCTTTGCTTCACCTCCTCACAGAGCCCAGCGCCCCCCTTCCTGGGGAATCACTCCACCCCTCAACTCCAGTCCCTCCTCCACAGTGAAAGATCAATCATTACCTGAGAAGCTGAATGACTTTGACCACATTGAACCCTGCCTGAATCATCGGACATGAAGACATCATAAACAGAAGGAAAACATTTTACATTCTCTGCTTTTTTTGTTGTTGTTTTTTAAAACAGGACTATTGATTTAAAAAGAAAAACGTTAATGTTTAAATAGAACCACCTCTACTTTGACTGTTTATTGGGAAAAGAAAAGAAAATAGGTTTTCACACAGAAGTTGATCATCTTGATGCTCTTGTGTGGTCGACTGGACCACAGCAGAGATCTGGGAAACTAGAGCAGTCTTACCAGTGTGCTGACACTCAAAGGAGAAGAAGAGAAAAGACTCATCTCATGTTTTTAGTGTTTGAAGAAATTGTTGCATTTATTTTCCTGCAACGGTTTTACCACACGTTGTGAAATCTCAGTCAGAGTTTCCATCCCATGTACTGTTCGGTACTAATTGAAATATATGTAAGAAAAAATGCACTTTTGATATGTTTCCCTAGGTCTCATTGAAAGACTTGAAACATCCATTAAATTGAACTTTAGCACTTAGAGTGTCATTTTGTTGTCTTAAGTACCTTTCATACTGAAGGTTTTAGAAACTCGATTGGGAATATTAGTTTTTCCTCTATTTTTTATTTGCAATATGACACTCTATAGGGTCTGACCTAAAGGTCACATGTTGAAAAACTTCAGAGAACAGTCTGTAGTAAATGAAAAGCATCCAAATCAGAAGCCAGTTTGAAATTATCTTGGGTTTGTTTGGATGCAGTTTTAGAAAATGTACTGTAAGCTGGATTTTCTGTTACGAAAACACGTGTTGTCGCCCTGAAATGACGGCATGTCACGCTGTGAGATGCTGGAAGCGTCATTTTTTTTAGATGATCCTCTACCACAGTATTTATTGGCGTGTCAGTGACGAGCTTACGGTTTACAAATCTGGCTGAGCTCAAAGCATCCAGGTTGGGTGAGGAATGTAGTTTTGTTCAGAAGAAATACTGGGATCAACTAGCTGCAACCATAAATGTGTTTCTTCATAATTTGACATGGTGTTAATCGCTAAACCAAAATGTTTTTATAATCATGTTTATCTCACATTTAGTGAGTGTTGTTGGGAAAATGAAGACAATTTTTAGCAGCTTGGTGCATTTCACGTTACAGATGGAGGAAATGTAAACGCTGTCAAACACAAGGGAGCTCGCACCTTAAAACAGCTGACAAAGGATAATTGTGTCCTTAATATCTGCAACAATATCCTCACTTTTTATCCTATCAATTTTTATATTTTTTACTGTCTATTTTCCATCGTCTTTCTTTGATATGTCAACATTGTAACTGTATATTAATACCTTTGTAGCCTATATTTACCCTCCACTGTCGTGTATGGTTCAGACTGTTTGAGATGTGACTGTGAACGTGTGTATGTGAACGCATGCCAGTGAGATCTGTAAACCATATTACCAGTCCGTTTTGTTTTCAGTGCCATTCGTTGTGTCACCAAGTTTGAAGAGTTTTTCTTTTTTTTAAAAACATGCTTCAATATGCACATCGGCGCATCATGTCAGTGTCATGAAATATACTCCAGTCAGATGGTGAAACTTATCAGTCTGTCAAGCCAGTATTGCAGTCCTCACCACAGTTGTGAGCCTAAATGAACTTATTTTATCCGTGTTATTACTACATTGTGTGGAATTTGTGATATTAAATAAGTGTCTGTTTAGTTTCTGTATGTTTTTCACTATGCTGGCAGTAGCAGCAATTACATAGATTATTATACGGTAGAAATCCATTTTCCTCTATAAATCATCACATTAGTGCTGACAGTTACTGTACTCTGGCAGTTTGTATTAAAAAAAAGGAAAAAACAAAAGAGGATTTGGGTTTTAATTACAAAACTTTGGGGAAAAAATAAAGATGTGAACAGGAATCTTTGTGCAGTGGTTTGTGTTTTTCTCACCAAATAAAAATCAAACACACAAGAAAACGAATGTACAAATTAGTAAAGTAATTTAGCGTCTTATCCGATATAGAAAAGCAGAGATCAAACTTCTGTTGTGACATCGCTCCACTGTCTGTGTAACCACAGCAGGCCTAAATGTGCCCGTTTAAAAAAATCTCTGTTTTCATTAACTTGCTCTTGACAGATTGTTTCCTGCAGATCTATCACCAACATGACTTTTCACATCAAACATTTTGACCTGTTAAAGCAGAAGCTTCACAGAAGGAGCACAGGACAATCACTGTATTATTCAAACCATAACAAAGTCAGTGTTGTACATACTTTAATACATTTATGTTGCATTTGAAAGTTATGAAATACTGCATATAACTAGTAATAAATCATTTAGAGGCTTCTGATTATAGTGTTGTATCACTTAAGGTTTATTTGCTTTAAACACCATTCATTACTGTAACATCACATTTGCATATTCATGAAAATACTGTATTTCAGGCTGAATAATGTTAGGGAGGTTGTTTTCTTTTCACAGTAGACAAACAAGGCACTTTCAAATTAAATAAATACACCAAAATACACAAACTTGATGGAGATAGGATGGATTGAAGGGCAAAATAAAAAATACAAAAATATTTAGGAATACAGTTAAAGCTGAAGGAGTTTTGAATCCTTAACCGCTCATCACCATCCGTACGAGTTCTGTCGGGAGAGAGAAACACCAGAATTAAGAATTAACATGCAGGGATGATAAAAGTAGGCGAAGGGGCAATGCAGGAGAGAGCTAACAAGTTTGACAGCTTCAGAGAACACTAGCAATGCTCACTTACGGAACACGTTTGTTATATGCTAACAGTTTTCTAACTAAGTGGCATCTTCATGAATGTATTATTTTTTCTTTTATTGCGTGCCACACAACTGCAGGTATATTAGAAAGTTACTAACCGCTAAGCTTAAGTGTCACTGATCAGCCAGACACAGTGTGGTAGACAAAGGCTGTGAGATAAAACACTGAGTCAGAAGCCCCTTTTACATGCTTAGCAGGTTTACAGCACCAACATGCTGCTTGGTATGAGAAGGTACCAATCTGGCTTTGGGGGTCAGCGCCGACTCTTCTTTAAGCTGCTTCAAGAGCATAGTAGTGTCAGTGTTAAGGTGTTTTAAGGTAAAGTTTTGTCTGGGGTTGTTTGCCCTGGGAGACTCTGAAAAATACTTGCCCCCTTTTTGTTTGTTTATTTTTTCATCTTTGTCATAGTTCTTCAAACAAATTTTAAGATAACCCGAGTAAATACAAATTGCAGTTTTTAAATCCCTTTGGGATCAATAAATTCATCTAAATGATGATTAGGACCTGAAACTAAAAGAAAATCTACTCCAACTCTAACTTTAAACCCTAACCCAGATTCTCCAGACTCCTTCTCCAGATTCCCATCAACAACACATTGTTTATTTCTTTTCAGAAATCCAACCACTCTCTTCATACTGTGTTCTTTTACCTTCATAATTAATGCAGCCATTTGCATCTTCATGTCCTGCTAAAAGAGCCTCCACCTCCTCCTCTGTCATTTTCTCACCTGGAACACAAACACATAATATAAAGTGTTTTAAAGGCACAGTAAAGACAAACAGGAGACAGTGGGTTTGTAGGAAGCAGTCTGAAAGGATTTTAACACTGTGTTGTGCAGATATCTGAGGCCTTACCTAGTGTGGTTAGGACATGACGCAACTCTGCCCCCATCACTGTACCATTTCCCTCTTTGTCAAAGACACGTAGTCCCTCTGCAATATCCTCGAATGAAGCCTGGTCCTTGTTTTTAGCAACAGCCTGAAGCATGGGTAGGAACTGTTCAAAATCCAGCATCTTGTGGTTCATCTCTGCACATTCATTCATAACAAATAGAAGCATGAGAATCAATTGGCTTATAGATTTATAAATGAATGAAGGTTGCACTCTGGGATGTCAGAAAGCAGCTATTTATTCCCAGGATAATCAAAAAAATTAAGTTCAAATGCAGTTTTTACATCAGCAGGCTACACACATGCTAATTAATGTGAACATAAGCTAAACCTGCCAGAGTATCTCTGAGCTCTTTAAAAACTGTTTAGACTGTGGATTTGCAGGGCTTTGAATTGTTTATTTCTAAAAGATGGCTCTATGAGCTATAACTGTACAACGGGCCACAAACCAACAACCTCATCATAGCAGTGTGTCACAGAGACTCACCATCTAACTTGGGGTTTCCCAAGACTTTGAGGACCTCAGCATTGACAGGGTTCTGTCCAAGGGCCCGCATGACATCGCCACACTGGTTGTAGGAGATCTTCCCCTCACCTGTCCGGTCAAACAAGAGGAAGGCCTCCTTGAACTCTAGTAGGGACACATAAAGGCGCTGTTCAGATACAGGTGTGGGTTTCCATTACTCCAAAAGAAATTCTGTTATGTTAAAAACTGCTACTTTAGTGTAACAGCTGACATATGTTTCCACATAAGCATGCTAAAAGCTAACATCCTTTGTTTCTTTGTGATCTTTATTCCTGCAGATTTATTATGCAGTGAAAACGCAAACATTTAAACCCCATGGGATATATAGGTATAAGATATTTTGTTTAGCTCAGTCTGAGTCTCAATCTGTGCATCTGCGTATTATGATACCTGCAGAGACAATATTTTAGCAACAGGAGCATAATTCATGTTGTTCATTCATGATGAACAACATGAATGAATTCATGATGTTATTTCAAATGTGTTTGATTTGGGCTGAATTACGTGAACATATAAACATATAAACATACTCACCCATGATCTGGTCCTCTGTGAAGTCAGACTGGGCAAAACAGTTTTAAAGATGAGGGGCATAACAGTTAGCAGACACACAGTACATGGTCGAGATTAGTGCGATTTACAAAAGCATCAAGTCAGTCGCCAGGTTAATCCTAAACTAAGTCCACCGTCCAGTTAGGAAAAAGACTGCGGCTAAAGGCTTAACGTTAAAGCCGGTCAGGATACATACACAGCTAGCTTAACGATAACTAGGTTATCAGTAGAAAATCTACAAGATTTATACAACTATCTGTGAAGTAGTTATAGATATAACAATCTGAAAGGGTTTCTTCACTTACCATATCTATTCTGAGGTGCTGAGCGGGACGACGGAAAGAAGCAGGTTTTGTGTTTTGACTGAGCTGCGAGGAGACTAGCGCCACTACCGGTTCACGACGTGATCCCCGATGACGTCACCGCAGCTCGCAGCGCCACAGCCAATCACAGGCCTGCATTTCCCCGACGGATTTTTAGTATTAGTGCAGGGAGCAGCTGCAGCTTCAGGGATCCTGAAGGCAGCACGCCGCAACAAGTGTAGGACATCATTAAGAGCTGGAAAAAAGGTGCACAATGGCATGACTTTTAATTAAATGTATGTTTTACATATTGCTCTATAAACTAATTCTGCTTTTGGCTTTAATTTAATGATTGCCCTGATTTCAAGTAGTATTTAACTTGATTGTGTTGACATGTATAAACAGTACATGCCAGGTTTATATGTGCTTCCCAAATAAAGTTTCTGAAGAACTCTAAAATGGTCAGTATTTTTAAAATACTTTTTTTATGCACAGATTTAAGAGAATAACTTCATAACGTCTGAGAATCACAATAAAATCAACATCAAATTTACTGTTCAGAAATGAACCCTTTAATTAATATGAAAGACAAATGGGATAAACAGCTGGATATTACACCTAAAACAAACAAGTTAGAGCAACCATTTTTGAAGTTGTTTCTGTCACAAACTTCTGTTATGTATGTATAATTTGTATTATATATATATTATATAAGTCAAATTAACTTGAACTGGGATTGCAAGACAAAAGAAAATACTATTTGATTGTTTATTTCATGAAGCACAGGTACTGTTCTACATATTCTGCTTTCCAATTCAAGATGGCTGTCTCAATATCAGAGTAAAAAATGCTATTTTAATTTAATCTTCATATCAGTTTTCATTCCGCTTCTTCACTTGTTGTCTCTCCACACTGAAATCGAACAAAGTCCAGCACTCGAGCCTGTTGACCTCTGAGGAATTGTGCTACGGTTCTACTCGGGTCTCCCAGGAAGGTCTGAGGCAGCAGACGTGTCTCACTTTCACCACACGGCAGGTCATCCATGTTACCCAGGGACACGGGGGACTCCCCCACTATGTGCTGTCCAAGCTTACGGCCTAAAGTTTCTCGTTCTCCATCTTGTCCACCCTGGAATATGACCAGGGAGCCATATCGCCCCATGGCCACCTCACTATTGCTGCCCACACCACCGTGCACATAAGAGCCGATGTGCCACTCAGCAGGGACATCAACCATCACCGCCCGCTTCACTGACATGTTCTCACCAAGGCGACCTAAGAAGAAAGAGGGAAAAGTGTCAGAATACACAAAGAATTAAACTAATTGCAGGTGGTTCATTCCTTTGAAGGACTGAATTTCATAATTCTTCCTCCTGTATAAAATTTGACCAGCTAATGTATGACTAATTGGGAGGAGCAGCAAAAAAGTGAGAAGAGACATGTGTCATTGCCTTTTAAGTGAATATGGTGAAACTGTTGGCAAACAAGCTGCTTTAATGTTAAATCTTTGGTGGATGTTCAAACCTAAAACAGCAGTACTAGTAAAATTAATCTGAGAAGTCAAATGTTCCTACTAACCTATTGTGAGAGCCACTTGATCCGCAAGTGAAGGTCCTTCACCCACACTGAGTTTGCTCAACTTTTCACTCGTCAGGACATTCTGAAAAGAAAAAGGTTGTTAAATATAAAATATGAGGCTGACAGGTTTTAGAGTGTTAAATACGGTGATCTGATGAATCAACACACTACATAAATGAGAAATAATAATAGTAGTGATGATTACATACATTATTGATCCCCTCAGGGAAATCGTTGTTAGAGAGTTGCCAGACATGACACTACTACAGGGTTTTGGTGTTTTGTCTAAGAACACCTCGAAATGGAAGGAACAGGAATCGAACACTGACTCTGAGGTTCATAGATGACCGAAAACAAACAATTAAATTAAATTAAAAAACTTTACTTTGACATATCCTGCTTGGCTTTGGGCTTTGTTCTGGTGATGAGCCAAGGAGACTAAAGCAACGTCCTTAACCAGCTGCTGGAACTTCTCATTGCGGGCAACAAAGTCTGTCTCACAGTTAACCTGCATCGGACAGACAACAAGAAAAACAAGATATACTGAATCACTGAATACTTACAGAGAAATGATCAACTGAAACCGTGATGCTGTTAATGCATTTCTGTACCACTGGACTCACCTCCACCATAACTGCAGCTTTATCTCCTACCAAAAGACCAATCAGACCCTCTTTAGCTTTGCGACCCTCCAGCTTGTTTGCTTTGCTCCAGCCCTCCTTCTGGGCCTGCTCGTGTAGCCAAGTCTCTGCCTGCGAGTTTGACAAGTTACACCAATAAAAATCACTGGTTATAGTACACAGGCTGGAGGAGAGGTGCTTACCTGTACAATGTCATTATCAAATTTCTCCAATGCTTTCTTGCAGTTAATGAATGTGTAGCCGGTGTTTTTCCGCAGCTTCATCAGTAAAGTTTTGTCTGCAGCCAGGAGCTGCAAACCTGTGTGTAGAGACTGTACATGGCTGACCTGAGAACGACAAATAGCAGCGATATCTAAGCAACATGATCCATTAACTAGCAAGCTATCCCACAGATATCACATCCATCTGAATAGAAAGAAGCAAACAACCTAAAAATTAAAAGTCTGGGATATAATCTACTCACCCTTATAACATCTCTAGAAATCACTCTAAACAAAAAGGTTAATGACATTTTTTCGCCCAGAAGTAGGGAACTGCCTTATGAAGACTCAAATGTCATTGAAATCCACGCTGTGTAAGGAAGCCGTAAGGGGCCAAATACCTTTCAATGGTTAGTTGTTGATGTTTACCGCCATCTACAGGACGGGAGGGCAATTCCATTTTCGAAGCCGTGTACAGTACAAGTGATTGTGGCCTGGCTCTGTTTCTTCCGACATAGCTCAGGGTGACCTGTACCTGCTGCTGCATCAATCTGGAGCAAACATCCACACTAGTAAAACCTGAGGAGCACAGTCAGCGTAATCACATATATATCGAACACGCCTTGTCAATATTTTTCTATCTTTATGTTCTTCTGATGTGGTTTTGAATCTCTTAACATCTTATGGCATTCTTTTTCAAATCTATGAATATAATATCTGCCTTGAGTACCACAGTAGCATCTGAAATCTTCGTCCGATTTGCACTTATCACTCAGCTCTTACTCTCACTCAGCGATTTATATATTGATATGTAGCCTCTCACGTTTCTGATAAAGATTATGCAGAACTGTACAGTAAAGTTAAACATACATGAATTCTGTAGAAACAGAATGCAGGTGTCAATATACATACATGCTTTGAATTACTGTATGTATCCAGAGTGGATGTTACAATGAATCCAGGCTCTGTCATTAGGTGCCTGCCATATAAAATGGAGGCACCTATTGTTCTCCACCTCTAAACTGGTCTCTTTATAGATTAGATTTATATCTTCTTCTTCCGTCAAC